>OX439136.1:10814312-11291812 GCA_949318235.1 Ecdyonurus torrentis
AAAAAAAAATTATAAAAGTTATGGATAGTGATAACTCTATTATAATTAAATATGGTAATATAGTGACTAAAACTATAGTATGAAATAAAAGTAAAAAAAAAAAATAATAATAATAATAATAAAAAAAACGTAACAAGGATTTAATTATATCAGTAAATGCGAGTAAAAATATTATTAAAGTAATTAAAACGAAACTCATGGAAAAATAAATTAATAATTTAAATGTTAATTTTAATTAAAAAAAAAAAAAAAAAAAAAAAAAAAAACGGAACAAGGATTTAATTATATCAGTAAATGCGAGTAAAAATATTATTAAAGTAATTAAAAAAAAAAAAAAAAAAAAAAAAAAACTCATGGAAAATAAGCTTTATTTTTTTATTTTTTATATAATTTTTTTTTTTGGTACCAAAATTGACATTCTAATTTTTCCTATAACCTGCAATTGACAACTGCTCAAAATTTCTGTCTAGTAAAATTCTATGAGAAATATTACGCTAATGGAAGTTGACACGATATAATGTAAAACATGTAATAAAATGCAGGACGTTTCACAGTATGCGGTGCGATATTCATATGATGATGTGTCGGTGGGAGATGGCCTTGCCCAGCGTGTGCGACTATATTGCTGAAAATACTAAACATTCAAATAGCTAGTGCACTGACATTAAATTAGGTCACTTTAATATGTTTTAAAATTAACATTGTCGCTGCATATATATTATAATTATTCTCTTTCTATATAATGATAGTATACCATATTAATTGGTTTTATTACTATACTTACAAAAATAAAGTGCATACATCATATTTTGTATAGTAGGTACAGGCACTCTTATATATAAAGAATAAATTTACCTTTACCTTATTGAAATTTCATGTAAAAATAATAAAAATAATAAAATATAAAGCATTTCGTATTTCGGTCTCCATATTCAAATTCAAAATTTTCTATTTTAATTATTTCTCTCTTTCCTTCAAACGTATTCAATGTGTAATACCATAAGCCAATATTTAGTAAAATTTTACATCACAGAGTCAGTACAACATATTGTTATGCACTTCTCTACCAAAAATATTACTTTATTGTTGAGTATACTGTATTACTATGTTGCATACAACAGAATGAGTATGCATTGGCGCTTAATTTCTTCTATGGGGAAAAGTATAGTTTTCATAATATAGTATACCTGAGCTAACATACGAATACGGGTCATTTCAATCTGAATTTTCTATTTAGTTTATATACGAATTTTTAGTGGAGGTTATATTTTAAAAAATTCTTTGAAAATTTCTATGGCTTAAAACACTTATAAGTATGCATAATATTTCTCATTTTAATTTCTCCGCAATCGGTGCACTGGTTTTCTCAAAAATCGCAAAAAACGTGTTTTCCCCCGTAAGTGTTATGTTAAATTATGAGACCATTAGCTTTCCCCGCGAACCCCCGCGCCCTAAACCGATAAACTCATCGATCAGAGTAAAATTAAAATGAACACAATGCTTTCAATATCATAGTAAATTATAAATTAAAATGATTTATTAGTTCTCTGAGTTATATAATAATATAATGAGATATGAAATCGAGAATTGCTGAAATATAATACAATAATTCAAAATCAACTTTTACCACTTTTTTATTAACCAATATATAATAACTTTTATGTTGCAGCTAATATTAACTCTTTATTTATTTCCAAGAATGCTCTATTCTTTTATATGTGTGTAGAAATTTGCATTATAATTTAAGTCTGCATAGGTTACTAAAATAAAGATTTTAATGTTGAAGCTGTAAATCTATAATACAATTCATATTTCAACTATCAATTTCATTGAATCTACTTCAATCTTCCTAATTTCTTTAAAATCAGAATAACTTATATGAAGCAATTTTATTAAGAATTGAGAATAAATTTTAAAGTTCAAATACCACTATATTTTTGTAACCTGTATTGAAATCATTTAAAATAAAATGTTTATACATATGATCTTAAAAATATGTTTAGATTAAAATAAAAAGTAAAAGCAAAAATTCAATACCATATGGTTGACTATAGGTGTTAATATATTATATTTTTCGCGTCATATAGTATAATATATGAAGGTGGGCGAGCCTGTTTTATATAGTAAGGGAGTTACCCACACACATGTATTTTATTATTTATTTATTATGTCCTATTTGTACTACCCTCATCTAATTTAATGTGGATGTCGGGAAATATTTTTGTAGGTTGGTGAATAATTATACAGGCTGAGTTAATATATAAAATGTACGAGACTAAACATTTTTATATATCTTTTTCTTACTTCTTTCTATAACAATTATACGAGTAAATTTTTAATATAAAATATAATCATAATATGTTATTCATAAAATCATAATTCCAAATTATCATTTTAATATGTAATAAAATTTTGCTTTTACGTAATCTTTATGCCATTATATTTTCATGCAATACAAGTTACTGCATATAGTAAATAAAATAATGCTAATAAAATATTTTTAAAAATATATATTAGTTTTATTTAAAATATAAAAATTAATTTATTTTTTGTTTGAAAAAATTGAAAATATAATATTAATAAATTTTATAATTATTTAAAAACAAAATTATTTAATTAATTTATATCGTCATATTAGGAGCATTGAGATATATCAAATTTTAATCCCACATCTGTTATGAAGTCGAAATGTCTTCTTGTTTAAGGATTGTATATAGATGGCTTGTATATCAAAATCTAAAAAGAAAACTTCCAAATTTTATGATGCCATTTAAAAGTTAATAGTAATAGCTACCTATGATAAAAATTTCAGAACCCATGACCATCAGATAAGAAAGAAATTAATTATTGAAATTAACATGGGCTCTTATGGGACTAAAACTTCAAAAAATCATAATTAAAAATCTAGCATGGTTACCCCCAAAATTTTTACATTTTTTAAGATACCTAATCCTAATGTATCACTACAAAATTTCAGATTTTTCTGTCTCTACAACTTTTTAGTCAAATCCCGCAGTAGCTGATTTCCCGCCTAAAAGAATAAATGTGTTAAAAGCAGAAATCAATTGAAGGTCCTAATCATAAGAATGAATTATACAAGGGAACCATATAGACTCATTATTGACCACATTATGTACGTACTATCAGTGGAATAATAATTATCTGTACTGACCGCAAATATTTTACTTGCACACAGGTATTGCAGTCAAGGACAAATATGGTAATAATAATGTTTGATAAATATTAAATAGTAGCGTGTTTATTACATAATATTTATTTCAGTGACCTATAGATAGTAAGTTCTATTAAAAATATTCTTATATTATAGTAAACTAAAACATGGATTATATTTTGCAGTTTTGCTGTAACTTTTTTCATTTTTTTTGGGTGTGCATAATTAAAATAACTCATATTGTTATTATTTTTACTAGGCTACATACCACTAGCCTGTTTTATTGGCTGTGTGGAGATTTTAAGCCCACATCTAATATTTGTTTAATATTTTTTTTTATATTTGTAATACAAGAGAGCGTGGTTAGAACAGTGAAGTTTCAGTATTTTTCAATGTGTACGTTTCCGCTGCAATACGTAGGTTGGCCAGGCAGTTTGACCACCTCTCGTCCATAGTGGCGAGTGTTGCCGTCGTAAGATTTGATGGTCCGAGCTGCATAGGTCTGGTATTAGGAGCCCAGAGAAGTGTGGTGTTAAAGGGTAGAGCCTGTGGTCTGGTAAGCCACAGATCATTGTAAGCCCTCTTACTAGAAAAGATTCGTCCTGGCCTACCCCGAAAGGGATTATGGCGTCATGATATGTATGCATGTATGTAATATAGAATCACGTATGAAATATAGAAGGTATGTATTCGTCTACAAAGATATCCTAAAATCTAGAATATAATCTTGACTGAACGAGTATGGTAAATACGTATATTTTATCATTTTAATTGAGCACTTATATAGCAATAACATTAAAATTTTAGCTTTAGTTTTTGAGTAATAAAATATCACAATCGTGAATAAGATGAAACTTTATACTGTAAAAATATTGGAGAGAAAAGAAAATAGAAAGAAAGAAAAAAATCTAAAGCTCAACTACTATAATAATAATAAACATATCCACAAGTAATTAACTAAATAAGGTATAATAAATTTCCATGTACTGTTCTGATGATTTAAATTAGAAATAAATAATTATAATAAAAAATTACATTACTCTAAAGATAATTCTTCCTGTATATTATGCTCTACCAAATGGAGATGAGAAGAAGAAGAAAAAAAAATTAAAATGATACATCAAGTCTTAATTAAATAACGTCAGAAAAGTAAGTAGCGTAGACTGTATGTGTAAATATATGAGAACCTACGCTAACTGAAAGACCGGCTCTGGTTCACTTTCTCCATCAAGTTACACCCACGTTTTACCTTGTCTTACACTCGACATGCCTAATAAGGACAAGTCAGGTCTTATACGTATAGACTGACTATGCATGCATTTAAATACACGTCACACTATATTATTGCGCTGTGTCACCTAAGGCTTTGTATAAATAAAAATAATAATGTTGAGACACTTCTTTTTAACTGCATTGAAAATATATATAGTTTACTTATATTATTATCAATAAAATTATTTATTGCCTTATAAAAATACTGTGTATATATATTTATGATGGAGATGTGAATTATCTGAAGGCAACGTGTAAATTCCTTTTATTTCCAATTGTAATAAAACATGAGTTAAAACAAAAGTGATATTTTAATACGTACAACGTTTTTACTCGTGTGCCTTCCTGTAATTAATTTTTTTTTTTATATTTGTTTCCTTTTTATTTTATTATTGTTTTTTTTACAGACATATGAAATAGTACTTAATTTATTTTGCCCTCTCTCTCTCTCTCTCTCTCTCTCTCTCAAGTTAAAATACTAATATTACTTTAAAATACCTTCAAAAAAGTTTAAAAAAAAAAAAGTACATTAACAGTAATTGTTTGTGGTACTATAATACATCACATAAAATCGTACGTAAATATGCATTTTTTTTTTATTATTATTATTTTAATTTACCATCAACAAATTTAAATTTAGCACCAAGATTTTACATGTATAGAAATCAATTTAAATGTTTAAAATGTCAAATATAATAACCTCTAATTTAGCCGCGACATATGTTCAGTAGTATACGTTACAGGTTAAAGTTTATGAATAACATAATTTTATTTCTAGTGAGAGAAACTTTTAAAAATATTGCCAAACATTGTATAATAAGGTGATCAACCTAAAATATTGCAAGAATTGAGGTTCCCAAGTAATTATAATCAAATTTATTACAGCGAAGTTTAAAAGTTCGTTTACATCTGTAGCATGTTTTCAACTAACCGCCTAACGCATGAAAGAAATAAAAACTATATGTAGTATTATTATATTATATTGTTTTCATAATTTCAAAGGTTTATTAAATTGGCTTAAAAATACTAATTATAATGATTGTTTTTTTCATATAAATTTAATTTTAAAACTTAATTATTACAAACTTTTTTTTTTATTTACTTATAAAATTAATTATAGGTGTAAATAATATTATTTTAAAACATCCAATACAAAATATTATTAAAATTTTTAAGTGTAAAATACTCTTTATTTAAACAAATTTATTTTACAAAGTATTTTATAAATAAAATATGAATTATCATTCCAATTCATTAGTTATTAAAATTGCAATACGTGATTGTCACAAAGTGTTTGACTACATGGGAATGAAATCTTAATAATGAAATCCAAAAAGTAAAAATAAAAATACTGTGCACAATTAAAGCAATAATACACAACCTTAATTTTCCCTAATGACTAATTTTATATATTTATATATTATGTTTTTACTTTGGCTACAGTATCATCATCCATTCAAAGTAAAATGGAGCATATCGGTTTAGAGCGTGGGGAAAGCTAAGGATTCCCTAATTTACAGTGATTGTCCAGGCCTAAGACATGCTTTTTTAATTCAATAAACACAAAATGGTACACCCAAAAGCATTTTCAATTTTTACTTTTACCCAAATGTAATCCCGCAAGAGAGCTCGGAAAAGTTGTAAAGTAGGCAAAAGGCACAAATTTGGAACATTTCTGGCATCAGGATTGTTCACATTCAATAAGAAAAAGTTGTGCGAAGCTGAAAATTTCATTATACGTTTAGGGCATCACATTTAGGTTCTTGGGCAAAATAAATGTATTTTTGGAAATCCCATGTTGTGTCTAATAAATTAAATAGGCATGTTGTTTGGTATGGACGGTTCCTTTAATCTTACGCTTACATGGATAAACAGTTTTTTTTTTTTTTTTTTTTTTTTTTTTTTTTTTTTTTTTTTTGCGATTTTGGAGACAATTACTTTATTGAAAATAATAATAGTTCTTTATTGGGTTTAAAATGAGAAAGTACATTATATTAATATAAAAAAGACAAAAATAAAAGTAGACTCCGTAGACATTTAAATGAGAAATACTATATAGACATACTTTTACGTGTTTTAAGCCGTAGAATGTTTTTAAATGAATTTTTTAAACCGATAATCTTTATTATTTTATTTACAATATTGCTAACTATAACTAATATTTACTATAGTAAATAAACAAACACAATGCTTCATATCGGTGTTTACGTAGCTCCAATCAGAATCACTCTAGAAAAAGGCACGGGACCACTAGGTTAACATTACGCTTGTGTTTAGAAGCATTTGAATTTTTCAAGAAAACTTCTGTTCCGAATCCGATTTATTATTAATATTATGTTTATTGGGGTACGTGTTTTACGCCAGTAAAATATCACCGAAGAAGCATTTTGTAGTCAAAATTGTAAAATAAAGAAGGAAAAAAACTATATCCACAGTTAAATTTAATTTATCAATAGTGTAACATAATATAAGAACTATACTAAAAACTATACTCTAAAAATCGCTTAAGAAGAAGAAAAAAAAAAAGTTTTAAGCTACTTTATTATGAATGCACTTATGATAAAGAAACATTAAAACATCGTATGAGAAAAGTAATAATAAATTTATAGTATCATCGTTATGTACAGAACGTCCTACGTTCTGAGAATTTTATTTATTATGACGATAAAAGCACGGTCGACAAGTTTTTTATTCTCTGGTCGTTTTTTTTTTTTTTTTTTTTTTTTTTTTTTTTTTGAAGTCACCATGTATTTTTTTTTATACCCCCACATTTTTATTATACAAAGAAAACTTTAACATCTGAATAAGGTTAGGTATGTAAGATATCTTGTTGACATTTTTGATGTAGCTAAAATGATTAGGAATAATTATGATGATGCTTTAAGTTAAACAGAATTAAGTTTGGTGAGATGGATGAAGAAAAATATATAAAATTAAAATTTCTTTTTGGTTCAAGTACATTATAATAAAGAATACAGGTTTAAGTTAAAAATATGTGATAAAATGATTTTCTCCAAGAAATCAAGTTTTGTGATGGTTATAGAGTTTTCATTTTTGTTTTAAACTAATACATATCATGAATAATAGTTATTTGTTTAAGCTGCTGTGGTTTAAATAATATTATATATTTATTTAGAAGTGTTATTTTTTTTATAATAAATATAAAAATTTAAAAAAATAGATATATTTTTATAGTTTAATACAACAATAATTAGAAAATATTAAATATAATAATTAAATATTTTATTTTAAAATATATACTTGCTAAAAAATAATTACTAAATATTTTATTTATAAATATTATATGTACCGGTCAACTTATATAATTCATTTTGATATAAATAAAAGGTTTTTGGTTATTCCTACTCGAACTCGCGTGTTACAGTGATAAATAAATGAGAAATATTGGTGCGACATGGAAATAAAATAAGTATTAATATTATCATGCAGTACAGTGTATAAAATAGTAAATAGACAGTACATACTACATAGAGTATGCAGACCACAACAATGAAAGTTGACCACGTGACCACAAGAGTTCGCATGTTGTTATAGAAGAAAGATGAGGGGAGACCACCCAGTGGTGTCGCATGTCCCAAGGTATCAAATGTCCATCGAGCAGGAACTGTGTGAT
This sequence comes from Ecdyonurus torrentis, assembly GCA_949318235.1. Classification (NCBI taxonomy): domain Eukaryota; kingdom Metazoa; phylum Arthropoda; class Insecta; order Ephemeroptera; family Heptageniidae; genus Ecdyonurus; species Ecdyonurus torrentis. The sequence continues at coordinate 10,822,391 of OX439136.1, forward strand.
TATCATAAAAGAGACAAGGGAAAATAAGAGACTAGGATGTCAACTTAAGGACATTGAGTTTGATCTGCATTGACAGGTACGTGAAAGTATAAGGAATGGAATTTGTGGTACTTGCATCATATTTATATACTGAGCTTTGATATTAAAAAAAAAAAAATCAGACTGCATGAATGATTCCCCTAGTTTGTGTAAACATAAGATTAAAACTAACAATTTTTTAACTTGTTGATATTACATTATACAGTTTTGAGCAATTAATATTAAAAAGGACAATTTATACCCAATGGCTAAAAAAAATAATAATAATAAAAAATATATATCAGATTTTTATACTAATTTTTTTTTGTCAAACAATTTTCCCTAGATTAACATCAAATTTTTATGTGCAATTAATATATAACATTGAAATTAATACGTGTGTTAAATTTTATTCCTAGAACTTAATTAGAATACAAGAAAAGGGATTACTTCCGGTGGAAATAACCTATCTCATCTTGATTTGTCAATGGCTTACAATGTTTCTAATAATGTTTGGTTAAGAATAAAAAATATATAAAAAATAACATTTAAAGGAAAACTCAATAGAAGAAAAAATGATAATAGTAATTTTCTTTACTTTTTATTTTCAATTTATAAGAAAACAGATTAGTAATCACACAAAAATGTAACTTAGGATACTGTTTTTCATCAAATACCAGTTAAAAATATATATTTTTGGATGCGGGTTAATATCAATAAAAAATAAGATGAAAAATAATGATGTAGAGGAAGATAATATATTTTTGACCTGTAAAGTCAAAAGCTTCAATAAAAATATACACTGAAAAAAAATGCACTAGTTCGTGTTTCAGTTCAGGTTTCGCAGTTACAGACTTTCATCAATTAAAAAAAAAAAATGCAATTTTTAAATATTCAATTTTTGACTCATGAAAATAATAATATAGATGCCTTCTCAACGTGCATGTATTTTAATTTAAAAACTCCGAATTTAAGTAAATGATTTTATTTTTTGAAACATATACTCATGTAAAATATAGGCGTTAATTAACATTACTCGTATGATTTTATTTTTCTTAAAATGTATATTAACTTTTTAAGCGATCATCAACATTTTCTTCCAGTGTATTTATATTAAATATGTTTTTATATTTATAAAAATACAAAAATATATATCATTTTTTTTAGACCTCCCACAATATCCCTAAAAATATTTTAAGTATGGAGTACTAATGTTAATTAGGGCCAATAACTACGCCCACAAAATTATACCCTTCTTTGTATAAAGGTCTGCTTTTTTTTTACCGGCTTGCCGCTGATGAAAGAAAAAAAAAAGGTGTTCCGAATAGGAGGGTTAACTAGCAATGTTTTATGATAAATATGACACGCTTTATATTTGAGAGGGGGATGAAGAAATATGTATTTTATTATGAGAGCTAGACGGACAGGTATTTTATGAGAAATTTATTAGACCGTTTTTAAGAATGTTGTTTTGAAAACTTCGTATTCAATTTTATTATAAATATTATTATGATTTGTAACTTCTTTCTCGAGAACTATATAAAGCATTTTTTGATATTAAATTTTAGATGCTACCATTCAGTTAAAAAAAATGCTTAACAATTTTTAGTAGCCTTAAACACTAAATGTCTATGGATCTCTTCAATCTTCTGCCTCATTTGAGTATTTTTAAAATATTACACATACCACCTGTAATTGAATATCGTGCTACTCCGCTAATCCCCATTGGAGAGAATTAGTTCTTCAAGAAACAATGAGAGAGCGAGAAATTAATGAATATTTTACTCAGGACCTGGCTGCAGGGAGCAAGGGACTTTACCTATCATGTAGTATGGATCCTTTGAACTATATACAACACACACTTTAGTTCCTTGCGTTTCAGTCCTGCCAGGCTCTGTTTTAACTTAAATGTAAAAATATTAATTAAGAAATTAATATTAGTCATGCCCTTGATTGACTTTTACTAGCTTTTGTGAGAGCGTGTTTGAGAGAAAGAGAGAGAGACTAAATATTAATAGAAACGACACAGCTATATACAAGAAAGTAATATTAATGATACTTTAAAAAACAAACAATATATTACATTAATATATTGTTAAATATACTATTCTCAAAACAATAATTTTTTAAAATTTATATGACGTCTATCATATTATTTTTTTTAAAAAGAAGATCCTAAAAGAAACATAAGTTAGAGAACAATATTTCACACTTCCAGGCTTTCTCCTGTCATGACTTATAAAAAATTACCACCTGCAGAGAAAACAGGTGTTCAAATAATTATTTTGATGTCAGGTTTCATCGATTGTCCACATTTCAATATCAAAAGTCATAGAAATGAATAATGTATATGAAAACTATATTCTAAAAAATTAAAATTTAGAAGTAAAAGTTGAGATAAGTTCCGATTCAATGAATTTAAGAGAAATTTTGGAAGTTGTAATGGCTCAATAATATGTTATTATATTCATTATACGAAAAAAAAAAAATTAGGAAAATTATATGTAAAATGGTTATAATATAGGAAGTTTCCCAATTCTGCTTTTCGATAAATTGCTTTTTTATTTTCTTGCACTAATATTTAAAAGTTATATTGTCACACATACTTTACAAATAACAGTAAATTAGTATAATAACCAATCATCCAAGTTTCGAGAAATATCGCAAAACAGTCTGCAGTTGAAATGTTTACAATTATAAAACTATTTTAAATTTTACAATTATTGTCACATAGTTTACAAATTGCAGCAATTAGTATATTTATCAATTATCCAAGTTTCGAGGAATATCGCAAAACAGTTTACAGTTGAAAATTTTAACGCATACATTTATTTTTAATTTTACTGAATTTTTTAATAATTTGTATTTGATTATTTATCAACATTGCACACATTCTTATAATTGGGAAAAAAATTGAATTTCATGTAAAATTGAAAGTTTATAATGCATTAAAATTTGTTGGCAGATGTAAAAATTAAAGTTTGGTTCCGACTGACATCAGTCAAAATCAATGAAGCGTAGTACAAAGTTTTTTTTTTTTTTTTTTTGTAATGTTTGGTGCAGTTGACCTTGGTTTACATGTATATGGTCAGTACCACAAGCACAAGGACGTATCAATATGGACCAATTTTGTATGTAATATCATTGAAATATAAACCTAATTATTATGTGTATGTAATTGATATGACCAGACATGAATGTAAGTTTTTGTATGTAAGTAAAATATAGTAGATCGAATTGTTCTTTTCCTTGTCTCAAGCAGACTGGTCTACACTTCAAATATTTTGATGTAATATTAGCTTTTAGATTTTACCAGATATGAAATATTACACTGAAAAAAATTACTACCTATGGCAGGTACGTTTATCCTGTATTTTGCAATAGGTACACTTTAATTTGGAACAGGTAGTTATAAACTACAACACCACTTAATCTAAGAGAGTCACATCTTTATTGTAGCATATTGCACCTGCATTAGGTATTATTGTAGTATAATAATAACTATGTTCTAGATTATACTATGTCTACCTATTGAATTTACTTGTCTTAGGTATTATTTATTTTCTGTGCACTAAATATATGCTTTAGTATCTTAAAAAACGTAAATGAATATGTGTTTAGTACACCTCATTTCAAAATTTTAAACTGCAGTAGTAGTATTGTGCACTAAAAATATAATAATCCTGCAATGCTAAACGATAGGAAATTAAGGAACTATATCATAATTCCACCTGCTAAATAGTCTAAAGCACTTCTATTTTATAATGAAACTTGAGAATGCAATTAAAAATTGATAAAAAGCTATATTGTTTTTAACCCATTTAAAATTTTGAAATGACAATTAAACGATAAAAAAAAAATGCTACTTGAGTTTGTAAAACAATACTGAATGATATCATTATTTCAATAATATCTTTAAAAAATGCCATAGTAATCTATTAGTTTTATTGAAAATAACTCATGTTTAAGTATTATATTTTATTTATTTATTTTCATGTTTGCTTTTTAATTTTTAATATTGGTATAGCGTGCATGACTTTAAATATTTTACTTTAAAAAAATACAAATTGCTGTATATTTAAATTTGTAAATATACATTTGCATATTTGATTAATGACAAAAATTGATACTCATGATGATAAATATATATGAAAATGCTGATACCTATTATATTCCTGCGATTTCGCGATGGATATTATAATGAGTCATTATGTTACTAAGATGTTGATACATTTTTTTTTTAAAGAATAATTCAAAAGAACTTACAAAGATAGCTATTTTTTAGTAAACAAATATTAAAAATAACAATTAAAAAGTTTTTTGAAAAGGTATAAATCAAATAAAAGTATATCAAACAATAATATAATATATATTTTTTTTCTATTCTTAAAACGTATAATAAATCATTAAGGGGGAAGGGGAAAAAAAAAGGAAAAGAAATTAAGATAAAAATAATTTATTATACTGTGATCTACGTTTGAAAACAATAACAAAACAATAAGCTAGAAATATAATTAAAAAATAAGTGTAAGTACTTTTAATTTGATTTTATTGCTATATAATAAAATCAGGGAGAGTTTTCACTTCCCATGTTTATTGTGGGAATGAGAAATTGTTTTGTTTCATAGTGACCATAAAAATAGAATTATTGTATTGTTGCATGTATGTTGTGGTTTATATAGAGAAGGGATATCAAAAGTATGTATATATAGTATGTCGATATTTACCATCAATTTATATAGTGTACAATTAAGTTATAAAAAATTAATTTTTTCAATTTAAATCAATGTAATACACAATTAAAAATTACTTAAAAAATTATACATTATAATATTAATTTTTAAATATATGCAATTTTAAATATTAAAAATGTATATTTTTAATGTTTTTAGATTTATTATACAAAAATATATTATTTAAGCATAATATAATAATTAATTTAAAAAGTATTTATTTATTTAAATTAAATATTTAACAAGTTAAACTCAGATTTGTTTTGATCTGATGATTATCAAATTTTATGAAAGTAAGCATAACTGGGTAGGTCTGTTTTACTAAGCAATTGGTATGCATATATGTGAACACATTATGTAACAATTGGAGCTTTCGGTTTAACGCACAGGGAAATTAAAGGGTCCCCTAATTAACATTACGCTGTTGGAGGAGAACACTTTTTAATTTATTTTTATTATTACTAATTGTTTTCTTTTTTTTTTCTTTTTTTTTTATTATTGCGATGTATGAAAAAAAAAACTCCATCGACTTTGGAGAAATTAAAATGAGAATTACTATATACATACTTTTACGTGTTTTAAGCCATAGAAATATTTTAAAAAATTTGTAAACCGATAACCTCCGGCAATCATATATTGTACTACAATTTAGATTATTATTAAGAATCTGATTAATTAAATACGCACAAACAGTTTGTTAATAATTAAAAATCAACTTGCCCAGTATTAGGTTCATTGACTGCTAATATGATTAACAAATTAGCTAGTAAAACGAATCACCACTTTCTATACTATACATAAATAAAACCATTGTTGTATATTTTTATGTGTGTCATTTTTGTATTATTATTATTTATATATACAACAAACGTCTCCTATTTTTCAATCATCATTGTTGCAAAATTATGTTCTTTTTGTATTGAAGTAAAAAAAAAAGTAATTCTACTTTACGCCCTAATTTTACGTGTTGAAATTATTGTAACTGTATTATAGTTGGGTTAGAATGTAAGAAATTTTGTAATTGATTTGAAATTAACGGAAATACCTCAAGTTTTTTGTGAAAAAATATCACGTTTTTCTGTATGCGTATATATCTGTTATTGCTATAAGAAATACGTTTTTGTGTGTTTGAACAAAGCCGATACATAAACAATAATTACTTCATTGTTATAGATCCTCAATTCTTTTACATTCTTCTTTTTATATATATTTTTTTCTATTCACTTTATTATTGCGCTTCTTGAATGGACGTTATCGCGGTTTAGCGCGCGGGGTGCTGCGGGGAAAGCTAAGGGTCCCCTAATTTAACATTACGCTTATGGAGAAAAACACGTTTTATGCGATTTTGGAGAAAACTACTCCACCGATTTTAGAGAAATTTAAATGAGAAATACTAGACATACTTTTACGTGTTTTAAGCCATAGAAAATTTTTAACAATTTTATAAACCGATAACCTCCAAACACATTTTTCTGCCTCTTAATTACGACGAGTCATACTCTTCTGCTTCGTGTTGGCTGTCAACTTGCTGCTTGCATTATGTTATGTACCTAACCTATACTTAAATATGTGTTGAAAACATTGGTTTCCAAATTATTGAGTAATATTATTTGCAGTATTTTTATTTTTTATTATTAAATAAAAATTAAACTTTTAATAAAAACTTATAATTTAATTTTAAGTTTTTCAATTAAAAATTAAACTGTAATGTATTAAACATTATTATAGCGCTAATTTTTATAAATTAACATTATATACGGCATTACGTAGTGTTTTCAAGTACATATTTTATTGTTTTATTTTTACTGTAGTTATAGAAGCATTGTAAATAAAATAAGATTTTATTCATTATTATTTATAATTTTTTTTATAAGAATCAACCTTAAAATAATTTCAAGTCATGGGATACTGAGATAATTTTTAAACAAATGTTTTTTTTTTTTTTTTTTTTTTGTCTAAAATCTGTGTTTCCTTTGATTTGGCTCATCATCATATACCTGCTAAAGTGCGGATGCATCAGTGACCCAAGTGAATTTTATGCTGTATTATATTTGTTTAAAATCATTTTTTGTCAGCGTTGATACTCAGTTACTATTAAAAAATATATTTTAAAATGTTTTAATGACACTAAATCTATTGAAAGGCGATAGCATCTCATAGGTAATATTATTGAATTGTGATTCGCAATTGAAATCAAAGTAATTGAAAGCTGATCTACCGCAAAGCGTACTTTCATGCTATCTATATCTTTACACATACAAATCGTAACAACCACAAATTTTGTACAGTTGAAATAAAAAATTATAATAATACAAAAAAAAAAAAAAAAGAAAATGTAATAAATCGTAAGTAAACAGTAGTTTTGTGGCGAGTATTTTAAAATATTCAAAAATATTATATCTTTCTTTTTTTTTTACTGGCAACCACATCAATTGACATTGACTTTATGAGTTAACTGAATTTAGATTTTATGTTACTATAATATGGTAATATGGTATTATAATGTGTTAAAATAATGGTGTTAAATATGTAACATTATTGAATACATTTTTTAAAATCAAATTTAGTTCCAAATAAAAATAAAAATTACAACATTTTTGCAAATTTTTTTTTATATAAACAATTTAAGGTTTGAATATGTAATTAATTAATAATTAGTTACATCAGTTTTTTTTTTTTTTTTTATTATTTATTTATTTATTATTATTAATATTAGAAAGTCATCATCTTCAAGACACTAAAGCATCAACTTCAAAAAAGTTATCTTTGAACCTTGGAGTACAATTCTCAACAAAGCACTTACTATAAACTACATAAAAACTTTAAAATTCCCAACTTTGCCTAGAATTCTTAATGATACTAAGGATTCTAAAGCCTTCAGATAACCAAAATTGTTTTGATGAATCGCTTCCATCACATCAGGTAGAAAATATGTGCATATAAAATAACACTATGTGCACTTAAAATGCTTTAGTAAAATTAAAAAAATAGAAAATTTGTTTGCTTATAAAAAAAAAAAAACCTGTGATGAGAAATGTTAAAAAAAAAGTTTGTGTTATCTTTAAAGGATTTTTAAAATGTTTTTATTTATTTATTTTTATTAGTTTGTGTTTTGCTATTGCGTTTGCCTTTTACAAGTTTAACTGAAGTCCCCACAGTATTTCATTTACAGCCTTAAGTTAAATTAACTGAAGTATCTGTTAAGTACAATGATTATCTAACAAAGCACAATATGAATGGTACTAGTTGTAAGAATAAAATAAATAGCAAAATTCCCTATACAATAAATCGAATATCGAGACATATAATACAATTTTGCGGGTTTCTTCTTTGAAATGTAATTCTATACGGGTATTGTTAAACCACTTTTTCTTTAAAATGATAAAAAGACTTCAACACCTTTAAAGTTTATTCCAATGAGAGAAACAAGATGACAAAAATTACTTTTCAAAAAGCTTGCACACGAGCCCCATGTGATTATATAAATGACAAAAAGATTCTTGAAAATTTCATTGTTAATCAGCCTAATTGTTATTTCTGAAAAATTGAATCCATTATTAAATATTTTAATTTTTTGTATTGAGAATTACTAGAAGAGAAGATAATAACAAAAAAATAAACATAAATTTGTCATGCTTTATAATATAAGAATCCAAGGACGTCTTATTCATTTTTCATTTTTTTTTTTTTTTTTTTTTTTTTGGCGCCTCTAAAATTTAGCATGGCTTTTTTTTCCTTCTTCTTCAACTCATCATGAAAATGTTGAACTCCAACTGTGTAACTAAAGTATTTTATGTGAATTCTAAAAATTTTTTACAGTGAAATTATAGAAAGTTTTTAATACACACACTGTATGTACTCTAATATAATATTGAATAATATACTAACAGCAAGTAACGAAAGTGAGTTTTCGATTAAACTATAATACATCACATTAGAACTCTTAAATTTAAATCTTAGTTTATATTTACAGTGTTCTATAAAAAAACTATTAATGCTGTTCTAATAAACCCAGTTTTCTGCATAAAAAAAAAAAGCATCACATTAGGTATGTATATACACAATTTTAGGAAGATTGATGAATTCTGTAGTTTTTAGCTACTTGAAATATGCATGGGTCGTTTTCGACCCATTAGGCATAAATGGGTTAAGTGCTCTAGTAGATCGTCATTTTAGAAGCAGAAAACAGGGTTTACGAACAACACTTTTTTAATAATAACTAATTGTATTGTGAAAGCGTATACATTTTTTTTTTGAGTTATATACATATTTAATAACATACTCTAATTAAAGAAACTAAGATTTTTGTAATATACGTATTTATTATTCTTTTTAAATTAGAAACATCAAGACTCAAGAGTCGTAACTTGCAACTTCTAAACCTGCTTTGTTAATATTATTGTTTTTGTTTTTTACATTGCAACAAATAAAATAATAAATTAACGACGTTTTAACTAGTATAGTTTTGTGTTGCATCTTACGAGGGTTGAATAGCATTAAAACTGTTTTAATTCTTTCAATATAATAAATATATTATATAATAAATTAATGCTTTTCAAAGATAACATTTTTTATAAAAAACAATTTCTAATTTACTTTTCCCCTCATAATGAAATAAATTATACCTTGAGTGCGTTACTAATTTTTTTTTTAATATTTTAAACAATTTGAACAACAACATACAACAACTGTATCCACCTCAAATAATAAATATTAATAAAAATAATCTATTGGCATACCTGCATATAATTCCCACCCTATATAAAATTATACTAAAAAAATACATCCCTTATAGTCATATTGAAAATTGAGGAAACGTCATTCAAAAGTTAGGGTGTTCCTCCCTCGTTGAAGTAATTTATCTCTACATAGATCGGAAATGACGTAATGTTTGGACATATGAGCCGCCTTTGTTGTCATTTTAGGTAAGGCAGGTGAGAAAGATCTATCTATAAACACCTGTCTGTAACTGGAGATGTAAATATTTACTTAGAACTTACTATATATACATGGGAAAAATATATTACGTAATTTATCCTGCATTATATAATTACTATATTGTATAATAACAACATAAGTAAATATGCTGAACATCAACTATTATGCTCTGTAGTGTTATCACTGCGTATCATATTAGATGAATTATAATTATGGTGTTATACATAATTGTTGCTGCAATGAGTTAGCATAATTATTACGAATTCATTTTTGTCCATGTTTCATTTTTAAAATGCATCAATGTTATATTATATTCGTTTTTAATATTTTATGAAGCTGAAAATAAATTAGAGACAAAACTATATATTCCTTGTTATGCTGCTTTTTTTAAATAATAAAAGTTATTTAATTTTTATTTTGTTACAATTACATAAATGTTATATAAAGTTTGGAATGCTTTTTTATTTTATTACATATCTAAATTTTGAAAGTTGTTAATAAAATTTTATTTTTAAATTTAAATGTTCCCGTGATATTATATATTAAAAACTAAATCTACTCTCACACTAGCTTGAATTTACTGTGCATATCTAGAGCACTATTATCGATGATTTGTGGATTATTGTGAATGAATAAGATCATCAATGGTTATATCCGTTATATATACTTATATAATTGTGTGAGTTGAAGAAACCAATCGAACTGCAAAGTTAAAATACTTCTTATACAAAATTTGCTATAGTGAGCAATTAAACCTCTTTACATAATGAAAATTGGTATTAATTATTTGTTAAGAAAAATTACACTTCAGATATATTAGTTCTTCTTTTGCAAAGTCATGATATCTTTATTTCACCTCATCTTCAAATAGTTTTAATTTCACCTCTATTCATTCTAGCTATTATTTTTTATTTCTAAAAATCCTTGAAGGCATTTTGTATAATTCAGATTATTTTTTAATGTCTCTCCTATTTTTATATACCATCATACCTATATATATATATATATATATATATATATATATATATATATATATATATATATATATATATATATATATATATATATATATATATATATATATATATATATATATATATATATATATATATATATATATATATATATATCTTATTCTAAGGAAAAGAAAGAAAATTATGTTTTAAGAAGTGCGTGAGAGACAAAAAAAAAAAAAAAAAAAAAGTATAGTAATTTGTTATGAAGATATTCCAGAAATAAAACATGAAATTTCAAATATTATTATCTCATTATCTCTATAGTAGTTTATAATAAAACATTTACCTATATGTGTTATATTAATTACAATATGTAAACGAATATGATATGAAAGAAGAAATGGATCTAGAAAGTTTATATAAAGTGAAAAACACGCACAATAAGTTCGTGCTTGTCTTATATCATGCATATATTTTTTAAATTATATGCACTTTTAAATAAATGAATTGAAGCAAATTATGTTACAATTATAGTTGAAAGAAGTTCCTTAAAACAAAATTTAATATTCATAATTATTCATCTTTAATTGCTTCATCTTTTGAGTCAATTTGATAGAACACTGCGCGTATGGAAAAATATTACTCTATGGCCATATGTTATAGAAATGGTTAGAAATATATAATATTTAATTGACGTTTTTCATTACTTCCATATGAATACTACTTATGCATTATTATACGGTAAAATGATATACACGACAGTATTTGTAAGTATTAATTATTACATAATAAATAACTTCAAATATTATAAAATCGATCAGAAGTATGACTTCATGAAATCAGTTGTTATGAAATTGTAAGAAATATTTCACACGTAAGACCAGTGAAACTTAAAACGTAATATAGTCTGTTGATTATGGTTATCTAGTTTTGATCAAGTTCTATTTTTAATGTAGACTTAAACTGTTAGGTTCTCATTAGATCTGTTCACATAGATATAAAAGTGATTGTGCAATCATTTTTAGAGCTTTTTATGTAATAAAATGAATGTAAAAAAAAAAATAATAATAAATATGTGGTGATATTTGGGGATATTTTGGAAAATATTTGAACTATTGTGTTTGTACTTCTGATGTATTGGACATCAGTATATTTGGAAAACAAAAATAAATCAAAATTAAAGCAGTAAATTTTGCAATGGAGATTATCAGTGCTTGGAAAAAGCTTTAGTCCTCTAATTTTCTATACTTTAGCACTGCAATAGTATTATAGCAATGTCTCTGCGAAGAAGGTATGCACCAAAGCTGGAATTTATTATAATATGAGAAATACTAGACACACTTTTACTTATTTTAAGAATTTTTCCTCACATTAATTTTATTGCTATACTTATCAAGAGACTTTTATTATTATTTAAAAAATAAAACATTTTATAAACAAAATTTATTTATAATTTATTATAGCAGATGAAATTATTGCATTGCGTGTCATAACAAGAGATGCATGGCATGTTAGCTGCACGCTAGGACACGCATTTGAAGACGCAGACATAACATTCTGGAAATATAATATAGGAAGTAACATCGTCGTGTTTCCTACCTTAACATAAGACAATAACATGGAATAACTTTAGACCTTAAACCACAGTTGAAAGTTTATTCATTTTTTTATATATTTACTAAGAAAAAAACAATAGTGGTATGTAAACCGTAATTTCAGTAATTCATTATCCCTATATACATAAAATATATGATAATTTTAAAGTAGAATTTTTTTAAGTTAGTTTTTTTGTATAAAAATCATTTTTTCTTTTTATTGAATTTAAACTGTAGTAGTGTTGCTCTATAAACCAGTTGCACTCATATTTAAGAGTTGTCATTTTGTTGGTGATCAGGAATACATATAGGCCAGCATAGGTTGTTTTTTTTTAATAGCAAAAGAAGCTTAAAACCTCAATTAAAGCCTTTTTTCTAGCTCCTAATAAGCTCGAAGAATATGATAAAAGTTTGTTCAGTTGAAATAAACTCTTTTTATGTAAAATATTAGGAGAAATGATGTTTCCCCTATGCTGGACAATGCATTAGGCACCACCACCACAAACATGGCGACAAAGTGCAAGGATTTGCAAGGGGTCTATTAATATAATAAAACATTTTAAGTACAATTTCATCATATCAATTTATTATCAGTGCAGGGTAAAAATACTACTAAAAACAAGTACTAAAATCCTGCAAATTGTAATAGGTAAATATTAACGTGGAATAAGTATTGCTATACTATACAATAGTACCCAATGCAGGTAAAAGCATATTATAATAAAGGTGATACTCACCTAGAATAGGTAACATTAACCCATAGAGATTAAGTGACGTTTTACTATATCAATACTTATTTCAGGTTAATATTTACCTATTGTAATTTACAAGACTTATACGTGCCATAAAAATTACTATTTTTTCCCCGTGTACCTATAAAGAAAATTATCATTTCTATTTTATTAATGCCATCATTTTAATTTTCATAGTACTTATCTAATCGTCCCATGTTTTATAGAAAAGATAACAAATGCTGTTTTATTATTATTATTATTATTACAAAGTAATTGACTTCCACAATATCGCATTTAAATAAAGTTATAGAGTGTTAAATATATTTAAACGGTGTGCATATTTTACGCTATTTTGATTTGATTGAAATATACAATTTCGCAGTATTTAGATATTTAAATTTTAAGACACTGAATAATAAAGTGATGACAATATAGTATAGTTAACAATATGAACGGTTCCATTGTCGTTATAACAATGTCACGCTAAACTGCGCAAGAACAACAATCGACAACGGTATATTTTGAAGTTCCATACCCCTGGGGTTTGTAATTTAAAAAAATATATATACTGATTTTAATTAATTATTTGCACAATTTAAAATGTTTTAAAACTAATTTATCTTCATATTGTCATATATCTTAATTTCGTGCTAATATATTTTTCATTATTTTCTAACAAGCTCATTTACTTTATAGATATATTTTATATAATGCAATTTTACTTTTGATTGTGCATTAATTTTTTATTGCTTTTACTATATTTATACTTTTATACCGCTTAAAAATAAAATATTTATATTTAATTTTATGTTATGTACTGATATAAAATGTTAATATTTTACTAAATAATATTTAATTTACTATAAGTAAATTAAATAAATACTGCTATACATCTCCAAAATTAGTAGCTCTTTTAAGTAAATTATACAGTATTAATGGAGTACATAAATATAGTTAAAGAAATATACAAGTTATATACCATAGAATATCTTATTATATTAAGAATCAAATCTACGTAATTAAATAAATAGGGACCAATTTATGATGAATCCATATTTGTGAATTTGTTCTCAACTCTTGACTCACTTTTAATTTCCAGCACATTCCCTTTGACAATTTTAAATTTTACTATTTTCATTAAAAAAAAAAATGTAATATTTCTGAACTATTTCATTTTTAGAATAAAAAGTAAAAAAAAAAAAAAAAAAAAAAGTTTTGTGATAGTATTGACATTTCTCCACAGTTTTAGTGCATGTTATGATTTTGTAATACAACTTTATTTATAGTTGGTTAAAGATAATGAGAATTCTAACTATAGGTTACAAATAAATTATTAATTAAATCACTAATATGTGATAAAATGAAAAAAAAAAAAAAAGTGTGCCCAACATCATAACTGATGTTACAGTATACAAATATTGTGATAATAAAAAGATCATATGATAGCATATATATTTGTTTTTAAACATAACCGTTGCCATAATTATTTTCATTTAATTTTCTGCTATTTTACTCTATGAAATTTATCTTAAAATCTTTTACTTTTTTTTCCCCCACATTTTTAGATAAAGATATTAACACGCTCTATTATGTTAACAGAATATGTAAATTATTTTATTTTTACATTGTTTTCATTTAAATGTATACCACGATATAATAACATAATATAACGGTGCATACCAGCATAATTAATAATATGTAAATAATATAACCTATATATTTCAATTCATATTATGTTAAGCGTTTTAAACGTAAAGTATGCAATATGAATTTATGTTAGTTTTTGGCATATTTCATAATAATAATATTACTCTCATTGATAATAATTTACAAATTATATAATTTAATATAAATGATAAGGCCTTGTTTCTATAAAATATACAAAACATTAAACATAATACTAATTTTTTGCCTTATTATATGCATATTAACATGGTATTCAAGCTAGTTTTTTTTTTTTTTTTTCTACTTTAACTGCAGTTTCCCATGGTGTAAATTACATCGGAAAGAATCACGATGAAAATGACACTTTTTATTTATTAATTTTTAATTTTTTTTTTATTGTTATTATTATTTATTTTTTACAATATGAATCGTTTTAAAATATATAATGCTTTTTTGTTGAAGTAAATAAGTTTGATTTATATTTGAAATTGAATTTTTCCTTATTCTGTTATTTTATTGTATTGGACTGTACAATAAAACAAGTAAACGTGGTATATCATAAAATATACCTTATAAGTACAAATAAGTTGAAGGATAAATATTACGACATACAAACTTTTTTCCCTATGATCTTTTTTTGTATTTTAAGTTAAAAATATACTCATATTACCATAATCACTATAGCGCAAACATTAAACGAAAACTTATGATGATACAGCGTATTTTTCTTACTTTTTTTATCTTTAAATTTTTGCGTGATTTATTCCACAAAAATTGTAAAAAGTAAAATGTTGAAGTTGTAAATTTGTTTCAAGTATTTTGAAGCAAAAAAATGAAAAATTAAAGGAATGCGTATGAGAGAGAGAGAGAGAGAAAGAGAGAGAGAGAGAGAGAGAGAGAGAGAGAGAGAGAGAGAGAGAGAGAGAGAGAGAGAGAGAGAGAGAGAGAGAGAGAGAGAGAGAGAGAGAGAGAGAGAGAGAGAGAGAGAGGAAAGAGAGAAGTCGTGGGAAAAGGTAAAGAAAAAGTTAAAGTATGCAAATATTGAGACGTTCAAACATGCGGAGAAAAACTCACTTTTAACCAACCCCCAAGGCAGTTAGAACTAACAAAAAATCCATGATTTTTTTTTTAAATCTCCTCTTCAGTCCCCGCGACTTTATAAAAAATTATTTCAGTCGTATATTTTAACCACTTTTTTTTTTTTTTTTTTTTTTGCTGCTCTTAAAATGACAAAAATATGCTTTTTTTGTCAAAAAGGTTTTCTTGCTTTTGCGGACTTCCTACCCACTCTAGAATGCTCAAAATAGTGTTAAAAATTGCGTAAATTTACGGGAGTGTTCTGGTCCAATTAGTGTATTTTTATCTCAATTTTTTCAAAATTTTCTTCTATTTTTTATTGAATTATCTGATGTCTACTGTATATTATGTATACTTTCGCTGAAGAGGACAAATATAACAATTTTACAACATTTGGCTAAAATTTTGCTCCGGAAACTGGAAAAATTATATAATTTTCTCATTTAGTACAACGTACTTTTAAATATATTTAATGCAAGTGGAAAGTATTTTGTATAAAAAAGACACCAAATTATATATATTTTTATAAAGTGTTAATTCCATTGTGGTAAAAATAATAAGATTAATATGCAAAACAGGAAGGGTGAAAGTAACAATACGTGTACCTCCTTATAAATAAGATAAATAATTTCATATTTTGTCCAAAATTGGTACCTTTAAAGTCTTTCATATGTGATAATTATATTTTTGCTTTCTCTCGTATAGTGCAGTAGACCATACGCGAGGGAAACAATTAGAGCATATGAGAATAATATAATCAAAGGTCACAGTATTCTCTACGACCATACTTTTTATTTTGTTAATAATTTAAAACTTTACAATGCATTTATTTATTATTTTTTATAAAATTAGAATTACATATGGTAAGACAAATTATTACTTCTAATTTTATTTATTGATGCAACACTTCTTTCTATATATATATATTTTTTCTTGTCCCATTTTAATTAATGGATCTTACCGGTGGGAGGTGGTAGAGCAAATCACAGTGCCATGAAAGGTCCCCCCTAATCGATTATCCTTTTATTATTAGCATTATGGTCCATGTTTTTGTTGTTTTTTTAGGCAACCGCACTTGTTAATCCCAAAACATTCAGATGAGATATTTAGATCCCACTTTCACATGTTTTATGTTAGGTAAAATGAATTAAAGTCTTTATCGTAACCGATAACATCTATTTCATTCCATGCACCTGCACTTTCATTTCAAACCCTTACCGTTTAAATTGTAATTAATATAATATATCGAATGATTTCATCAAGTAAAATTAAGGTAATTATTATTTTAAATTTGTTTAGATTGACAAATTATTGACTATAACTAAACTGATAAACGAATAAATATTTATATGTGTTTTTTTAACAAATTAAAAAATTTATTTGTTTTTTAGACAAAAAAGAAGACAAATTAATTAATTAAACTTAAACATTGTATGCGCGTAAATGCAAAAATAATATATTAAAATAAATTCTTAGAAAAATTATTAAAACTACAATTTAAAAATATAAGCATTTCATTTATACAATTTATTATCTACCTTTTTTACAAATAAAAAAACATGTAGGTTTAAAAGCTATATACTTCAAATAATTTCAGTTTTATAAACGTTAAGTCTAATTCATCATGTTTAAGGGATAAGAAATTGGTCTTTACTGAACTTATATATTTCTATATTGGTGTACGCAAGGTCGCTCGAATGTCACAATCAACCCACGTTAATTTTAATTGAAGTTTCATTATGGTTGAAAATTCTATGTACATGTAAGAAAAATTGACTTAATATTGTGTGGGTAATCAAACACTTTATAGATTTGTATTTTATATATTTTTTTTCTTGATGTCAGGCTTTTAATCGCTGTTACTTATTTTATTAATATGACACAAATGCATGAAATAATATGCATTATACATGCAAGCTTTAGAAATTTAAAAAATTGCATCTGATATAATAAATATAATTTTCAATAATCTTCATGGTGTCACTTTTACGGTTCACGGTGGTCATTTTACATTAGATAGTAGAGTTACATTATTAAAACATGAGTACTAGAAGCTACCTTCAAATCCAAACGAAAGTGTCTAGTTTCATCACAATTTATTTATTATTAAAATTAAATTAAATATATTTAAATTATTTTATATTTCAAAATTATTGTTTAAATTAAGTTTAAATATATTTTTTTCTAAAAAATTTCATAATTTTATATATTTAAAATAAATCATATATTTTAAATACATTTTTATAAATTATATAAACATATTATTGCAAAAATTTCAGTTACTAAACATTAATTAATTTTCTTTGAAGTTGTTACTACATTTGAAATTAATTCTCAGATGACAGGTTAATAATTTGTGAAGTGGTCTAGGGTCTAGTTAAATGTCATACTTAATGCGCTTCGATGCCATACTGGAGAGATGAATAACATAACACAAACTTCGATTTTGGCTATTTTCTTAGAGAAATCGGTTAATTTATTATTATATTTTTTTCACATACTTGAAGTACTAATTTAACAAATTTAGCATCAATGCTCTTAAAAAAATTACTTAGTTTTTTATACTCTGGTATAATGAGCCATTTTCCTATACCGCCCCGTGTATTAAGTTATCCAACATAGCGTCGAAACATAAATGCATATACACTCTTTATGAATTCCATTTTGTAATTTATCGATGAGTTTTTTATTTTTTTTAATCCTGAATCCTTTTGACTTTATCAATATAATAAGCTACAATATTATTTTAATTTCAGTATATATAGTTTAAATAATAGTTCTATAAAGAAACAGATTAAATTACGTTAAAAGTTAGTTAAATTCCATAGCCTCGTAAATAAGTGCAAAAGTGAAAGGTATATAATTTTATATCTGGTGCTAAAATATACTTCATGGATTATAACTTGTGATAATTTATATTTATTTATCATTGAAACTTTGAATGTTATTATTTTAATAATAAATGGCATAATTTGTATGTCAATCTTACCCTAATATATCACTTTCCCTTATTCTGCTCTTGTGTATACTAAAAATAATTTAAAATTTATCGTGTACAATTTAATTTTGACTGACATACAGTAGATGACAGCTTATAAACATTCAATAATGATATTTGAAAATGTTGAAATTTTTACTATTATAGTAAAACTCCCATTTAGATGTTCACTAATTACTTTCTTATACAAAAATACATTGCTTTAAACAATTATGCAGTTCAGGCAGTTTAATTTTATTTGTTGTTTTTTCCCTCGCTGGAATAAAATTATATTAAAAAAACTATTAATTGGACTTTATCTTTTTTTTTTTTTTCTCGCCAATGTTAACATAAAAATATAATATATTATTTTATAGTAAAGCTTCATTTCTCATACGTTAGTATATTATTTTCTTTTACATTGATTCTACTACTATAATTATTATTGTATTGATATGATTGTTTTCTATGTTTCCTAATCAAAAAAATTTTTACGAGAGAGAGAGAGAGAGAAGGCAAATAAATAATTTAAAACTTAAAATTCCAATAGCCAGAAAAAGAAAACATTTTTAAAATTAAATACAAGCTATACGTCGTATTTAATGATTATTTTTATTTTATACCATGACTATATAACACCATACGTTAAAAAAACAAGCCCATTTTACATTTAAACAATAATTATATAATCTCACACCTCAAGAAAAAATTTATCATGATAAATAATAATAAGCATTCATTATATTATATAGGATTGTCTATTCAAATTAATATAATAAATATTTTTATAACTGTTATTTATTCAATTATATATCGAATAAAAGGTAATTGTACATTAAAGTTCGGAGATATTTACGGTACTTACATACATGCACAAGAATAAGAAAAAAAAAACTAGATTGATCCCTACATAAAAAATGTATGAGCTCATAGCGTTCTATTACGTCATCATGCTACACTGTAATTTTATACATTGAAGGTGTGAATATATATTGAAAAATTTTCCTTGTTAGTCTTTTAGGATAAAGGAAATATAAATATTTTATAAAATCGATTTTTTTTCTTTCTTTTGAAGTTAAAGATGACTGTTCTTGCAATACTGAATATAATAAATTTTTTGTTGGACCTGATATTTATATCAATGTATTTAATAGTATTGTACACTCCTCCTGAATAAATCTGTCCGAAACGTTAATCTCTCCAAATGTTAAACATATGGGGAAACTTTAAAAAAGCAAGCGGTCAGATTTATTCAGGAGGAGTGTACTTCACTTCAGTGCTGGGTGCAGTTTCAAGGTTCATAGTTGTGTTACTATGTAATTCTGTAATGTTATTAATTAATAACATTACATTACTCATTTAAAATGAGCGCGCTCACGCTCATGCTCATATTTACAAAAATGAGCGCGCTCACGCTCAACTCATAAAAAATGAGCGCGCTCACGTGAGCGTCGCTCAAACAAGTCGCTCATGGCCAAGTCTGGTTATTATAACTAAATAAAGCTAAAATAAAATTAAAAAAAAAAAAAAAAAAAAAAAGCACTGTAATTGATTGACATTAAATTTTTGAGATCTTATTTTGTATTACACATTTTTACATTGATGCCACTTTAGAATTTTACGCATTTTAAATATACCATTGGATGCTACTATAAATATTAAACATAGTATATGAAATTGTAATTTAGGAACAAGAATCATGTATGACTAGTTTTCAGAAACGTTGCACACATTTTTTTCTTTCATTTTACCATTAATTTAACTTTCCTTGATATATTACTTTTATTTTTCTAGTGTAATAATATAAATTACTTATTTGATCTCTAGATTATACTTTAGCTTTATAGAGTTTAATGACTTTTAGACAAAAAATTGAACAAATAAACGTGTAATACTTTTCTAGATTGCTCTTAATATGTTCGTAGTAAAAGTTAATAAAAAACGATGACAATATTATGTTAATAACAAAATTGGTAAAAGTAAATTATTCTTCTAATTAGGTACATAGCTTTCTTAGTATATTTAATTCATATTTTTGCTAATTACTATATATTTTAAATTCCTTAAGAAAGTTAAAATATTCAGTATTGACCAGAATAACCGATGAAAAGTTTATTTTTCTTCTTATAAGAAAAAAAAATTAATAAAGACTTTAAAAATTCTTGCTACTAATTCCGTGTAAAAACTATTGCTTTCCCTTTTTTCTCCATTTGTTCAAATGATTACCACTTACGTCAATATTGTTGCATGGAATTCCTTTTTTTATTTTTTTTCCTTGTTTATTTTAGAGAAAACTTGAGAGTAATTAAAACTTTGAAGTTTGGATTATATAGTAGCTTGAATGCATAATCTAAATTTTCAAACGTTTTTGAATTTGTATACTTTGACCAAAAAATACATTTAAATTTGACAAAAAAAAAAAAAAAAGTCATTTTCATATATGTATTTTTTGAAATTTCTTTTTAACTAGTGTTATTTTTTAAGTGCTAAGGATGTTAACAATATCTTGATCAATATTATACGATAAATCTATAAGGAACAAATACATTTTACCAACGCATTAAATAATGTTCATACATAAAATATGACTATTTATCTTTAGCAGCATATTTCCTTTATTTCTAAACTAAATATTATACAAAATTTTAATCCAGTATTATTTTTTGTTATTATCATAATATGTCGTAAATTTTTATGAATATTTATTTTAATGATTTGTAACAATCCTCCGGTAAATCTAATTTATATTAACATTTTACTTTCATTTTCTACCTGATAATTATTACCTCAACTGTATAATATTTGTTTTTGCTTTATTTATTATACAGTATACTTTAATTTTCATTGAGATATATATACAGGAATTCCATGTTATTTCATTTTTTTACATTAAAATCTCTGTTTTGCAAGCGTTGAAATCACCAGCCTATGGAATAATCAGTGAAAACGAACGTTAAAGGAAGAGGATATTGAACCTTAATGTTTGTCAACATTTTTGAACACCATCGAGAACATATGTATATTTAAATTTACTTCTGTTATACCTATGATTTGACTTAAAACTCTTCGAGTACTACTTGTTAATTAAAAAAATCAACAATAATTGTAAACACATCTTATAACGTCACGTTTATTTTTTTGCTGAAATCATAATTTCCGCTCACTTGATAAAATAAATAAATTTTAAAAAATGAGCAATTTAATTAAAAGTAAAATTAAAGTTTTTTTATTAAATAATTATAAATTGCCTAAAAAAAAGTTAAAAACATTATTAATAAAAAAATTATAAACAAAATTAAAAACATTAAATAATTAAGAAATAAATTTAATATAAAATTCATCTAGAAAAAAAAAGTTTAAATTAATATTTTTTTTTTTTAGTAATAACCGCGTTATAAAAAATGACTATAAACTATGATTCTTATATGTAAATGGATTCGTCACTACCTAAAATAGAAGTTTAAATTACGTGACATCCGTGACGTCATTCTTATTTATTTCACGGTTTAAAATTTTTTTTTAGACCTGATTTTTGTTTCTTATACTCGTACGAGACATCTCATATGTTGTAGAATACTTCCTAAAGTTTTTAAGATAAATTTTAAAAGATAAAAATTCAACGCATTTATTATTAATGTGATATGTTTTTTCCATTCACTTATTTTTTTTTTAGATACATGTCTGATATACGCGAACTTTCTAAAAACTTTAATAATATATATTTTGTTGTGTTAGGTATTTTTAACCTAATTTATTTTTTATTATTCTTTTGTATTAAAAGGATTTTTTTCAAAGTGCCAAAATAAAATACATTTTACAATTTAAATTTAGTTAATATTGAGATCAAAATTTGCTATTATTTTTAAAAGTTGTATGCTTTACGTTACAAAATATTTGCTGTAAAATTATTTCGCCGGATTTTTGTTTATATATTTTACTTGTACCTTAATTGAAAATCATTTATTTTAATCGTTAAGCCTGTGAAAGTTAAATAAATGAAATCAACCAAAATTTGTATAATTACAATAATTTTTGTTGCAATTTCGCTAAAAAAAAGTGCCACACATGCTTAAAAATTAAGTATTTAATTAATATTAAAAGGATTTTTTTCATTGAAAAGTGTGTTTGTATTCTTACATACAACATTTTGAATAAAACTGATAATAATTATTGTATTTAGATTAAAAATATAATTGAAAAAGATGTACTTACCCTTAAAATTAATCCAAGAAATAAAACATAACACCACATATTTATATTATTAAAAATTACTCGTGCCATTGTAATGTCACTTATATTTAGGCAAAAATTTAAAATTTATTTTTGCTAATAAGTCTACACCATATATAAAAACACACGTGTTTCTTTTTAATTTCAGATAAATTGACGGTTAAAAAAGAGAAAACGGATGAAAACGACCTGCTTAGTATCACACTCTATACACAACTGAAATAAAGTTTTACAATCCACTCCCATACCTGCCTCTCAACTATAACTTAATTAATATTAGAATCACATGTTATTAAGGCTCATTTTTATATTTATTAACAATAGGATGTGAGTGTAATCTTATATTACAGGTAACTTTTGAAGCGTAGCATAAAAAACACAACTGGTTGCGCTTTCTAGTATTAAAGTCTCGGTCATTATAAAAATGATGATGTATGATGTATGTTGTAGTTTTTTTTTTAATTTTAAAATAGTTTTCATAGGATACTTAAAATTTTCTGTAAATTTCTATTTGTTGATTTGGTCAAAAATCATTTTTATCTTAATTTAGGTATTTTTTTATGTTATTTTGTATAATTTTTAAACCTGTATGTTTTGTTGAATTTTAATATAGATGAACTTCATTGGATGAAAGTGGTTTATGTTTTTATTGTGTAAGATGATTTTAGCTTTCATTCAAATCCAAAACTATGGAAATAAAAAAATAAATCGCACTAATTAGAATAATTAGTAACTAAATTTTTGAAATATGAATTATTTTTCATATTTTCACCGTTAATTAAACTCTCTACTTATGTTTATTTATTAGTTTTTTTTTGAAATTTATATATTTTTAAATACAACTCAATTTCTATATAGTATAACAAGGTTAATTTTATTTGTAATTAATTAAATAAAATAATTTCAAATACTAATAAAGAGCTACTGCAAAAAATGTTAAATGTACCATTGGTCTTATATTATTGGCAAGAAAAATAATATTTACTAACAAATTCTGTCTAATTTTATAAAAAGTCAAAATCGTTATTAAAGCCATAGACCACATAAAACAACATGTGCTTTTTAATGAATAAACACGAAATGGGATCTTCAAAACTGTTGACAATTTTTACCAGAATATTAATGTAGCCCCACGAGAGAGCGTGAAAATACTGTAAAGTATTATGCAATTTAAGTGACTATTCATGTTTATGACGTCAGAAACATGAAAAAATTTGTATAAAAATGTTGTGCGGGTTGCATAAATCGAATATTCTGATCACTGCTACGGGGCTACTGTTGGGTTTTGAGACAAACTAAAGTTATTAATGCAAGTCCCATCAAGTGTTTTGTGATATAAATGCTTATGTTTTTCTCTGGTCTATTCCTTTAAGTCAGCATTTTTAAAAAATCATATTATAATTAAAAGTAATTTTAGGATTAACAAAATTATGTTACAATTATTTCTTTTTCTATTGCCTTACAAATTATAATGTTAATTATATTTGTTTACCTAGGCTTAAGATATACTTTTGTTATACATATACCCACTGCAAATAAATGTAATTTATTACTAATTAAAATTTTGTTCCCTACATATCGTCGGATTACAGCAGAAACCGTGTGTCTACAAAAGCAAAGTCGAAACTTTATCTTTTTGTATACTGTTTGAACCTTGTTGCTTCTTATAAGTATACAGTTTGTAGTTTTATCACTATTATGTACTTTATTCTAGCTATTTATTTATTAAATGTTTGTTATTAGTTTTTAAAATACAATATAATAAAAAAATTTATTAGAAATTTAATACAACAAAAATTATTGTTTAAATATATTTTTAAAAAATTAACAGCAATAAAAATAATTTATAAAACAATTATTATTAAATACTTTATATATAATTAATTATGTTTTCGGTGAAGGAAATTCTAATTGAAAAATCTACTCGCAGATTCATAAATTAATAACATTCTTAGTAACAGAAGGGAGTAGGGGACCGACGTCGGGCTTAAAACTAAAAATTTTCTCGTCAATAATCTGAAATGAAATGTATACTTCAGCTTGAGACAATTTTAAATATATAATAATTTTGGGGGGGCCACCATGCAAATTGATTTTATATGATTTTTTGAAATGTTAAGCCCATAAGGCTCAATGTTAATTTCAATAATTTTCTTCGGGACGGTCAATCATCATGAAATTTTTATCACGGCTAGGTGTGACCCTTTAGCTACACAAGGACACAAAATTGAGACCCAAAACACTTTTCGTTTTTGAGATATAAGGTCAGTACCCTAGGTAATCTCAGAAGAACTTTAATTTTTATGCACATTTGTGTATTACAATGACAAGATGTTGATGGAGATTATCGATCTCGAGCTCGCACTGCTTGGTATATTCACTATATTCACCCTGGGCCCCTGGTCAAAATAAGGTCAGAAATTTTTACAACCCCACATAAACATCAAAGTTTTACAGGTATGTAATATTGAAGTTGATGCTAAATTTTATTATTATAGGGTCTATGCATTCATGTTACAGTCGACGCCATGTTGGATCACTTAATTACATTGGTCACATAGGAAAATGACTTCTTTTGGTCGTAATTTATTACTACTAAGCAATATTTTTGAGAGCGTTGATACTGTTAATATATAGGTTGAATTAGTATCTCAAGTATGTGAGAAAAATAATAATACTAAAAAATTAACTGATATATCCCAAAGAAAATAGCCAAAAATGAGAGGTTTGTCGTATGCTGAGCAATTGAGCAATGTTATTCATTACTCCAGTATGGCATCCAAGCATATTAAATATGACATCATGAGCATAGAAACTTGATTAGAATCCAAGAAAAATTAGTACTTTAGAGTAATATACCCTCTCAGCCTGTTTTTGCAAAGGTATACATTATATATTAGTATCTTACTGCACAGTATAATATAGAACTATGAAACCTTTTTTTTTTTTTTTGTATTCTTCTGTATACTAGGCCTGAAATATTTATAAGAAAGATAGTATGTGGACACTTTTACGTGTATTAAGCTAATAGAAATTTTACGTTTTTTTTTTTTTTTTTTTTTTCTTCCCCCATTGACGCATTGATCACTTAATATTGCAATTTTTGTGTACAAAAGCATCAGCTTTCAGTGTTTGGCTTTCTTAAATACAAATGATATTTCACTCATATAATTTTTTTCTTTGTATATATTTCCATTAACATTGTGTAAAGATTAGTAGAGTGCATACTTTATTCAATTCGGGAGACTTCAACATTGTTTTTTTATCATACGAATTTAATTTAGATATTATGATAATTCAGGTAATTAAAAAAAATTGTAAACAGGCTATGTAATAAATAACCGAATAAAAGTTCCAAGAAAAATCTCAAAATGTAAAAGTGAAAAAAAAAAAAATGCAAATTACTAAAACTAATAACAAATTTTCCTTGATGAAATTGATTTTTGAGATTAATTTCTTAACAATTGATTTTCAATTTACACGAAACCTTTTAAAAGTAATATAATTCCCTGTTCAGAAATAATATTAACAATAATAATAAATATATTTATAAAAAAAAATAACAATAAATAAATAAAAAACGCAATTCATAATAATTAATACTTCTTTTTTATAATAGTAATAGAATTTATTTTTAAACCTATATTTTACAATAACAAAGTGACAGTCTATTAAAATCTTAGCTACCGTACATAAAATTTTAATAAATCACCATAATATCAATAAATTGTACAGTAGATAACTTCTGAAAGTTATAATCATTTTATGCTGTATCGATATGTGCACTAGGGATAAAAATAATCAATTTATTTAATAGGATATCAAAATTTTAGGATTTTATATAATATAAATATATACTTTTCTTTCAAAAATATAGCATGAACTTTAATAAAACTAAATTCATTTCAGGTTTGCTTACATAATGTGCATTTTTTACAATGATACTGTAACTAAAATGAATACTAATATCCTGTTGATCGATGGATCTTTTCATGTCACTCGCATTGAATATGCATCTCTTCTTATTGGATCACATAGTGATTGGATAATTTAACTACTAACAATACATATAAACAACATGAAATAGTATACATTGTTCAAATTAATTTATTCTTACAAAAAAATAAAATGAGCTGATGCACAAAAATAAATAAATAAATTAATAAATAAAAATAATAATAATAATTCTATGAAATAAAATATTCTGTGGTACAAAATCCCTTTACATTGTGGTGTAAAGCTGAATTCGATTGCCTTAGCGTAAATTCATAGGATAGAATATTATAAGGGTTAAAGGGTTGGATTACGGCTGGTAAGGGTTGAGTTAGGGGTTGTATCTATAAAATACAAACGTTGAGACTACAATTTTTTTTTTTTTTTTTTTTTTTTTTACGTCATAGTCAAAAGTTGATTTTTAAAACGGGGCCCGTGACAATCACATAAAAGGGAGAAAAAATATTTAAACATGAGGCTTTATGAAATTATGGGATTAAAATTTAAATCAAATCATTATTTAAAATTTTACTTAAGTGATGACCGTACCAAATTCCCATATTTAGAGTTTTCTCATCTCTAATCGTAATATTTAAAATATTTAAATAATAAATAAAACCTGGTTTAACATCGGCTAAAGTATTGTTAGGTATAAATCTGGTTTAACTTTGAAATCAATCTGTATACCTTATCAAAAGTAAGAAGTTAACGCAAGTTAAGAGGTTAAACCAGGTTTAACATTACGGGCCTTATATCCTTTAGTGTCAGCATGCACTGCCAGCAAAAAAAAAAAAAAAAAAAAAAAAAAAATTGTACAAATTTTAGTTTTATCCCCACATGACCTCATTTTTGAACACTGATTCAATTATATTTTATCTATTTTTTTTTATACCAATTTTACTATTTTACGTTGGGTTTCGTCCGTTTCGTTGTAAATATGTGGGACAGATGTATGAAAATACTTCTCTAGCTGTTACAATATTGGATCTTTCTTTTAAATATAAGTACAAATTATTTATATAATTTACATGCTTTTCAATCAATGTTATTAATTATAATTCATGCTACAAACAAACATATATTATAAACTCTTTTAAATATATATATATATATATATATATATATATATATATATATATATATATATATATATATATATATATATATATATATATATATATATATACAATTAGTTTTACGTATATTGCAAGTTTTTCCGTTTTAAAATTAAGCTCCATAATTTCAAGCCTTTTCTCTTACCTGCGCTATGACACTATGCGCGCACTCTCTTGTTGGTAAACAAAATTACAAATTTGATATTACGCCACTAGTTAGCGCTAAAATCACCTCGATTCTTCATTTTTCCTCTACGTACACAACAATACACACTACACAATACAATTAATTTCAATTATGAAAGTAACTTTTAGCTACACGCTACACTGTAAAATATATTTATGACAAAAGTAATACAATTTTGTCATACAAGTAATTAGATTTCATAACTACGTAATGCTATAAAAATAATGTAATCCATATGAAATAAAATTTAGTCGATATAGTAATACCCATGGCAGTGTGAACTATATACACACAACATGGTAATATTTTATATTGCGAATACCATATTGAAATATAATAAAAATATAATTGCTATAAACTTATAATTTAAGGGTTGTATTTAGATGGCTTGCATTTAAAAATCTAAAAAGAAAACTTCGAAACTTTATGATGCCATTTGAAAGTTAATAGTAACAAGTACCTATGATAAAAATTTTAGAACTCCATGACCCATCAGAGAAGAGAGAAAATGATAAATGAAAGTAACATGGGCTCTTATGAGACTAAAATTTCAAAAAAATCATAGTGACCCCCCAAAATTTTTACATTTTTTAAAGATACCTTATCCTGTGCAAAATTTCAGATTTTCTTTTTTTTTTTTTTTTTTTTACAATTTTTTAGTCAAATCTTGTAGTACCCGATTGCCTTATAATAAAATGTAGAAAAAAGAAATTCATTGTTGAGTTATTTTTTATTTATATTTCTGTTTAATTTTATCGAAATATGATGTTCATATCAAACTTTTGAAATTAATATAATAATTATGTACAGATATGATAAAGAACTTTAAAACAATAAGAGTATAACAAAACAAAAAGCTACAAGACGAAACAAGAAACTTTACTAACACAAGTAGTTCATAGTAGAGAACTGTTAAAGTTCTCTAGTTCATAGTAACAATAATAGTTAACAAAGTAATAGAAACAATAGAGAATCTCAAGGAGAAAAGAGTGTTGCCACAAAATTTAGGCTTTCTGTGTAACAGAGCGTCTGAAAGGGTTGCCTACGTCGCAGGCGCGGCTCTAAAGTGCCTTTAGTCTACAATATTTAGTCATTACTCATTATTTACACTAGAAATATTGAAAATAAGTTACAAATAATATAAATTTCGTTACTATAATTTTCTAAATTTAAACGTGTGGTATTTATATTATTAAGTATGTCAAATTTATAATTGGGATTCTGTCAATGTATAATATTGTTTTAATTTAAAAAAAGTAAATTCTAAACAGAGCATTAATATTTAGATTTCTAACGTAAGTACTGATACACTAAAAGTTAACCATGAAAACGTTAATTAAAATTACGGTGAATTTTGTCATACGCATTTATATACAGATCTACTAATTTGTATATATAACAAAGAATTTATACATGAAAGTACGTTTTTTTTTTTTTTTTTTTTTTTTTTTTTTTTTTTTTTTGTATAAATTTATATTGTTATATTTTGTTTATATACTCTGTATATTATATAATTATACTCTGTACCTTGCAAATTTCTAATCGATTATTCTATACTAATAAGATTACGTTATCGCATTATGATCAATACATCAATACAGTATCATATGAGCTCACAAGTTTTAAAAATTATTATTATTATTTTATATTTACACATTTTACCAGTAATGTACATATACCATTATAATTAGTAATGGATATTTAAAGCTAAATTTGAAAGCTAAATTTCAAAAAATGTTATAAAAGAGTTAAATTTTTATACATATTAAAAAATGCAAAAAAAAATAAATAAATAAAAATAATAATAAATTAGCAAAATCTCAAAAAAAAAAAAAAAAAAAAAAAAGCGGCAGCAGCTGCTCATATTGGAATCGTCAAGCATAATTATAGTCGTCGTTATCGACAGAAAAATCAAATTACGTAATTTATGCTGCATTGAATACTGAATACTGAATATTGAAAACTGAATGTCATATATGTCATATATATAGCACAATATAAGTGTTGCTATTTTGTAATAACCTAAGAAGCAATTATGCAGAATATCTTTACTATTACGCTTATGTAGTATAAATGCTTTAATATAGCATAAATTATGATATTATGCATAAATGTTGCTGTTTTATAAGCTTGCATAATTATTACGTTATTATTATTATTTTTTTTTTTTTTGTCAGTGCCGTATATTTTATAAAACATCGTTATATAGTGATGTCACATTATTGTTATGGAAAAGTCAGGTATTTTCTACCATCACTGTTTTCTGCTAATATTTTATCACAAATATAATATACTCATAACATGATAAACCAAGTGATTGATGTTAAGAACTATTATATATGAACACTTTTTGTCTCATGGGTATATAGTCTAGACACTTCGCGATAAAATACACATGTTATTACAATTTTGTTATAAACGAAAACAAAATTTATTTATATATAATATATATAAACTTTATGGTTTTTACTTTAGTTTTGATATGAAACATTATAGTTGTATATTATTCCTTAAAGGAATAGACCAGAAAAAATCATTAGCATTTATATCATAAAACACTTGATGGTACTTACATAATAAATAACTTTAGTTTGTCTCAAAACCCAACTGTAGCTCCGTTTCAAATTTATGCAACCCGCACAACATTATTATTATTGTTTTGTTTTTTTTACTAATTGTTGCATGTTTCTGAAGTCAGAAACATGAATAGTCACGCAAATTGCATATACTTTATAGTATTTTTACGCTCTCTCGTGAGGTTACATTAACATTCTGGTAAAAATTGTCATCAGTTTTGAAGATTCCATTTTGTGTTTATTAATTAAAAAGCACATGTTGTTTTATATGGTCTATGGCTTTAAGTAAAGGTGCTTGTAAAAGTAATTATTTTGCTCCTCCCTTCCCTAAAAATAATGTTTACAAAATTTAATAAATATTTATTTAACTCTTTTTACCCGTAGTTCCAAAATATGAATATATTGTACGTATACATGTAAATTAATTTAATGAATGCAAATCTTATTGTAAGATAATTACATGTAAAGCAACAAATTAGTGGGTTTCATGTTATACAAAGTATACAAATTATTTTCCCTGTAGCAAAATCTGTCTGTGTTTATTAGATAAATGTTTTTGAAATTATGTCACATAGTGTAGTGGTTGTGTATATTTATACAGTACGTGTTACTGCTGGACGCAAGAGCATTGATTTTTGTATCATCTCTCTCTCTCTCTCTCTCTCTCTCTCTCTCTCTCTCTCTCTCTCTCTCTCTCTCTCTCTCTCACACACACAAACACACACAGTACACACACACACACTCTCTAGCTGGAAACGTAAGCTCTGAATTTTATAAGCATACCATACATAAAAACATAAGCATTGCAAAAGCCTGTTTAATATTTAATATAAGATCATATATATAAGATATATAAGATATATAATTATATATATATATATATATATATATATATATATATATATATATATATATATATATATATATATATATATATAAAATATATATAATATGTAATCGTATGTATTATATTATGTATACCGATGTTAGTCCTTATAGTACGACAATACTTTAATTTTACAATAATTTTTCTACCATCCATCCACACCAAAGCGCTTCCAGCTTTTTTTTTTTTTTTTTTTTTTTCTTTATGTTAAATATATATATCTTAATTTTACCACTATAATGTTAAATAATATTTTTATTCATCACTAAAAAAAATCATAACCACCAGGACACATTGTATAACAAAATAATAATAATAAAATTCTTATCAACAGCTTTTAAAAACTTTCCCATATAGTAACATACTGTATATATTATTAAAACAATCTAAAGGATAAATACAGTACGTACCTGCATACAGTATATTGTGCATGGAAGATTATAAATGTTAGTACCATACAAACTATTATCAATTTCAAAGAAAAATACAATAATTGAAATGTATAAAAAAAATGCAATTCCATAAAAATTTACTCGTTTGTCCAATCAAATGCTATGGACTATAAGAACAGGTGGAAACTTAAACCACGCACTTGGACAAACTTTCAAAACATCCCAGGGGGCCCTATTTTAGTACTTTCATGTGCTATTTGAGAAAAGACAGCAAAATCTTTTAAATTAAGGTTTGTATAGCGTTTTTCAAAGCGTAATACAACCAAAATACTGTACATTCATGTATTTTCTATACTTATTATTTATTAATTTCTTACTTTTTTTTTAACTTAAAGTAATAGACCAGAGAAAATCATAAGCATTTATATCACAAAACACTTGATGGGATTTCCATAAATAACTTTAGTTTGTCTCAAAAACCAACTGTAGCTCCATAGCAGTGATCAGAAATTTTGATTTATGCAACCCGTACAACATTTTCATACTAATTTTTGCATGTTTCTGACGTCATAAACATGAATTTTTACGCAAATTGCATACTTTACAGTATTTTCAAGCTCTCTTGTGGGGCCACATTTACATTCTAGTAATAATTGTCAATAGTTTTGAAGATACCATTTCGTGTTTATTCATTAAAAAGCACACGTTGTTTTATATGGTCTATAGCTTTAAGGGGTATGTTTAGAGATGACTTGTATTTCAAAATCTAATAAGTACTTATCATCATAAGTACTTACATGTACAAGACATACGTTTATCTAAAAATTTAAATCATACATAATTATTTTTGGCAACATGCTCTGTGTTGTTTCAGTAATGTGGAAGACATGAAATGTAAATATATTTGCCATTTTAGAGATTGAACATAGTAACTCACTTAAAAAATATGTATAATGCATTTTTTATAGATTAATAAACATAATTAATAATAATATAATAATAATATTTAATAGACAACTTACATCCCTTTTTTTTATCGTCTTAAAAAATTCTTTAGGAAATATAAATACGATAGGTATATTATATAAAACACTTCTTTAAAAAATGCTCCTTCATAGTTACATAATTTTTATAATTCAAAATTTATTTTGTAGCAATTAAATAAGCATTTTATAAAAGTTTGGTTACAGGTTAGGAGTTAAGGAGGGAAATCAGGTACTGTGGGATTTGACTAAATAATTGTAAAGAAAGAAAAATCTGATATTTTGAAATTTGAATGGTTACATTAGGATAAGGTATCTTCAAAAATGTAAAAAATTTGCGGGGTCACCACGCTAGATTTAAATTATAATTTTTTGAATTTTTAGTTCCATAAGAGCCCATGTTAATTTTAATAACTATTTTCTCTCTTATTTAATGGTCACGGGTTCTGACAATTTTATCATAGGTAGCTGTTACTGTTAACTTTTAAATGACATATACGTATATATATATATATATATATATATATATATATATATATATATATATATATATATATATATATATATATATATATATATATATATATATATATGGCTGTATACGTATAAGGTTATAAATTAGAAATCGTACGGTTTTTACTAAATCATTGAGAGGCAACTTTTTAAGCTATTTTTCACATAGTAAATTTGATAGAATGCAAACTCCACTAAAGGCTCTATATTATATAATTTTTACGTAATCATATTTACTGTTCAAATCAAATATTATTGGTGAACAAGAAAATATAGTACGAACTGTACTTTCAAAATATGTATAAATATATAACCATTTAAGGAAATAAATTTAATAAAAATAATTGTTGCATGAACCTATTTATTTATAAAGCAAAATGGATTGCGGAGCTATAAATTCTTTTTGAAATAAACACTGACAAATGTGCTCGTTATGCATACTTGAATTTGAAATAAATTTACTCAAAATAAAAATCTAATGCTTTTCTTTAAACCTTTAAGTAATTAAAGATATAACAAACAACTGAGAATGCTGAGATTAACAGCATGACACTTGTTATAACACAAATATAATGTATACTAATAATTGTGCAATAAAAATTGCTTTACGACAATAATGAATTAAACTATCGATGCATGCGATCAATAATTAGTTAATTACATAGATTGTACACCTGATCTGGTAGTTTTCAAATTTCAGATAATGTGAGAGCTTCACTCTATGCCCTCACTATTATACCGCAATACTGTGATGCCTGATTGCGGCTCAGCAATCATTGTCGGACTCATTGTTCTTGGGTTTTACTCAAAATGTCAAAATTTTGGTCAATTTCAATTATACTGAATTTTATGCTCTTAACAGTGCAAATACTGAATTGGAAAAATGTTATTAACATTTAACGTATGGTAATACCATTTATTTATTCACAAGAAAATAAAATAAAAGTTTATATCACAATGTCTGTAAGTATACAGTATGCACGTTAATGTAGCTAAAAAGTTTTTGGTACACTTTATGTATATTGTGTTCATTATTTTTTAAAAACTTTTGAGAGTTTCTTTGTAAAATATAATAATTATTACAAAATTCTTTATTCATTTCTTTCATCCAACATCCATAACACAATCAAATGCATTAGTCTAGGTTATTGCTTATTGCCCAATTATTATTTTTAACTCCTTTTTCTATTTTACATTAATTTGTTCTGTGAAGTTTAAAATAAGTTGAATTGGAATATTTTTAAGGTGGAAATTAAGATACTTCAAGGTTTAAGGTTTTTTAAGGGTATTGACTTATTGTTGTAAAGGTAGAAGAATCTAAAATTTTACTTATTGATTCTTAGTGATAAGGGAAATAAATTCCAAATATATAAAAATTGGAAGTTGGAGGGGGGGCATCGGAATTGATTAGAATTGGAAATGGTTAGAATCGGAAATGGTTAGAAAAAATAAGAGTGGTGGGGATGAGTTCGATGAGACGACGTCAGTGGTGGGGGGTGTCTTATTTTATAATAATATGGCAACATGGCATTGCATTTTATTTATTACATAGTGGAATTGATTAGAATGGGAATTGGTTAGAATCGGCATTGGTTCGAAATATATTTTTATTTATTTTATTGAGTGGAATTGATTAGAATGGGAATTGGTTAGAATCGGAACTGGTTAGAAAGATATTTTTATTTTTTTTATTGAGTGGAATTGATTAGAATGGGAATTGGTTAGAATCGGAACTGGTTAGAAAGAAATTTTTATTTATTTTATTGAGTGGAATTGATTAGAATGGGAATTGGTTAGAATCGGAATTGGTTAGAAAAATATTTGTATTTATTTTATTGAGTGGAATTGATTAGAATGGGAATTGGTTAGAATCGGAATTGGTTAGAAAGATATTTTCATTTTTTTTATTGAGTGGAATTGATTAGAATGGGAATTGGTTAGAATGGGAATTGGTTAGAAATATATTTTTGTTTATTTTATTGAGTGGAATTAGTTAGAAGGATATGTTATTTACGCGCGTCTTATTTAAAACTTTATTTAATCGTTATCTACTGTATTGTTTGCTATTTAAAAGCATTAAACTATTATTCAGAATATAACTACAGA
This sequence comes from Ecdyonurus torrentis, assembly GCA_949318235.1. Lineage (NCBI taxonomy): Eukaryota > Metazoa > Arthropoda > Insecta > Ephemeroptera > Heptageniidae > Ecdyonurus > Ecdyonurus torrentis. Next base: position 10,858,065 of record OX439136.1, read on the forward strand.
ATTTAAGCATACATATTAAAGCCAACGCCATGTTGGATCAATCAATATTATACGCCGCATAGGAAAATGACTCGTTTTGCCAGTTCAAAAATAGTAAACAATATTTTTGAGAGCATTAATGCTGTTAATAGAATAAATTAGAATCTCAGATATGCGAGAAAAATAATAATAACAGAATATTGACCGTTTTTACAAATAAAAGTGCAAAAACTGAAGTTTGTCCTATGCTGAGCAATGTTGTTCATTGATCCAGTATGGCGTCGAAGCGCAATCAGTATAACGTCATGCAAAAACTTACTCTGTAATCTATTTTTATCGCTTAATTTTATTGCTGAGGGCTGAGGCTGTGCTGTTGAAATTTAGACTTTAAGTAAATTTAGGGCACATAGTATTGTGTGTTTTCTGTAAAATATATTCTTTCATGCAAACGCCGCATCATACATTTTTTTCTTCACTTTATGCTTTATAAATTAATTATACAGTGGGTAATAAATTGTTTATATTTTGTAATGTGTTTTCAAATGAATTTCAAAGGTTTGTACCGTCAACGTAACTTGTTAGTATAAATGTTATTTCTTCAGTGGGAAACAGTTCAGTTAGCTCTCCATATCATAAATAACATTGTATTGTATACATATAACAAATTTATTCTTAAAAACGTCTTATAAGTAATTTTTAGCTACTTTTCTACGTGTAGACTTACGATAAAAAAATAATAAATTTTACTTGTTACAAAAATAAGAGTGAAATAAATAGGTTCAGAAGCGTAGCCAGGATTTACACTGGTACGGTGGGGGGTTGGTTGGGTACAGCAAACGCTGAAAGAGCCACATAAGCTTATGATGTGCATAAGATACACTCCCCCTTTTGGGAGCGTGGGGTATATTTCTGTCTCTTTTTTTGGCTGCAAGAATAGAAAATTGAGGGTTTTCAGCAAATTTGTTCTCTTTTATTTTTTTTTTTTTTATTTATTATAGGCCAAATTATTATTATACATAAGTTTAGTCAAATTCTTTAAAGATAACAAATTATTATGAAAGTATTTACTACAATTATATTAAAAAGAGTTTGTTATGAGCAGATAACTTTTTTTCTGTGTTCTCTACATGGTCAACATAAATTACGTAATTTAAGATGCACTTATTTTAAATTCATAAATATGTTGTTACTTTAGAACTGGGGAAAAAAAGCTATGAAACATAAATGAACCAACTTGCATATTATTCATTGCAATAAATTACGATATTTTTGCTAAAATGGGCTAGCATACTATTTTATTTTTTTACCAAGTACATTTTTTTATTATTATTTTTTTCTACTTTAATATATTATTTAATAATTAAAAGCAACATATTACCCACTGATTCTGATTAATTACTGTTATTAAAAAAGCATCTAAAAAAAGAGCAAAATATATATTTATAATATTATAATGATAACAATTATTATTGCATTATTTGTCATTTACATGGAAGATTATATTTTACAAAACACACACACAATTATTTGTCACCTAGGGCACAAAAAATTGTTTGTAACTAAGTGTTGCTTTCAGCTTATGCTGTAACCGACCAACCTCCCACCGTCCCAGTGTAAATCCAGGCTACGCTCCTGAACCTTACACCTTTATTTTTGTAACAAGTAAAATTTATTACTTTTTTATTGTAAGTCTACACGTAGAAAAGTAGCTAAAAATTACTTATTAGACATTTTTAAGAATAAATTTGTTATATGTATACAATGCAATGTTATTTATGATATGGAGAGCTAACTGAACTGTTTCCCACTGAAGAAATAACATTTATACTAACAAGTTACGTTGACGGTTCAAACCTTTGAAATTCAGTTGTTAGTTTATACTGAAGAGTTACATCTATGTAAGTGAACAATTTGTAGAATTTTTGTTTCCCGTGAAGGAAAAAAAAAAATAAAAAAAAATATTACAAAATATAACCAATTTATTACCCACTGTATAATTAATATATAAAGCATAAAGTGAAGAAAAAAATGTATGATGCGGCGTTTGCATGAAAAAATATATTTTACAGAAAACACACAATACTATGTGCCCTAAATTTACTTAAAGTCTAAATTTCAACAGCACAGCCTCAGCCCTCAGCAATAAAATTAAGCGATAAAAATAGATTACAGAGTAAGTTTTCGCATGACGTCATACTAATTGCGCTTTGACGCCATACTGGATCAATGAACAACATTGCTCAGCATAGGACAAACTTCAGTTTTTGCACTTTTATTTGTAAAAACGGTCAATATTCTGTTATTATTATTTTTCTCGCATATCTGAGATTCTAATTTATTCTATTAACAGCATTAATGCTCTCAAAAATATTGTTTACTATTTTTGAACTGGCAAAACGAGTCATTTTCCTATGCGGCGTATAATATTGATTGATCCAACATGGCGTTGGCTTTAATATGTATGCTTAAATTCTGTAGTTATATTCTGAATAATAGTTTAATGCTTTTAAATAGCAAACAATACAGTAGATAACGATTAAATAAAGTTTTAAATAAGACGCGCGTAAATAACATATCCTTCTAACCAATTCCACTCAATAAAATAAACAAAAATATATTTCTAACCAATTCCCATTCTAACCAATTCCCATTCTAATCAATTCCACTCAATAAAAAAAATGAAAATATCTTTCTAACCAATTCCGATTCTAACCAATTCCCATTCTAATCAATTCCACTCAATAAAATAAATACAAATATTTTTCTAACCAGTTCCGATTCTAACCAATTCCCATTCTAATCAATTCCACTCAATAAAATAAATAAAAATTTCTTTCTAACCAGTTCCGATTCTAACCAATTCCCATTCTAATCAATTCCACTCAATAAAATAAATAAAAATATATTTCGAACCAATGCCGATTCTAACCAATTCCCATTCTAATCAATTCCACTATGTAATAAATAAAATGCAATGCCATGTTGCCATATTATTATAAAATAAGACACCCCCCACCACTGACGTCGTCTCATCGAACTCATCCCCACCACTCTTATTTTTTCTAACCATTTCCGATTCTAACCATTTCCAATTCTAATCAATTCCTGTGACCCGTTGGAGGGGAGGGGGCAAAAATAGCTACACACACAATTTTTGTAATAATACTGTGTAATAAATATACACACATACACATACAGAAACATGAACAGTAGTAACTTGAGAGAGAAACAAAAATCAATAATTCTGAATCATTATATTAACAATTCTTTTTAATTATTATTCCGCGATGGCATTTGTTTACTGGTTAATGGTGTGTGAACATGCATATTTATAGGCAATTTGCCATATTTTCTTATCACGTGTTGGATACGTAGATCTTTTATGTAATTTTAATTTGCTTTGCTATTTGTCCAATAAAAAAATATTGCCATAACATCAAATTTATATAAATATTGCATAATAAAATACTTATCTTTCATTGGCGATGATAAAATTATAAGTAAATTTAATAGTCATCATGTCATCTGATCATAATTATATTTGAATTATGTGATTACACATTTAGAATATTGGCAAATTGTAAGTAATTGTAGCATCAGATAACGAGAATATCTTCAAATTGAAGCTAATGAACTATTTAAAATTCAAATACTATTGTTTATATTATTACAAAAAGCTGTTGAAATTACTAAACGATAATTACTACAATTAAATTTACTATTTACGAATACTAATTACTAGCATTCTTATAAAACGGAAATATTTTCATTTTTTATTCCTTTCTTTTTTTTTCTTCAGATAGTATCAAAAAAAATTAATATTACTAAACAAATAATGTCAAAAAGTTACATTGACCATGTTATATCATTTGTCCAAGTTTTTTTTTGCTACGAATCTCTCTCTCTCTCTCTCTCTCTCTCTCTCTCTCTCTCTCTCTCTCTCTCTCTCTCTCTCTCTCTCTCTCTCTCTTATAACAGGAAGAAGGAAGAAGTTATTTTTTTAGATTAAAAAAAAATATACTGAAAGAATTTTTTAAAGATTATGTGACATAACTTCAAAGATACTGTGACTTGAATTTTGTTTGCAAGCATAAGAAGATTTTCTTACATGTAGTTCTAACCTCCCTACAGAAAGGCTGAATAAATTTTTATATACATACTCAAAATATTGTTGACGTTGTACATTTTAATTTATTCACAAAGAAATGTTGTTTTATGTATGAATAATTGAAGACGCGAGTTTATTGTAGAGAAAGAAAGTTATAAAAAAAGCATATGGAAGGAAATCAATGATTGTTACCGGTGGAGACGTTTAATCAATCAATATCGTCGTGAAAAGGAGTGGGGGATCTATAATATTCTTAAGCAGTGCGTCTTTTCAGTAATTTTTGAGATAACTTATGTAATTTAGACAGAGAAATAACGTATACTTTTTTACGTGTTTTAAGTCAATTATAATAAAAATATAATGAAATAAAAATGTATGATAACCACTATTATCTAGCGTCAACTATCCTAACTACCATAACTATCATAACTAACCACTAGGGAATATAGCGTCAGAAATTTGTCTTCCTCTAAGTTCAAAACTACTGGTAAATGTACTTTTTTATATACGTATTTTATTTTATTATTATTATTATTTTATGTCCATCGTACACCTTTACTTCGTATATTTGGATATCAAATTTTGTAAGGGCTTTGTATTTTTTGATCTCCTGTTGGGCAACCTCCTTTGACTATGTGCAATGTTTGTATTGTAATAATTTGCTCAATAAAATCTTAATTATTATTATTATAAAAATAATTTATTGCAGCATATTTAACTTACCAGATTTTGCTATAGAATAAGTATGTACGAGTATATTATATAGTATAGTAACAGTATAGTATATAGTATATATATTTTTTCTAGTTATTCTCTGCGTGACGAACAATACTAAAACATCATAACAAATTTACATAACATTAATAAAAATAACATGTATATATACACATATAATAGCTTTAAAAATATATTATATAACATTACCCTTCCGTCTATTTTATTTGTTCCATGTAGAAATACATACAATAAAAATATATTGCTACAATTAAAAATACTGTGCATTTATTTTTAAAGTTTGCATAATTAGCTTTAGTTTAAAAAGAAACAAAAGAAACATGCAGTTATCAGTGCAGGTCTTATATATAGTCACTATATAAATGTACGTATTAGAGAAGGCTTGTGTAATACAAAGCACATGACAAAATAGTCAGCAAAACTCGAGACAAAAGACAAGCTACATTGTTATGCAAGAGAGAGAGAGAGAGAGAGAGCAAGAGAAAGAGCAAGAGAGAGAGAGAGAATACAAAAGTCTAATTTGTGTTGTACAGTCATAAAAACTCTTTTCCTTTTTTTAAAGAGGCAGTCTATGAATCTTCTTTTTTTTTTATGAAATTTATTTCTGAAATTATATACAGTACAGAAAGAAAAGCGTAGTGTTACTTGTGTGGTTAACAGCTTTTGTTTTACATTCAAGTTAAAAAAAAGTGTTATAATACCGGTGTTACTATTATTTTTTTTTTTCGCTAGTTTCAAACACGTAAAAGTGTGTCTAGTATCCGTCATAATATAAAAATTACCAGCTGTGTTGCAATATTTAAAAAATAATAATAATAATAAAAAAAAAAAAGTTCTTATACTTTGAAAGGATAAAAAAAAGTTCTTGCTTTTTTCCACGCAACCCGTGTTTGAGTAGCGCTCTCCACCGATAAGCTACTTTGAAAGCATTATTTTTTATATAAATAAATATAATATTTTATAATAACGAGAAAATAAAAGCCCCTTATATGATGCTGTTCTGGAATACATAACTGTTAAACTGGTTGCATATACTCAAACTATTGCAGGGGTAAAATAAAAATGGCTACTGATTAAACAAAATATTATAAGTTTATAGATATAAATAATAAATAGAAATAAAGCCCCTATTATTAGTTTTGTGTTATAAGGTTTATATTAAATATTAATACAGAGAGAGAGAGAGAGAGAGAGAGAGAGATTTCTATTTCCTAATCAATGTTAGTTTCATTGCAGAATCTTTTGTTATAAGCTGCAGGAAATGTCATAAAAGAACGGAAGTAAAATTGGACATATATATTAATGCAGCATTTGCATAAAGAAAACTTGTAGTTCGCAAAGAGGAGATGAGACAGTTGAGAGAGAGAGAGAGAGAGAGAGAGAGAGAGAGAGAGAGAGAGAGAGAGAGAGAGAGAGAGAGAGAGAGAGAGAGAGAGAGAGAGAGAGAGAGAGAGAGAGAGAGAGAGAGAAGACTCGCAACGTAACCTCACAAAGCTCTAAAAAAATATTTATTTTTCTAATAACTTCTTCATTTCTATATTAAATAAAATCGATGATTAAAAAAAAATCAACATCAAAAACTAAAACTTTCATCATAATATATTATTATCGATTTTAAATTTGAACTTTAAATGCTATACTACCCTATAATATACACTACCCTATATATTATATAGAAAGAGAGGGGTTATAAAAAAGGGTGAGAGAGTATAATATAGGGGTTGAAAAAGAGGGGAGAAAATGTTAAGTACAATTTTGCTCCACCAGATGGCAACAATGCATTATAATTATCGATTTTCTTATTGAATACTTCAAGTAAAAAGAAAAGTTAGTTCTCTCTTTGGAAAGTGTGAGCACTGTGGATATTTTTTTTAGTGTGCTCAAATTATCACATAAGTGACTTATAAATTACTCATATTTTTAAATAAGGTAAGTAAATATGTTATTGGTTTTATTTTGAATTGGTCGCAAGTGCGCAATCGTGATGCAGAGGTCACGTTTTACACCTTTTTTTTTCGCAAAAAAAAAAAGTAGGAAAAAAACACACTCAAAGACGAAGGCACACCCACTTTGTTAGAGTACTATATAGACGAAAATAGTGATATAGGAAACAAGAATTATACCGGTATATACTCATGTATGCATTGGTATGTATTAATATTTAATCAAAATTAATTCGGGTAAAATGTTAAGAATATAAATGAGTAAACTATTGAAATTAAAAATTACATTTTCATACAATATACTGTATGTATAAGAAAATCTTTCTTCAGACTATTTCTAAAAAGACAAAAAAATATCTTGACAAATAAATGAACTTTTTATATCAGTCAATATATAGAAATCATAGAGCCTATAAAAAATAATAATAAAAAAGGAAATAATATTAAAAATTAAAATTAGTGTCACATAATTATGCGTCTTTTTTTCTTGATCAAGATAGTAATAATTATTTTTGTTGAAATAAGAGTTTCTAGAACTAGTTATAAAAAATATTTGTTATAATTTTATTCCCTCTTCATTCCCCGACTTTTTTTAAAAATTATTTCAGTGTCGAAAATTTTAACTATGTTTTTGTGCGGCTCTCAGAAAAGCAAAAAGATGTCTCTTTTGTTAAAAACGTTTTCTTACTACTCAAAATAGCTTTGAAAACATGCATGCATTCAAGAGCGTTTTCTGGTCCAATTTTTATTTCCATTTGTTCACCTTTTTTTTTTCGATTTTTTATTGAATTATCTGATGTCTACTTAATTACTGGGACTGAAGAGGATTTGCTACTAATGATTTTTTTATATATAATAATTAGTAAAAATAGATTTTTTTTTATTGTTATTTTTTTTTAGTATCAATTGCCTATTAAAAATGAAGTAATTTTTATAACACACATCCATAAACATCACAATATAAAAATAATTAAGTCAACGTGCTTAAGTGTGCAATTTTTTTCAAGAAGGTACTTTTACTTGAAGTATACTTACACTTAACTTTTTTTTACCTTTTTTTTTTTTTTTAGTTATAAAATAACAACAAAAGATAAAAAAATTTCGTAAGCAATTAAGTTTAGTTGAATGTAAACAAGTATAAAACGGAAATATGAGACTATTCATCAAAATTTTCCGAGCCTTTTTGTCTGGTATATACAAATTGGCAAATGTTCAAAAAAAGGAAAGCTTTAGAATGGCAAAACTTACTATGTGCTTTATGCACTGGATTATATGCCACATTTAAGTTTTATGATGTTATTTTCTAGTCTAGGAAAGTAAGTTTTATTATTTATTTGTTTCTTCATAAGTTTTATCAAATTCATTTTCTATTACAATGAAATACTTTATAATATTATTACTGCAAGTTTAAAATCAACAAATTGTAGTATCAATATAACGTGCTTCATTTTATAGCGAAAACAAATTTATCAATATCACATTTTGTATAAATTTTTTATTACAATTTTATTATTTACATACTAGGGTATTGATAAAATTAATTACAAAATTATAATTAAACATTCAATATTTTTTAAATAATAAAATTTTAATAATAAAACATTAATAAAAAAAAATAAAAAAAACTATATCTTTATTTTGTTATAATACTAAGTATTTTAATTTTTGTTATTATTTATATTACTACATTTCCAATTAGTAAATACTGGGCTGAGTAGTTCTATGAGGAGGCCAATTAATTTATATGGTTTGTTAAAAATTTTAAGTAATTTTCAGTGGTTTATCTATGTCAGTAATGTGTACTTCAATGATCTGTTATCATTGCATTATAAACGATTAATGAGTGATAAATTCAGAAATATTTGTTAAGTTAATTCACTACTCATGCAGAGACTTAATTTCTCTTCGCCGCATTACTTTACATTATTGTAAAATTATTAAAACCTAACTTTTGAAGGGTTAAAAAAATTTCATGGAAACTCAAAAAATATCTGTCATCATGCCACTTGGTTTGATGGAACTTCCTATAGGGTACATGCTAGGAATGGAAAATTTGTATGGATTTTTGTTTCGACTTTAAGATGAAGTTTATTGCTAGACTAAATATTTTGCTATTTTCTTTGTGTCTTACATTGGTTTGAGAGTTGTGAAATTTGGTATAATAAATTATTTTCTAAACTTTTGAAAACTTTGATGTTGAAAATTTGTCATAGGACAAAATCAAGACTTGCAAAATTAGGTTTAGTTAGAGAGAGAGAGAGAGAGAGAGAGAGAGAGAGAGAGAGAGAGAGAGAGAGAGAGAGAGAGAGAGAGAGAGAGAGAGAGAGAGAGAGAGAGAGAGAGAGAGAGAGAGAGAGAGAGAGAGAGAGACCAACGATAGTAACAAAGTGTGGCATACGATTTTAATATCCTGTCTTCATTTAAGATGCTTTCTTATGAGGCAATGAAACAGCTATTCATATATAACTCAAGTTAGAAAATTTAATCTCAATACTGAAATTTTTACTATATGACTTACTAAGCCTACATGCTTTTAATTTCCTGAATTCCATAAATAAATTTGGTTACAAATTTTATTTTCATCCCATTGACTTGATTAAATTAATTTGATTAAGTTTAAAAAGATAATGAGGAAGACTACAAAAAATTTGAGGGGGTAATTTTATTTCATATTCTAAAAGAGGGCATTTTGTCCTGAATCAACACATATACGTTCATATATATCATATATATACGTTCAATATATATATATGAATTTCTAATTTTTGACCAACATACTATATATAGTAGTTTGAGTATTTTTAATTAATTTTTGAAAGTCGCGAAAATACGTCACAGGCTACACCTTATGCATAGGACAAAGTTGCAGCCTGTGACGTCATTTCACAACTTTTAAAAATTAATTAAAAATACTTAATGAACTCAGAAATTAAAAATTCACACATGCATCGATTCAGGACAATGTACTCTTTTAGAATTTGAAATAAAATTACCACCAACAATTTTTTTATTCTTCCTCATTACAAATGTGTTTAAAAATTTGAATATAATTTTCCTAATTTTGACTAATTTGACTTAATTTGAGTCACTATACAAAATTTGAATAACAAAGATTTAATTACATCATACTTCTCTTATGAAGGTCTTTAAATTTTCATCACAGATAGTTTAAACCATTGAATTACAAATATTATTTATAACATTAGAGAGTTTAAGTTTGAATTTCAGAGATATTAGTATTCTAACCACAACCTTTCATGTAAAAGAATAAAAAAAATTATGAACTTAAGCAGTCCAATTACACTTTTTATCGAAAATAAATTTCAAGCGTATTATCTTCACCAATAACAGATATTTTGTTCAATATGATCAATTTAGCCTAAAGTTTCATGTTCCTTTAATTGATTCTGATTTGAGGAGCGAAATGTAATAAAATATTTATACAAAAGAAATATATACCATTGGATCTTTAGGTAAATTAGTTAGAAGCTACCTTTATGAAGAGTTTTAATAAATAATACATTTTTTTTTTAAATTTTATATTTTATTTTAAAAAAAAAAAACTATAACAATAGTATACTATGTTATAACAAATCATATTGCGGTATTGTTGGTAGGCATTGTTTTTCATAAATACAATTTTTGTAATTGCATTTAAGTAAAGTAAACATGAAGTTGAATAAAAATTTAGTGTGTATATTGTAAAATCGTAATGCTATCGCTAATTTTGATCGAAATAAAAAGCTAAATATCTCAAAACAATTAAATTTGTAAACATTAATTTTTTTTCATGTCTAAAGCCCAGAAATAAAATAACAGAGAGAAAAATAGAAACCTTTTTATATAATACTAAAATCTCATTTTAATCCCAGAATTTATTACTATGTTGAAATAATTAGCTTAAAATGCTTCTTCTTTTAATCAACATTTTATAATAAATAAGCATTACAAATTTATAAGCTGGTCGTAAAGTATGCTCTTTTGAATCAAAAAAAATTTGGCTAACTTTTGAAAACAAGAATTTAGATCAAAATATCTATCAATATTAAAATAAAATGACGTTGCGTAATTAAATGACTTTATTTGATAATTGACTATGTTTAACCGTGATGAGGTTTAGAGTCTACAATAATCTTGACTTGTCTGTGACTTTTATGATCAGCCTCCAACATTTGGTATTGAGTTTCAGTTAAGTGTCCATCTCTTTGCTCACTAGCTTCTTTGATGTCCTTAGTGTGATCATCATGAACGGCGTATTTGTATTGGTATTTGGGATGATGCTGGAATCATAAAATACATGAGAGCGTGAGATAAAATATTATATGTCCTTGAGAGCTACAGAGTTCAAGGACATTATGTACCACGTGGCAAAGATGGGCGTGTGATATAACCTTTTATATTGATTTATGTATGAGATTTTTCTTAAATAATAAATATTATGGAATTTCAATTTAATTATTGTATAAATTTTTAAGAAAATGTATTTGTACATTTCAGTGTAGCCATTTCACTCGCTTTCATTTCCACTTTTTACTTATATACATAGAAATTATAAATTACTTAATTTATGATGCATTTATGTCATTACAGCATAAATAATGTTAAATTGCAACAACATAAGTAACTATTCTATACAATATTATATTATGCTATGTATAACATGTTTATTATGCAGTGTAGCACAATTTATGCTGTATTGAATAATTTGTGCTGAAAATGAGATATCATAATTATTACGTAGTTATTTTTGTATACTATGTATATACACCATTACCAAAACAAGAAGAGAGGTTCTTACAACCGGCGGATGCACCCCCTTTTCTCGGATTTTAATCAAGCTATAGAAATAAAATTTAACACGTACTAACTTTAATATTACATTGATCACCTGTAAACCTTTGGTGTTTATCTGTGGAAAATTGTTTCAGAAAAAAGGGGTGCGTCCGGTTGTAACAATCTCTGTTCTTATTTTGGTCAGGGTGTGTGTATATATATAATATATATAAGAAGGAGCTTAAGCAGCTATATATTACTAATTAGGTAAATTCGTAGGTAAATTCGTAGTAAATCAGGACAATTCCATTCCTGTTCATGCAATTTTTTTTCCCTAGAATTTCTTAAAACAATAATGTGGTAATAATAAATTCTAATGCTCTAGTTTCTTTTTTTTTGACTTTAGGTATAGTTAAAATAATGCGTGGAAAGGAGAGTATGTAATAATCGTAACTTCCAATTTCTTTCATGACCATAATCATAGTTATTATAGCACAGGGTGCCCTAATATTATAATACTGGCTGTTAAAGTGGTAATTTGTACAAAGTTTTACAATAAAATATTTTTACATTCATTTCGCATTGGTTATTATAATTTTCTGTTCAAGTATTGAAAAAAGTTACAATAGCAAAAATTAACTATATTTTTTTTATTGCTTTTTGGACTGTTGGTACTTTTTAAAAGCTGTTTAACATTAGTTTTGCGTTAAATTAGGGGAAAAAATGTATTGGTTAAAACGAAAATAGCTTTGAATTTATTAACTTTTATTTTAAATAAAATGTTAAAAATGGTTTCTTTTATGTAATATACGGAGAATTTAAAATTTATGCTAGCTCATTTTTAGCACGTTTTTTTAATTACATCATAATTTATGCTATACTATATAGTTAAATGTAGCTAATGCTACATATGTTAAATAGCATAAATATTATCTAGTAAAGCATATTTATTTATATGTAGTTCTATGTTTTGCATTATTTATTCTATAAATAACATAAATGCAGCATAATTTCCGTATTTTTTATTCTATCCGTGTCGTGTACCAAACTATAATAATAATAAAAGATTGCATAAACATTATATAATGCCCAATACGTTATTTAGATTCACAAATTACAAAAAAATGTTTGTAACTGGTATGGTGACGAGCATCCGATCACAAGTTCGCTGGAAAACTACGGGAGACCATTAAAAATGTTATATTCTTTATAAATGCGAGAATAGTAATTTTTTTGAAAGCAATTTTTAAGAAAACTAAGAGAAATTTAAATTATACTCATACTTGATACACTTAATATGTTTGAAGCTAAAGTAATGAACAAATAAAAAGGATATAAATGTTTATATTTACGGAAAAAAATAATTAGTGAAGAGTGACTTACATTATAATGCTCTCCATGTTGTGATCCACCTTCCTGTGCCAGAACAGCAGCCACCAACACGGTGAATAGGACCAAAATCTGTAAACAAATAATACAAAAATAATATTTAAATACATAGGAACACAGATAGCCTTTTTATATTTTATTGCCATTTGTTTTCTTTTTAAAATACTATATATTCATATGAAGCATGGTTTAAAATCTTTAAAGTTTCTCATCCAATGTAATTTAATGTCCGGAGTTAAAAATTGTTTGCCAACAGTGTCTGTATAATATATATTTTAGGAATTTCTATGTTCAAAAGGTTGGAATTTTCTATTTGAATTTTCTATGTCCAAATATTATAGTATACTAGCATATTATTTTATTCATAATATACACTATTTAAAAATGGGTCCACAGATTAAAAAAATAGTTAAAAACAAGTTAAAAATAATTACATTTATAATAATTAATATATATTTTTTTAAATTTACATGAAAATTTCAAACATTTTTTTTTTTTTTTTTGAGGAATATAAAATTTTTCAACTGATTTTCAATGTCATAAACGAGAGGCAAAATAATCAAAATCTTCTATCTCAATACTCATAACTCATAACATTGCACATTATTATAGTGCAATCATAAATGAATAGTATAAAAAATATCTTCAAAGTAAAAATTATATAATTATAATTTTTTAATTATAGGAAAATTGGTTTCAATAATTAAAAATTAAGCTCTATCATAAAGTGCAATAAACGAATAAAAAAAAACTATAATGGTACCTAATATGATTATAGTCACAAAGGTGTTAGTAATTAAATTAGAGAGTTCGTTGTCAGTAGAAATATTTCCTTTCATCACTTCTATCTACGCAATCTATTTAACACATAATAATATTGATCATGTTTTTAATTTTAAAATATTAACATACTGGCTTAGATCCAAACTAAAAATAACATACATTTATAAATTCACAATATGGCAAGCAAATATACATATTTATTTATATTATATATATATATATATATATATATATATATATATATATATATATATATATATATATATATATATATATATATATATATATATATATATATAATCTGAACTTTTGCACAGTGATACATTAGGATAAGGTTATCTTCAAAAATGTAAAGTTTTGGGGGGTCACCATGCTAGATTTTATTTTAAATTAGGATTTTTTCGAAATTTTAGTCCCATAAGAGCCCATGTTAACTTCATTAATTATTTTCTCTCTTATCTGATGGTAATGAGTTCTAAAAAATTTATCATAGGTAGCTATTACTATGTTACTATGAACTTTCAAAAATCATCATAAAGTTTGTTAAAGTTTTCTAATTAGATATTGAGATGCAAGCCATCTGAATACAACCCTTAACTATACGTTTAGTTTCATTACATTGTTAAATGTCTCAATATTTACCTTAAAAGCAGCCATGTTAAAAATACTTGGATTGTTATTGGAAGTTGTTGTAAGAGTGAAATAGTTGAGTGTAATGATATAAATTAGTTCCGCTCACTTATATTTATATAGCAAGTTGAAAGTAATTGTTGATCCGGAAATCACATCACATGTGCTAAAATTAAACACTCACTTTTTTTTGGCGTCACTTCACGAGTGGCACCATATATCTTGATTATAAGGAAACTACTTTTTAATAAACTGGAAACTTTTTAATTGATGTATTATTTTTAGAAGCAATTATACATTTTTTTATGATAATATAATAAATATACATATTTCGTTTGGTTTGGTTCCGATTTAAACAAAAAGAAATATTATACCTATAAATATTTACTGCAATTTATTGTTATTTTGTACAATATTTTTGATAACCTGTCACATGCAGCACGCATTTATGAATAATTAATATTTGGACGGATGACTATTGAATGTGAATAAATTAAACAGTAACATGGTTAGCCCTACTGCTATTAATTAAATAATATTTTACAGTAGTATGGTGATTAAAATTTAAAACTAGTTAAAATGAATTAAAAAATTATTGTAATATATGAAAAAAGAAAAAATATAACAAAATATGTTAATATTCATGATACCTTGCAAAATAATTATGTAATTTAATACACACTCTGCATACTTGCTATATGGGTTACAAAAGGTGCATTCTCTATGATAAGAAATAAAATTATGTTTTATTTATTTATTTATTTTCTTTTTTTCTTTTTCTTCTAATTTAGGCATAAGTTCTGTACACTGATATAAATTTAAACAGAGAAATCATTTAAAAAGTCATCTTAGTTTTTATTATTTATACATGCATAGAGAGAGAGAGAGAGAGAGAGAGAGAGAGAGAGAGAGAGAGAGAGAGAGAGAGAGAGAGAGAGAGATGATTTTCATATGGTGCCCTGTGTTAGTCACCAGCGGATGGTGGTGGATAATTAATGATAAATATAGATTGTGCATTTAACTATTTATTCACTATATATATATATATATATATATATATATATATATATATATATATATAGGTATTATGGAGTACAATGTGGTGGTAGAGGCCGAAGCCAAGTTAAAACTATCTTGTGTGCGCCGTGTTCCGCACGACACGCACTCACTGAATAATGCATCGTATGCATTTCTACTTGTACATGTAATAACATAAGCATGACTTGATATTATATTAATTGAGGGTTGTTACACCAAAATGGCGTCTATAAAAAAAATATCCATGCGATAGTAACAGTTATAGTTCAAATTAAATAGATATACGCAGTTGATAAATTAGACTTTAAAATAATAATAATAATAATATAATATAAATGTACTTGAAATGTTCGTTAGATTTATTACTTAAACATAATTCATAACGTGTTTACATTAACACAATATAATTAGCATAATCATTTTTGCATGATATTCGTGTTTATCTCAGCCAGATATATGTATACATACAAATCGTCGGCTTATTTTTCAGAGAAATTATACTTTTTAAGTTAACTGAAAAGTTACAACATAATTTTAATATTAATTTTTACTTTATTATTTATACTTATAGCAATTTTATAAGTTAATTAGTACGTTAGTACAAGTTCATTTTTAAATGTAAAAGTCAAAATATTGATATTTATTCATTTAGCATCCATGGGCATGGCACTATTAATATTATTAACATTTTGCATAACATTATAGGCGTTAAATTATAGATATATGTTTATGTCAGAAACGTGTGTATAGAAAAAAGAGGTTTCATTGCAGTTATTACTTATTGAGTTCTTTTTTTTATTTTTTATTTTATTATTTTTTAAGAAACTGGTTTTGAGGTATCAGCTTGATAACATGTTTTTTAGTGTTTCTTATTTTCTTGTATGTATGTAATAGTGTAAAGTATATAAAAACTAGTCCTTTTAATTAAAAATTGTTTTTTTTCTTTATATCACTCTAATAAGTGTGTATAGTAGTAACAACCGCACACACTGATATTGTTATTTGTGTTATTTGACTTTTTTTTTTACTCTTTAAAGACATGCGGAGCGTAATAAAATCTTCTCTTATAAATAATTAATTAATTATTATAGCTATATCCAATACGTATATTACGAGTGGAAGGAAAAAGCAATAATATTAAAGGAATAGACCAGAGAAAAACATAAGCATTTATATCATAAAACACTTGATGGGGTTCTTACATAAATATAGCTTTAGTTTGTCTCAAAACCCAACTGTAGCTCCATAGCAGTGATCAGAAAATTTCAATTTATGCAACCCGCACAACATTTTCATACTAATTTTTGCATGTTTCTGACGTCATAAACATGAATTTTTACGCAAATTGCATACTTTACAGTTTTTTCATGCTCTCTCGTGGGGCTGTATTATCATTCTGGTAAAAATTGTCATCAGTTTTGAAGATTCCATTTCGTGTATATTCATTAAAAAGCACACGTTGTTTTATGTGGTCTATGGCTTTAATAATGATTTTTTCGATTTGGATAAATAATTCTAGCCTGTGGCACACGAATGAGAGGTCACGACTTTGATTCTCAGAGGCAATGCGGCTCTTTCAGAGGCCACGCTCTCGTGTTCTCCACACTTTGATGCCTGTGCGACTACTCATTGTGTCACAAGTGTAACAGTGGTTGGAAAGGCGTTTATGCTGGACAAATCTAATCTATTAATATCTTCAGCCAGTCCTGGCAGTGGTAAAAGTTGTCCTCGGCAAGTTAGAGGTATCTCGGGACGGTTCACCATTTTCCACCTCATCTCACTGATTTGTAATACGTCACACATAGAATTGTTTTTATCCTGTTGTGAGGATAATAATAATGTATTAAGTTATTATTTTAGTTTTTGCTTTTAATATTTACAGTGTATTAACGCAAAGTATTACTATAAATATATATTTTATAAATTTATCAAATTTCTTATTGCACAAAGAGAAAAACAAATACATTTTTAATATAAATATATATAGCTCAATGCAGCAACATTGAAGTATTTTTATATACCATTATAATTTATGAATGGTATATTGTACAGGGATTATCTATATTGCATAACATTATAATAGCTAAGATGCTCAGCGTAAATAATCCTTATGTTTTATGTTGTTCCAAAATAGCAATATTTATGCTCTATACATTATAGTAACTATTCAATGTATACCATAAATTACGTAATTTATTTTGTTAACGCGTATACTATATTATAATAATTTATTACGTATGCCAAACTGTAAAACCAAATAATTGTATTACTTTGAAAATTTCATTCAAATAATATTAGGAATACTTCTAACAAAAATTGCATACAAGGTTTATATAAAAAAAAAAAAAAAAAAAAAAAGGATGGACTAAAAGATGTATTACAAAATCTTAGCGTGGGCTAAAAGTTTTGACAAAGACACCCTAAAGACAACTTTTACTTCTCTTTTGTTTAATGTTAATAAAATAAAGTAACAATTGCTCTAATTAAAACTCAAACCTGTTGGCCATGCTACTGTTTTTTTAATTCAAGTTTTTTTCACCTTTACTTTTCTAAAGAATAATGAAGATTTGAAAGCTTCTTTTGTTTGCGTTTATTAAATTAATTTCCTAAAAGTCTAAAATTAGAATTTTAAAATATAAGAAAGATTTAAATTGTTAAATTGAAGTGATTTTTTGAAGTACCTTTTTAGAAAATTAAAATGTAGTAATAAGTCATTTGATAAAGTTTTAAATTAATTGTGTATACATATTACATAATAATATAAGTTCTATAAAAATAAAATGAGAAAAGTTCCATTTTTGTTTTAAATTTTTTAGAGCGGGTTGGCTAAACACAGGACTTCCGTCAGAAAAGTAAATAATAATCTGGGACATTTTTAAAATCCAGGATGGTCTCGGAGTTATCAAAATTGTCCTTCATTTACATGTTAAATTTTTTTGGCATGATTCTTACTGTTTAAGATATAAGATATAAGATTTTATTACGTTCCATGTCTTTACAGAGTAGAACAAGTCGAGTCAAAACACAACATACACACAACAAAATACAAATAATATATAGCAAATTTTGTCCTACTTAAGCTTAATTATATTTGGCATTATTAACCAATAAATAATCAGACACACTATAAAACATATTTTCTAATAGGTATTTCTGTACTGATTTCTTAAATAATAAGTATGATTCACATTGCTTAATACAAGGTGGTAATGCATTATATAGTTGGGGAATACAGTATTCAGGACCCTTTTTACTGAGTGTCAAACGTTGATTTTCAATGCAATAATTGTCCCCCCCATTACGAGTTTCATATGAGTGGACACTGCGGACTGTTTTAAACCAAGAAGGATATCTTCGTAAAAATTTAACACATTCATAGATATATATACATAGCAATGGTAAAATATTTAATTCTAAAAAATGAGGCTGACATGACATAGGGGGGTAAGTACCAAAAATGGTTCTAATCGCACGCTTTTGCATTACAAATTTGACGGAATATCAGAAATCAACCTGTAATAAAATAGTGACTTCTCTATAAGGTATAAAAAATTGCTTATAGCTGTAAAAAGTTCTACTGAAATTTTATGTGATCAGTGATCACCTTTAGAATAATATAACGAATTATTACAACTATCGTAAAGTTCAAAATAATAATTACAACAATTTATTTCGCTCATGCGTGTACTTTTATTATTTTTATGACCATGTATTTTTTATTTTTTTATTATATAACTATTATTACTGTTTTCGTTTATGTGATTTTTAATTATGTTATTTATATTGATAGGATTGATTATATTTGAGTGCCTCTGAGCGTGCACACAAAGTATTTTGTGACCTTTACAAGTAATCATGTTGGAGTTAATAAGATTAATCAAACGTGAGCAGTTGGATTGTAAAATAATAAATTGTATTGAGATATGAACTTTGATATTTTATAAAACAATGCTTTGAACATTGTGAAGTTTGACATTTTGGTTCATACAATATGTAATTATTATATACTGTATACATAATAACACATCGTAATATATTTTTTTCAATTATTATATAAGTTATATTAAGTCATATAAGCCTTTTTAAAATAAGCTGTTGTTGTTGTTGTTGTATAGGAACACAATTTTTTGTTTGTTACCCTTATCAATCAAAAGCTCACTGGTAAACTGGAAAGCTTTGAGAAACGATCTTTAAAGCAATTTTTGGTAAAACTACTACCGAGAAATATTAATGACGCATACACTTTTTTATGGTTTAAGCTTTAAAAAAATCCTTTTTAAGAAGCATTATGTATTCGTTTTTGTTTTCATATTGTTATTTTTTATTTTGACCAAGAGAAGTATTTTTAAACTCATAGAACGAGAAGCGAAGAAAGTCATCTTCAAGCTTCAAGTATATGATAGTTCTATCACAAGACATTGGAGGTTATCGGTTAAAAAAATTCTAAAATTAATTTCTACGGCTTAAAACACGTAAAAGTATGTCTAGTAGTATTTCGGTGAAGTCGAAATAGTATGTCGGAATCGGCGAAGTAGTTTTTTTAAAAATCACAAAGAAATGTGTTTTTTCTTATAAGCGTATAGTATTAAATTAAGGGACCCTTAGCTCTCCCTGCGTGTCCCCACGCACTAATTCGATAAGCTTCCTGTAAACTCGAACTCAGTACTGTCTTTTAATTCAACTATTTCCGATTATAATACATCAAACCTATATCAAAAGGACTGTATGTTTGACATTAGTGTATCATTTTAATGGTTTCTCTAAGTTATCCTCGACAAAAGATTAAAAAAAAAAAAAAAAAAAAAGTAAAATTTTTGACCAAGATTTCAATAAAGAAAAATACTATCAAGAGTTCGTTCTGTAAACTACAACACAAATATTGAGCCAGCGTCAATATTTTATCTTTGTTAAGAACGCCTGATCATTACCTGTTTACGACGTATAATGTATGGTTGATCATTGTTATTTCTTCGTTTAGAACGTTAGACCAAAACTAATAATAACCGAAACTAAAAAAAAAAAAAAAAAAAAAAAAGTTCATCGTGCTCAACATGTGATTCACTTTTATTGGCTCAAATAACAAAATCAACCAATGAATGTGTCTAATGTTTTTGGGGCAGCCAATCATTGTTCACCTTACTATACTTTACAGAACAAACTTATAGATATATACATTTTGTTCTTTTTAATTTTGAGTCCAAAATTTCATTATAAGCACTTACAAAACCATTAGAAAGAACTAAAATATAAAATATAAATTTAATATAGACGTATGTATATATACAAAAGAAAATTTACTGCAATGCGATGTTTTTAGATCAACAAGTCTATAGAATGTGATGGGAAGTGAAATTTATCTAGCGTCTGGAGAGAGGAAAAGAGAGAGAGAGAGAGAGAGAGAGAGAGAGAGAGAGAGAGAGAGAGAGAGAGAGAGAGAGAGAGAGAGAGAGAGAGAGAGAGAGAGAGAGAGAGAGAGATTCGCAAGGGACTTTTATACTAATGAAAAGGTCTATACCTCGTTTGTTTCCATTATTTAATCATAAGTGTATACTCTTTTATAACAGAAAATAATATAATATAAGTACTGTGACGTACAAGTGGGGATGATGAATTATATTATAATATTTTAGTAACTTAATTGAATTTTAATGTTCATTTTGTATCATCTCTTGATGTTAAATATTATATTATATACATAGAATATATAATTAACTACATTTTCATTTCCTTATTTTATTAGTGACAAAAGACATTTTCTTAATATTTCAAATTTTATCCCTTATTAATTATTATGCAAATTAGTTATATTACATATAAAGTAAAGCTGGTTCTTTCACTACTTTCCTAAAATTTTCTAATGTTTGAAAATAAAAATTTTAAATGATAATACTAAAATATATAGTTTTGTTTTTAATAATATGTAATTTACAAGAAAATTATGTATTTCTAAGTAATTGAAAATGTTTGGCTCCGCTAAAATTTAAAAGTGATCTTGTCCTTTAAAAGTAAATTTTCCCTCTCTAATTTTTTGTCTCCCAAGGCTTATACCCTCTCTGTCAAACATAAAATAATGTCTTTGCCAGACATACAAATATTAGTACAGATATTGATTTCAAAACTAAAATGTCAAATGTCTACGAAAATAATTATTTTCATCAACCTTTTTTTTACATAGTTAATAAAATATTATCGACAAAGTGTTGACTGGTGACATATTTTAATAAACTTGACTAAACAAATAATAATAACAAAACAAAGTTCTTGAATACATCGTATTTTGAATAATATAGGTAATAATAAATTTATTTTAATAAGTAGGTGATACAAAAATTTGTTTATTCATGTAATATAATTAAATTTTAGTTGTATTCGTGTAATTAAAAGGGTTTTTTCAATAATAATAATAATCAATTTTTCATATTTCATATTATACGTATATTATATATCGACGTTTACGAGTCAAAGTGACCGAACTACACTTTACAAATTTCATTAAAATGAACCTTTTGACACTTCTACGCATTTTAGCAGCAAAACTATACGGGTGAACATGGAATTTGTAAAGTGTAGATCGTTCATTTTTCACAAAATTTGTAAAGTATAGTACGTTCTCTTCAACGGGTAAGCATCGATATAGTATTATCTATTATAATATACAGATACAGATGCATGATTTATTATTATTATTTTTTTGTCGTTTATGTAATTTTGAATCATGAAACTCTTAAACAATTAATATATTTATAAACTAATTAATTTACAAGCAATATTTGAACTTAATTAATTTCAGAAATTTCGATAAAATATTTGTAAATAATAATATAATAGCAGTCTTCAGTTACATATATGTAAATTCTATTGTTAATTGTATGGAAAAAACAAATCACTTTTTCCATTATAAAAGCCAGCTCAAGGGTTTGAATATTGTATTTAAAGTAAACAATTTTTTTACTTTTTATAATCATTGTAAAACAGAATCCTCTAAGTTTAATATTTATTTTATTCAATTGATTTATTATCGTTGCTGTTATTTTAGCAATAATTTTTTTAGTTTTTTAGTTTTTTAGAATGAATATCGAAGAAAAATATCAAGAGACAGAGACAGAGACAGAGACAGAGACAGAGACAGAGACAGAGACAGAGACAGAGACAGAGACAGAGACAGAGACAGAGAGAGGGAGAGAGAGAGAGAGAGAGAGAGAGAGAGAATCTTATTCGAACACAATAATGTTCTTACCCCCCCCCCCCCCCTGTCGACTAAATTGAGTTTTTTTCCTAAAGATACATTGAATTAAAACAATAATGAAAAAATTTAGGTGACACTTTTTTCTTTTATATTTTAATATTCTTTTACGCATGATTTTTAAAATTATTATAGCGAACACATTTACAAAGTGTATGAATAAAATCTTACAAAAGAAACCCCTAAATTAAATTAGCTTATACCATCACAATGTCGTTTATATCTTCTTTTTAACATCAAAATAAAAATTTCTTTGCGTAAATTTAATAATCCATTGATAAATATGGAATAGAAAGGAAAATCCATAATAATATTACGTAAAAAAAAAAAAAAAAAAAAAAAAAAAAAAAAAAAAAAAAACTTCAACGTTTTTTTTTTACTATACTATACACCACCGCCCTTATAGAAGGGATGTAGGGGAAATAAAAGTAGGGGTAGAAAATGCGGGGGTGGAAAATAAGTTAGTACAGATCATTCCCGTCTTTTGGCGCTAGTGTATTCTCATCAATACAAGGAAAAACCGAGTGTGTCTAGTTTTATATTTTCTCATATATTATTGTGTGTGATATCATAAAATTATATTGAAAAATTATAGTAAATATCTAAATAAAAAACTCCAATTAATTATCTATTAGGTAAGTTATTAATATATATCTTTTTATCAATGAAAATATATATTTTTTTATATGTTTTATGATAAGAATTCCGATCAATTATTTCATGTGTTATACTATATAGTATATATATTCAAGCTTTTGTAGTGCATTTGTATATTTTTTATACATGCTGTACTTGCATGTTGAAAAAATTCTTAATTTCCTTTTTTGTGCGAGAATAAAAAAATTCTTAAAAAAATTAATTTAATCTCTTAACCAATATGTTATAAAATGCAAGATTTTTTTCTTACAGTATAATAATTTATTGACCTATATAAAATATATTTCTTTTCCCCCTAAGGAAACGCAGTGTTTAGATTTTAATGAAAATATTAGCATTTTGTGTGATAATTACTAAACAGAAGGAAAAAAACAAAAACTTTCAAATAATAAGATTTGAAGTAAAAATAATTAAGAAAGATATTAAAATCATTTACAATACAGAATACAATACTATTTTTGAAATGAATATAAACATGTCGTAATATTATAATATGTGATATATAGTTTTATAATCATATAATAATATAATCAATCGTTTATCATGTTATGTTAGTTGAAAGTACATGCTTTTAAATGGACAAAATTAGTTTTATGATGTATCTAAACTTTTTTATATAATATATATATGTATAATATAACAACATAATTACAGAATAACTTACTTATAGTTTACTGTATTGATTTTATTATTATAATATAGTTCAATATTTATACTGTACTTGCATTTTTTTTTTTTTTTTTTTTTTTTTTTTTTTTGTCTAGTACACTTTCTTTAGTATTCTCAATTTTCTTTTTCTTTTTGAGTGTCAAATTGACTATATTGCGCACTGCAGTGATTTAAAATAAAATAAAAAAAGAAGAAACGTCTCTTGAGTACTTTTATACAAAAATGTTAATAATGCACAATCTTTACTATACCGTAGTATCGAACCGGGTAAAATAGACATAAAAATATATTAGTACAGTAGTATGTATATAGGGGTTTTCAAATTAGGATTTATTATAATAAAATGTGAAAGGTAAAATTTTATATTAAAATAAAAATGTTTATACTTATTTTTTATTTACATTATGCCAGCTACAAAATACTCCCTGCATTTTTTGCATTTTTTTTCCCCCGTTTAAGATACAATAATGAAACATTTACAAAATGTACAAAAATGAAGTTGTGGAAATTAAGTAAAAATAATATTTTGCCTAGAAAGTTAAAGTGTTGCTGATTTTTTCATTTTAAAATAATTTTAGATTAGATTTTACTAATACGTATATATCTGAAAACGTGCTTTGCAAATTGGTTTTTCACGTATACAAGTCAAAATACGTTTTCTTTATATAATAGTGATGAAGTTTTTTTTTCTCTTTTTATTCATTTTTGTATTATATTGATTACAGTAATTAAAAAAGAAAAACATAGCATATCGTATTATTGAATTTAACTGTGACACTCGTAAAAATGACTGAAATTAACATGCGCCCTTATGTAAGTGAATAGTATTTACATAGCCCCCATCCCCTTTTTTTATTATTTAGTTATCATGCAAATTACAGAAGAGTTTGGGCAATGTTTAAATTTATGGCCTAGAAAATAATTTTTTTCTTTTTATAATCTTTAATATTCACATAAAATATTACAATACTTTGATTTTATGTATATTTTTACGTTATGTCATTGCACATTGATAGGTGAATTAATACAAATAATATATAGTATCGCAAAAGTAATATATTGTTTTATATAAATCTGTGGAGCGTATATAGTGAAATAATACACTAATATAAATTTTATTTGAAATATACTTTATCGTTAAAAGTTAAAAAGCTGCACTTTTTTTTTAGTGTCAATTACGTACATGCAAATCCTGTGTAAGTATTTTATAAAAATATTAAAAATTTGTTGTTTTACTTATTATACATTAAATTTTAGAAATAAAATATTAATTACATTTAAAACAAAAGATATAAAAACATTTTTGTAAATAAAATATATTTTATTATTATATTGTGAGTATATATTTGTTTTATTTTTTATAAAAATAAAAAAATATAATATTTGTATATTTTTATTATTAACATTTATAAATATTAAACAAGTTTCAGTTGATAAATACTGAATATTAACATTAATAACATTATTATATTGTGCTTTGACTTCTTGATTTCGTGATTCTTTTAAAACTCGCAGAATATGAAGGTGTTGAAATATAATTACTCATTAAATTTACTTCCTTGACATAACATTGGAGGTAATCACATGACGTCAAACTAAATTTTCATCGATGACATATATTGGATCAGTTAACATCATTGCAAAGCATAGGACGAACTTCGTGTTTGACAATTTTCTTTAGGAAATCTGTTTAGTTTTTCTTATCATAAGTTTTCTATTAACATACTTTAGATAATAATTCAAACGATTACTATAAACATCAACCCTCTCAAAAATATTGCTTCCCATCATATTTTTAAACTGGCGAAATGAGTCATTTTACTATACCGGCCCATATTATAGAGTGATCTAACATGACGTCAACGTTAACATGAATGCGTCATAGTACAGACCTAACAATGCCACTTTCTTAGATTTTTTTTATTATCATTGTTAATCAATAATCAATATATCTGTTTATATATACATCTATCGTGAAGTCAAACTAGAAGATTTGACAATAAATTAAACTTAACGTTAATTATATTGAAAATTAAAGAGTATCAATTCTATTAAATGAGTCACCATGCAATAAATTATATAGGGTGGTTTCATTTATGTTAAAGTCGACATCATAATAGAGTACTAAATAACATTGGCCGGTATAGGAAAATGACAAATTTTGCCAGTTTAAAAATACTTCGCAATTTTTTTGATAGCATTGATGCTGTTAACAGGTTGAATTAGTACCTCAAGTATGCAAGAAAAATAATAATGACCAAAATATAGCTAATTTTTCAAAGAAAATAGTCAAAAACTACGTTTGTCCTATGCTGAGCAATGTTGTTCATTGCTCAAGAAGAGCATCGAAAAGCACTCAGAATGACGTCATGCGTACACACCCTATATATATTTTTGATATATTATATTTTTTTATTTTATTATTTTCCATATATAATTTATTATTTCGGAAATTTTTATCATTTCATGCGAATTTGAAATGAAAAAAAAGAAGTCAAGT
The DNA here is from genome assembly GCA_949318235.1 of Ecdyonurus torrentis. Classification (NCBI taxonomy): domain Eukaryota; kingdom Metazoa; phylum Arthropoda; class Insecta; order Ephemeroptera; family Heptageniidae; genus Ecdyonurus; species Ecdyonurus torrentis. The sequence goes on from OX439136.1 coordinate 10,884,512, forward strand.
TTTTTTTTTCTTTCTGGAGATTACTAGCTTTCCATTACAACAAAATTTTAAATGAAATCAAATTGAAACCATAACATTATCAAGTTCTTTGAAGAATAGATCTGAAATATTGTTATATGCTATTGATATAGCGCCTGTTCAAACGATGTTCTTAAATGTGCAACGAGAGTGTTTAATAGAGTTTTATTAATAGGTTTTTAATAGAGTTTGTGTAGTACATAATACTGTATATTAAAATTGATTGCAAATATCACGCCGTGTATGAGTTAGTTAATAAACTGTAAGTGTAACAGCACTAAAGGTAAAATAAAAAGTTCAATGTATACGCCGCTATAAACACTTAGATATACAACTCTTTGTCTATTTAATTGTGTAAATTAATGAATCTATATTTTATTCAATAAAAAAAAAGAGAACGGTTTATAAGCTTCATATTAAGTAACAAAAATGTTTATTATATTACATAATCTGCGAATGTAAAAATAAATTTATTCATTTGGAATTTATTTCCGATAAAATACAAAAAAATATATATATATTAATAATAAATAAAAAGTATTTTAACAAATGTTAAATAATTTTTAATTTTTCTATAGCCGCTACCTTCCAATCCTTTCTACCAACACTCTACCTCTTCCTTCTACATCCTTTCATCCCTCAAAGGGTAGATCAGGTTTAACATGGACGGTTGCGCCTTTCCTGGCTACCTTCTGTCACTGCTCAACGGTCCTCTCGAATACGGGGCTTAGTAAGACATACAGTAAAACAAGAAAAAAAAAATTCTATAACAAAACTGTGGTATAGTATTTATTGTGTATTATGAAAACACTTTTTTTTTGAAATCATAATATATGCTGTAAAACTTTATGACGTTATGATAGGTGTGCTGATATTTTTTTAAAACTATTATTAACAATTTTATTGAATGTATAATTATTACTAGCGTTTGCGTGTCTAAAAAAAAAAAAAAAAAAAAAAGTTTTGTGTACGTAGAACACAAAACGTACAGAGAGCAATTGTTTCACATCGTACTAAAAATAAATCATTACTTAAAAATTTCATTGATTTCTCTATAATGTCAATGGTATATAATCAAATCTATCAAGTTACTTCTACGTATCCATGATCAGAAATTAAAAATTAAGATAAAATGTGTAAATAAACATTTTATAGATTTGTATACTGTTTTAACATATTGTTAACACTTTAATAATATGTTGATGAATAAAAAAAAAAAATTATATAGTGTTTATAACATAACATATATGGTTGTCAATTATAATTTGGTTATTTTGATGAATCACAGGCTTTCGTGACACATGACACACACCTATATAAAGCTTCTCTACTTCTGTTTTATATGCAATTCACTGCACGAAACGTCAAAATTAAATATATATATATACATATTACTATTCCTGTTCATTATGGTTATTAGTTTAAAAGGACAAAATTTTCCCATGCTTGTTTATTTTGCTAAAACTTAAATAGTTTTATTTTTTTTATCATTACTATTTTTATTTTTTGGAAGGGTAAGTTAAAGATGTTTTTAAATGCATGTTACCGACTAACCACAACCACTGAGGAAAAATATTTTTAATATAAGTTTGTTCTGTAAAGTATAGTGAATCTCACTAACAGTGATTGGCTGACCAACAAAATAAGATACATTCATTAATTGATCTTGTTTTTTGAGCCGATAAAATTGAGTCACATGTTGAGCATGGAACTTTTTTTTTTGTAAAGTTTCGTTCATTTTTATCAGGTCCAAAGTTCTAAACGAAGAAATAACAATGATCCACCACATATATATAAAAAAGTAGTATACAGGTAATGACGTCATGATCAGATGTTTTTTACAAAGGAAAAATTTACAGAACGAGCTATACTCGTATATATTTTAAATTTCTAGCGTCATTACGCAGTTGTTTTCCTCAAAATCACTAAAACTTAAGGTTTTCTATGTTAAATGGATAGGATACGAAGAGACCTAACGCTTGTATCACATACTATATGATTAATTTACTATCGCGTTTGATCGGTTTTATAGGACACTTAACCACATTCAAACAATTCCACTACAATTTTTATACAATTTTCAAATAAATTTTACAGTTAAAACTTAAATTGGTTAAAATAAAGCAAATCTTGATCCGAATATGGTTTAAAAGCAACGGATATTATTATTTAATAAAATACATCTTGTTCTTGCAGTACATATTTTGGCTCGTTTTGCATTAAATTGAATTATGTTATAAGAAGGTATCTCTTTTTCTGAAATTCAAAGTTACTACTTGTTTGATGACGTATTATAAAATTCAGATATAATATATAGTTAAAATTTCTGGACTTGTGGCTATCGTATAAGTAGGATTGAAATTAACAAGAGATCTAATGGAAGTGAAAAATTGAAAATTGTAATTTCACCACAAAACTTTTACATATTTGTGGTCTGTTTAAAAAATTCAAATTCTAAATATTAGATTATTCACCGCAGTATCTCTTTCAATTTCAATCTTAACTCACATTAAACTCTCTCTCTCTCTCTCTCTCTCTCTCTCTCTCTCTCTCTCTCTCTCTCTCTCTCTCTCTCTCTCTCTCTCTCTCTCTCTCTCTCTCTCTCTCTCTCTCTCTCTCTCTCTCTCTCTCTCTCTCTCTCTCTCTCTCTCTTACACACACACACAATTTTTTTCTTCGCTGACCGAACAGTCTATACCCTTTTTTCTTCTATTTTTCTATTTTTGTTCTATTAGCTATTTCAAAAAATTATTTCTAAAACAATTTCCAAAATTAACACTGAAACAAATTAAATTTCCACTTCTCTTCGTGAGCACAAATACATTAACACGAAGAACCGTATAGTTATAGAGTAAAACAATAATATTGTACTTTTCAATAACACAATAATAATATATAATTTTAACATTGCTATTCTATTTTGTTGTGAAAATATTATTTTCAAATGAAATATAAATAAGATTTATTACTATGTTGAAGTATTTTTCTAAACAATTTAAAATTTAAACACATTTACATCATTTACATATTTTAAACATAACAGAAAGTTTCTTATTCAAATAAAGTGAAAGAATAATTAAATAAGTTGCTATAATTATATCGCTGGAAGTTTGTGTATGTATATCATATATGTATAGGGTGGTGAGCGTATTAGTTTAAAAGTTGGACTATTTCCAGTTTTAAAACTAGAGAAAATTATTGGTGTTGAAAGTTGTATTTATTATTTTATTAAGCTAAAGATTAAAAGGCTAAAAATTAGCCGTTTTATATTGCGGGATTTGACTAAGAATTGTAAAAACATGAAACAACAACATTTCTTTGCATAGTGGCATTGCAGGATAATATAAACCCATTTTATTATAAATTATTATTTTACATGTTTATCACCAGTCCTTGAATTTTTATCATTAGCAGTGGTTATTTAACCTTAAAGGAATGGATCACAAGAAAACATTAGCATGTATATCACAAAACACTTAATGGGACTTACAAAAATATTAGTAAAGTTTGTATTAATAAATATTTGTATTAATAAAGTAATAATATTACTTTATTATTATTTATTAATTATTATATTAATTAATAGTTAGGCTAATAAAATAAAAGTTCAATAGAGTTCTGCTTGTCTTTTGAAAATTAATATTTTTTATTCCATCTTATGCATCATTTTTATTTTAAAAAAAAAAAGGTGGTTGCAATTTAAACGTAAACAATCCATTTATAAATGAACGCACTAATAGAAGCCACAACTCATTTACATAATGCAAATTTTTGTGTTCGTATTTAATGAAATTTTTGTTTAAAATAGAGTAAAAATATATTTACTAAAAGTGGAAGTACAATAAAAGTTTAGCGCTCCCTGGAGCTAGCTGGAAATATTTCATATTTTCCTTTCATTTGTAGAGTTTTTTTTTTGTTTTTTTTAAAAAGCAAATTTTCTTCATGCCTTACAGTATTTAAAATTTATGAGAAACAAACCTAATTGGTAAACTTTTTACTTTTCTTTTTTTAAATTTTTAATAATGTAAAAAGTTGATGTGAGTGGATAAAAAAACAAACTATTTTATATTTTCTTTATGAAGTAATCTGAACCATAATATAAATATACAATTTGTGTTAAAAAAAAACACATAACAAATACGTTGTTTCTTTTACATTTAGTAATGATTGTATTAAAATGTTAAATTGTTTACCATGACATGATTATGGAAAGTTGTCCGGTTATTTTATGCCAAGAAAGTCAAATTCTGATTTTCCGTTTGCGCAAAATTTTCTAATTCTATTATTTATGAAAATATTAAAAAAGCTTTTGTAAAGTCAAGTGTTGGTGAGGGATTTGGAAAAAGTTCATAGAGTTACCTCATTCCCTATCTTTAAACATAGCTGAAACACTTTTTTTTTTAAATAATAATAATATTAAATGCTGTATTGAGGCCGGAAATATTTAAATCAGGAATATTAAACGTAATTTTACATTTTTTTTAAGCTATTGAAAAATTAAAGCAATTTTCATCACCGATTCAATATCATGTTATTTTGCAAATTTGAAAGTAATTGACTTATATAGTATAAATTGTAGCATTGTTTGTAACAGTGAATCCAAATTAAACCTGTTAACTCAATTTTCCAATATCTAGTTATCACTGTTCACGTAAATCAATTTTATTTTCTCTGTACTGAAATTGAATATCAAAAAATAAACAAAGTGTATTATAGTAGAGTTAACAGAAAAAAAAAAAATAGCATGTTGTGTATCTTCAATCCAATTTTGTGCGTGTCAACATTTTGAAATACGATTACTTGATATGTGAAACAAACTCAATGTGGTATATGACTTTTAAATCGATATTCACAGCATAGACAGACAATGACACTGAAAAACAACAGAATGATGTTATCATCACTTTATGAAATTTACTTCATTTTATTGTCTAAAACAAATTTTATTAACATGATTTTTTTTTATCAAATAAATGAAAATTAATATTCTAGTTTTTGTTAAATAGATTATTGTTGAGATAAATTTATTTAGTGAATGATTTTTTAAAAAGATATCAAATCTTTTTATTAATATCATATAATTATTTGTTGAACTGTTTAGTCGACATATAATTTCCTATATCGTTTAGCATTGCGGGTTGCGGATTTTTTTTTTTTTTTTTTTTTTTGAAAAAACTAATTTAACGAGTCTGGAAATATTTCAACCAGGAATACTAGACATACTTTGAAGTGATAAAAATACATTTTTAAGAATATTTCATCAACATTCCATAAATTTATAGCTATTTTCATGTTGTATTATTTCTCTCTCCCCTTTTATTCATTGACATGATTTTATTTGAAATATTTATAATGAACACAAAAATAGGTTTATTAATCAGTGTAACCTTTCTTTAAATCTTATTTTTTTTCCTTTATAAATAAAAATAAAAATATATGTACAAAAAGAAAATAATAATTAAAAATTTCTTTAATATAAGATCATTAATGGGTTTGAAATATTATTATATCGTTGCCGCACTTTGTTTAATGAGAAAGACACACAAATTTTAGGGAGTAATTGGATTTCATAAATATTATACTCAAAGAGTACGGCTCTGGCTAAAAGTTCCCGAGCGTGGCAGCGGCGGCCGCTGCGTTTTCTTATAAAGATAACATAGGGTGGTTGCGGGTTGCCTATGCAAATTGTTCGGGAACTTTTGGCCAGAGCTGTACATTGTCTTGAATCGATAGATATTATATGTGAATTTGTAATTTTTGAGTTCATTAAGTATTTTTAATTAATTTTTGAAAGTCGCAAAATGACGTCACGGACTTTTTTCTATCTCCACATGGCACCCTTGACGTCATTTTTTAATTAAACATACTCAATTAACTCTAAAATTAAAAGTTTGCATATCAATCAATAAAAGATAATGTCCTTATTTGGGATATGATATAAAATAACCCTCCTAAAATATAAATATATAAAAAAATGTTTATGCCATAGAACACGATATTTTTCCAGTGTCAGTATAATTCAGATTTTGTAGCATTGCGTGTGACTAACGACAGAAAGTTTAAAGAAAGAAATGAATAGTTGACAGACTTGTGAATATTTGTTACTTTTCTGTCTTTTATGTATATTTGTTCTTATTTATTTTTTGTTCATGATTATGAATTCACACTATTAAAAAAAAATATTATGTTGACAAGTATTTCACATTAAAAAAAAAATAAATATTTTTAATTTCTTTTTTAATTAATATAATTATGTTTCAATATTATTGTTGGTTACACCTTTAATACAGTATATTTTAATTTTTATTATAATTTTTAAATTTAGTATTTATTAATTTTTACAAACTTCAATTATGTTCGCTCTAAGTTACTTTAAATTAGATCTTCCACTGGTTGCAATTGAGTGTGTAGCTTTTTGATACGTCTAAAGAACATTAATGGTTATTTGGTATTAAGTAGAATAAATAGAAATAAAAAATTGAAAGTAAATGTAAGTGTACCAATAGATGCATAACATACAATTCATTAAAAGTATTAGCGTTTTCCAGCTTCTATTTACCTAGAAAGAAATTCAATAATAAGTCTCATCTATAGATGGGAAATTTACTATAATATATTGTCTTTCCACTAATGAAAGTATGACTACGATTGAATTTCGAAACAAAAATCTTTAAGATGGTTACCAATCTTCATATGTACTGCACAATGAAGCTTTTTATTTATATTATTCACTTGTTTTCCATCAATCAAACACCGAGACAGAAATTTTCAATCGTGCAGACATAATATTAATGAATAATATAAAATTCTCAAAGGTATAATACTATACGTTTGAAAAATAAAATATTTACCATTGATAAAGTTCAATGAATCACGGTATATAGCATGCTATCGCGTATTTTGCAGTGGGACAGTAAACTGCAGCCGCAGACGTATTATTGATTTTAACTTCTATATCACATACACAGTACACAGAACTTGGAGGACACAGCATCAGTTTAACTCTTTCTTTTTATAAACATTTAAACTTGATCTATACAATTTGATTTATTCTGCTCTTGAAAACTAATTTGAATTTACAATTTGTTTTTAACTAGAACATTGATTTTCAATATTTATTTTATTTGTTTGGAAACCTCTGTAGTTTTTGTAAAACAAGGGGGGCCCCTATGCGGCATGAAAAATCATTATTTTGCTAATATTTGCTTAGATATCATGCCTATATATATAATCATTCATAAATAGTTTATCGGACTCAGTGGTTACCATACATGGATAGGTCAGGAGACAGTAGAAACATTAAATGGAAGTTTAGTTTGGTTATAGGCTGTGGCTCCGAGGCCACATCACCGCATGTCTATAACTGAATAATATAGGAACATTATTGATGCATGTAATTAGTGGTAACATTAAAGTTTTAAGAAGCTTTGGTCTATGGTCAATAAATACATGATAGTTTATGAAATATATACATTCATTGGTTTACTTAAGACGAGGGATTTAATTTATTGGTCATTCATAAGTGATAAAAAAATGCGTAATTGCGATAATTTTTAAATGTGATATTTATTGAAGGCATGCATGAATGTAAAAAGCTTTAATATTTATTATATATCTTATATTTGTTCTTGTATGTATAATATTTCTTTATTGTTCTTTACTTATGCTGTATAGTTAGTCTCTAAAAAATAATAAATAATAATAATCTACTAACTCTACTAACTTTTTTTTTTCCTATCTAAATAGATAATATAATGTAAAAATTTATGTATTAAATAATTAAAACCAACCGATAAGACCTAGGCCTTGGTTGGATTTCTTTGTATATGAGTCATAAACAATAAAAAAAAAATAATAATTAATAGTAATTGCATAATATATTTAGAAGTTCTTGTACTACCACTACCACAAACTATAATGCTTCATATCCTAAGAAAATTTTGGTCTATATAATATATTTTATTAGTTTTAAATATTTATAAACCTATGGCAAGTATTCTTCATTTAAATCACTTTATTCTATCTGCACAATATTTTATAAAAAAATCGCGTGAAGTATGGTCCGCAGTGCTAAAGTATAAGAAATTAGGCGTCCCCTGCCCGATACTAACTTGAGTATCAATTAGTTGTTATTGATTTATGAATAAACTAATTTTCTATATGCAAGAACGTGTTTGAAAATTTGAATATTATGATTTTGTATCCAACGTGTGTGCTTTTTTTTTTTTTTTTTTTTTTTTTTTTTTTTTTTAGTTGTACTATATTAATATTTATCAATTTTATCATTCATTGTTCTGTTCCATTTATCATTCAATAATGTTTATTATCTTGAATAAAATGCATTATAAACTTAATATAATAGCGATGGATTGAATTATAATTTATGATTCTCGAGGTCATGATAGAATTTACGCAGATAAAATCTCAAGTGCACTAAATAGAACTTCTGTGTCACGGAATATACATTTATAATTGCATTAACTTAATCAGTTTATATTGCCTGTGTTTATATGTACTGTATATATATATATATATATATATATATATATATATATATATATATATATATATATATAGAGAGAGAGAGAGAGAGAGAGAGAGAGAGAGAGAGAGAGAGAGAGAGAGAGAGAGAGAGAGAGAGAGAGAGAGAGAGAGAGAGAGAGAGATGGTAAATAGAATGGTTGTAAAAGAAAATAAGCTATTTCCAATATATTTCAAGTAATTCAATTTTTAGTTAAATTTATTCGATTCGTATTTGTCCAATATCTTGGTTCCGACTCACAACTTGCAGTATAGAACTGTTTTTATGTAGTCTTTGCATATTCAGTGAGATTCAATTTGATTTTCCATATAAGAAAAGCATTGAGTAAATAAATTGATTACTATGTTTGCAATAATGGAAATAATAACAATACAGGTCGTGAATTACGTTTTATATACCCATCATACCCATAATGCTTCCAAGAATACTGTTACTGGAATACTAAAGAGTTATAGTACACATTAGTAGTCCTCATTGTTTTCTAGCACACTTTTGATTGGTCACATGTCACAACATCTAACAAACATTATTATTTTTTTTTTAACTTGATGCAATTTTTTATAACATAAAAACTTTTTTATTCTACTTTTTTATAACTTAACCACAACTGTTAAAATAAAAGTAAGTTTTATAGGAATCTGTTTCAAGTTACAAAATAAATAAGAAAAATTATATATATTTTGATATAAAAATGTCAGAAGTGAATTCATTTGAGTTTTTAAAAAGTTGTGTGGTAAATAAAACGATCATATCTTGAAAATTTAAACGTTAACTCTTTCTTTTGTTCGAAAGCTAATAGTAACAAGTGCATAATGATAAAAAAATTTTTAACTCGTGACAATTGGAAAAGATGTAGTAGCAAAAAGTTAAAATTAACATAAGAGTTTGAGAGCTTTAAAATTGCAAATGAATGTGGTAAAATCTGCATGGTACTTTCTTTAAAATCATGTTTGTTGGTATAAAATTTAAATTTATTAACATATAATTTTTATTTATCAATCCGATTCCTTGAATACTGCTGTAACAAGAACTGGATTTTTGCCGAACTTATCACTAATACACTGATTCTGCTTAATTATTATAATAAAAAGTATGTATAAAAATATTTATTTATTTTTAAAATATTGCTATAAAAATTAGAAGTATTAAAATAATTAAAATTAAAAACTTTATTATAAACTTTTATTTAATTATTACTTTTATATTAAAAAGATAAAAAATAAAAATAAAAGTGAAAAATATTAATTTACTATGATAAATTGTGTTGGATATTTTTATTTACCGTATTGCATTTTTAAAATTTTTTTAAATTCTAATGAATAAGTTAATTTGCAATAATGCAAAGTCGTTTTAAATTTTGATACAGTATTCATGATATGATCTAAAATTTCTGTGATCGTAGCATTACTTTTTTAATCAATGTATATATTATATAAAATAAAAGAGTTCGTAGTATCAAAATTTTTGAATTATGATTAAATCCGATAATTGAGTTATTGGACTAATTAAAATATTTTCTAACTTTAGTCAATTAAGGAAAAAAAATCAATTAATTTTATGTCTTCATTATATTGAACTAATATTGGTTTATATAGGTTGTATAGAAATTTGAGTTTTATTGAATAGAAATTTAATAAAGAAGCAGGAAATGTATGAAACAGCGTTTAGAGGACTTCTTCATTTTCATTATAACGTTGAAATCAAATATTGGAGATGGGAGAAATGAGAGAGAATGAGAATACGAAGCACAAATTGAAGTTGAGTTTTATCATCTCTCTCTCTCTCTCTCTCTCTCTCTCTCTCTCTCTCTCTCTCTCTCTCTCTCTCTCTCTCTCTCTCTCTCTCTCTCTCTCTCTCTCTCTCTTTCTCTCTTCCTTTGAAAGACTTCTGAAAAAAAAATATCCAGCTTTTACTTTTTTAATATAATATAGTTACTTAAAAGTTATTTGTATTATTACACAATCTACAATTTCTGTGACTAATATGTGACGCTTGAATGAGTTTTTAATATAACTTTTTATACGATTTTTTTCTTTTTAATCTATATTCTAAAGACTTGTAAATGTTCTATTATTCAAAGTAAAACTAGATAACAAAAAAATTAAGTAATGTTTGTATTATTTAATAGTTAAATATAGAATTTATTTACATTTTCAAGAGATATTATAAAACTTTGTTAAGTTCTATAACAGCTTTAAAAGCGTTGAACTGTGTCTAGTATCCCTTATTTAACTAATTAAATAATTATAACTTCACTAAAAAAAAAAAAAAAAAAAAAAAAAAAACGTACGTAACATAGGTAATTAAAACAGCCAGTGCTTCTCTAGTGCAACTCACCGATTCATCAGTTTTTGAAATAAAAAATAGAAAAAATATATTTTTCATTATTTCTCTTTTAATTTCGACTAATGGTTTCACTTCCATATAACTGGTATAGATGGAATATAATATGTAATTGTATATACCAAATAAACTTTAAAACATAAACTTATTTTATATCATATTTTCATTGTTTTGCCATTTCAGATCAATAATTATACCACTTGTATATTTTTGCTTTTGCGCTCTAACGTTGATACAGTATCTCACCCATAATTTAATAATTAATGAATTATTAAATTTTCATGCTCATCTGAGTAAACAAGTAACTAGTAAGGGGGGAGTGAGAAATAACGAAGAACTCAAATGTTTTAATAAATATCTAAAAAAGCAATGAAAAATAAAATCATATAATATAATATGCACGTTATATCGTTATTTTGCTCTCGTGTACAGATATACAGGTGCGATATTATAATAACATACGTGCCGTATTCTAAACGTGATAAGAAAAATAAATAACACAATATTACCACGGTATGCGTGATACCACCAAGCGTGGGCAATTTGTATAAATTATCGGCCAAATGATATTGTAGTTAACTTTCATCACTCTCTCTCTCTCTTTCTCTGTTACTTTTTATTTATCTTTTCATCCTTTAATCTTGCGCAGTTGGTCAAACATACTCTGCTTCCCTGTCCTTACTACCCAATCTTCACTCACTAATCCATAACATCCTAGCAATACCAAGGGTAGTCACGTTTCTTTGTACTTTTCTCAACTTACAGTCACTGCCCGATAGTCTTTTACAAATACATCCTAAGGTAAACATTGTATTATCTCATATTCTGATAGATATTATTATTTAACTATAAATATATGTTTTTTTAAGAATCGCAAAAATATGTAATTGTGTAAATAAGTTCAAATTGATATACTGCACATTCTATATATTGAGTTATAATATATGAGTTATATATAATTTATAAAACTATATATCATGCTAGCCTTTGGAAGTTGATGTTTTATTGCCACTCTTTGTAACTTCCAACAATAAATTAAAATACTTCCATTAAAAAAAAATCTGTCAAATAAGAAAATTTAACCTAAACATATTTCTCCCATGATATGACCTAATACGAAGAAAAATAGAGCTATCAAGAGTATTTAGCCTTAAAAATGCTCTAGTTAAATTTTTAAAGTGTAGTATTGATAATAAATTGAAAAACTGTTTTGTACTGATAGTTCAAAACAATATGAATTTTATATTATCAAGTGAATATATAGCTCTCTCTCTCTCTCTCTCTCTCTCTCTCTCTCTATATATATATATATATATATATATATATATATATATATATATATATATATATATATACATATATATATATATATATATATATATATATATATATATATATATATATATATATATATATATATATAATATAGGTATGATATTTCTACTTTCCAACTATATATTTGTTTACTTATTCAGAGAAGGTCTTTGTTTTAATAACTTTGAAACTCACGTAAAGCTTTATGATATTTTAATTAAAATTTACTTAACGTAAACTCAAGTTTAATGAGCTTTTATATTATAATCATATATATTTATATTAAAATTTATGTTAAAACTTTTGTTCTACGTATATCAGTGATTATATCTAGTCTCCAGTGAGGTCCAACACTGTCTTTATATTGTAATTTTACATTGGAAATTAATTTAAAATACATACAATTAAATGCAGTTGATTTAAAACCATGACTTGACAACATGTTTTAGAGTATTTGACTTTAAAAAAAAATGCAGATTTATATGATTAAAAAGTGCGTTATTTGAAATTTTCATTTCTTTATTTCCACTTTCAGAGTCTTTTAATGAAGAACGAATAAAATACATGGACACATTTTATTTTAGAAGTATATATATTCAATTAAGACACACAAAATTGCTGCCCTTAGTTACCTCCTTCAGTAAAGTATTCCTTTTCAGTCCCAAACTTTAAAAAAAAAAAAAAAAAAAAAAAAAAAAAAAAAAAAAATTCACTATCGTAAATTTAAACTACGTTTTTGTGCGGGTCTCAGAATGACAAAAAGATGTCTCTTTTGCCAAAAAGGTTCTCTTACTTTTGCGGACCCTCTACCCACTCTAAAATGTTCAAAATAGCTTTAAAAAATGCGTAATTTCAACGGCGTTTTTTTGGCTTTTTTTAATATATTTTTTATTGAATTATCTGATGTCCACTGTTTGTATACTGCGACTGAAGATGATAAATTGATAATGGAATATCAGATAAGGGAGAAAATAATTATTGCCAAAAAATAGGAAAAATTTTAAGCCCATTGTTTTTTGCGTATTTAAAAATGTCTCATTCTACACAATATAATTTATTTTTTTAATTTTCTGCTTTACTAACTTTTTATTTAACTAATCTTATGCCGACAGTCAGCTTTGAACTAATCTCTAAAAAATTGTTTTCTCTATGTTCTCAGGTCTCCCGTGCAGTTCTATCCCACAGAAAACCTTCTTGTCGAACTACAGTTCGTTATTTCTCACACGCAGTTCTCTTCGTGTGTTCTTGTCCTCCAACTGCACCACGTCTTCTAACTTCCAATAATAATCACGTGAATTATCGTACAAACTCCAGAGGTACAGATTCAGAAGACGAATTAGACGATACATTTGATACCGTCAATAACAATAATACTGCTTCTAGCAGACTTTTTAATTGCAGAGGAAATAATAACACAGCCAAAATTTCGTTCTCAAGCTTTAAAAGTTCCTTCACCTCAAATGTCAATTACTTGAAACGAAGGTAAGATTATTTTTATATTTATAAATAAGCCACATTATGTATTAAAATAAAAAATTAAAATAATATAAAAACATTTTAATAATTATTTTGTTTATTTTTAAAATATTTTATTGAATTTACTTAATTATAAATTTAAATAATAATGCAAATTTAAAAGTAGTATAAACTTTAATGTTATTTAACTTTATTCAGAAAAAAAATTATTAATATAATTATTATAACACTAGTATTCGTATTTTAGTTCGAAAATAAAATCATGAAAAAAGCTTTTCTTGTGAAACATGACAAACTTGCATATCGATGTGTGTGTGCTATTATATTGTTCAAAAACTTGTGATGTGTTAATGTGCTTGCAGTGCTTGATTCGAAATGCAATTGAGGAATCGTAGGATTTAAATATAGTAAACTAGTTGATAATCAAGTTGAATATTGACTACAAATATATAATTAATTGTTAAAAACTAAATTTTACTAATTTTCAAAATATTTCCAGTGATTACAAAAAAAAAAAAAAAAAAAAGGATAAATAATTTTTTTATTATTATATTAAAATAAAGTTATTCCTTAATGAGTGAACATTAATTGATAGTCATGTTTTTTTTTAATATTGTACAACAGTACTTTAATAATTTGTATTATGTGTATTTTTATGAATGAAGGTAGCAAATTGTTGAAGAAACAAAAATAATAACATGATGTTCATTCTCGATTAAAAATTGTAGATAATTTCTTACCAGTGTAAAGTATGTAAAAAAGTAACTAGTATGCGTCATTTAAATTTCTCGATCATTACTGCAGTAGTTTTCTCACAAAGTGACTAAAAGATGGTCATGCAATGCTAATAGATCTTCCACCGTTTTGAAACGCAAATTTAAATGAGTTACACATTTCATCACAGAAGTCTAGGTATATAATTTCCACCAATAACAAGCATTAGTAATTAAGTTTTACCTTTTAGAGACCAAAATAAATAATTATATAATAACTGCTTGTTAAATGCAGCAATATTTATGAATAGCAACACAATTTATTCTATATCATAACGATTACACTACATATAGCATAACAGATAAGATTTTCAGCTTAATTATGCAGATATTCCTGAATAGCAACATTTTGTGCCCAAATAAAATACTCTAATGTAGTAAAAAGCAATCTCTATAATATACTGATCATTTAATGCAGCATAAATCACGTAAATTATTTTTCATTGAAACCTTAAAATATTTGCTACACTTTTATTTTTATTAATATAATGTATTGTTTAATGTGATAAGATAATAATATAACTTTAAATTTTTGCGAGTTACTGTACTAAGATTTTCATTTCATATTTTAGTTAAAAGTTTGTGGCTAACAACATGTCAAGCTGAACATTAAATTGTCCTTTTTTGACGTCACACGCACTAAAGTTTGCGTCCTCTCAAAAGTTCAAGTACGCTGTCTCCAACCTTTTTATTTTTATATAACTTGTCGCTTGTCTTTAATATAACTTCATATAACATGGGAAAGAGACAAAAACAGAGAGAGAGAGAGAGAGAGAGAGAGAGAGAGAGAGAGAGAGAGAGAGAGAGAGAGAGAAAGAGAGAGAGATTCCAGTGAAAACATTCCATCTCTTTTAATAATTAAATTAAAGTAGAAGAGGAAACTTTCATAATTAAATGTTTTTTAGAAAAATTGCAGTCGTGGCTTTACCACACATTTACAATGTGCAAAATATTCAATTGCGTAGTAATTTATTGCTGTTTTATAAATACAGTACAACTATTTTTTTCTCATTAAAAGTATTGAACACCTTCCCTCTAACGTGAAAACGTTTACTACAGAATAAAAATATTGCAATCTATAGGCATAATTGAAATTAGCTTTATGGGTAACATTTATCAACTTAAAATTTATAAATTCCATTTTACATTGAAGTTTTTAACAGAAAATTATTGTTCTATTCTACTATTTTTGAAATGAAATATTTAAGCGCCGTGAACATATGCAACTTTTGTAGCTTTTCTGAAATGCGGGTTGCATATATACCAAGTAATACTACTTACAACGTTGGTTAAAATTATAACTAAAATTATTATTATAATAGAACGTGTCCATGACAAATTTTGGGAATGCGCTTTGACGCCATACTGGAGCAATGAATAACATTGCTCAGTATAGGACAAAATGTGGTTTTTAACTATTTTTCTTTGTAAAATCGGATGAATATGTTGACGTTGATATTATTTTTTCTCGCACATTAACAGCAAATATTTCTAACAAGTATTTTTAAACTAGCAAAATGAGTCAAATTTCCATACCAGCCCATGTTATTTAGTGCTCACATATGGCGTCAACTTTTACATGAATGCAACCACCCTATTGCCCGATAGATTATTTTTATTTTGTATATTTCATGTATTTATAGGTACAGTACAGCTCTGGCAAAAGTTCCAAATGATAACATAGTGCGTGGTTGCGGGATGCCTATGCAAATCGTTCGGGAACTTTGGGCCAGAGCTGTACAGCATATCGGTAATTAATAACCTCCATACCAATGCAATGGGTTTCCTTAAGGCAAAGGAAAAGGAAATAAAAATAAAAAAATAAAAAATTAAACATAATGTTCTGTCCAATCCAAATACCTTAAATTTATCAAGACCCTAGCATTAGAAATTGGCAAGATCTTTATTTGTAAAATTTATTTATTTTATAGCTATCTTCAACCGTAAGATTGCAATACACGATTTTAACACTGAAATAAAATGTCAAAAAATTATTAAATATGATCATGACTCCAACCAAAATATTAACTAAAATGTCAATGCTCTTTTTTGTTTACAGATTTTCCTCGGGGGATTTATCCTCCGAGTTTGAAGATGGCGAAGGAGAACCTGGTACTGTACCAACCGGACCATCACCAAGTAATTCGGTACCAACATCGAGCCCTGCTTCATCACATGGTGGCTCAACTCAAGCAGCACCTCCACCACCTACTACTGGTACACAAGGAGGTCAGGGGGATTTGAGTTTGAATTTGAAACCTAACAGTCGTACCACCAGTGCACCTTCATCTCCAGCTAAAACAAGAGAGAGTCTACTTCAAAGAGTGCAATCACTCACAGGGGTGGCTCAAGAAAGAGGAGCTGCTATTTTAAGTGCAGTACCAGGAGCTGTTGGTTCTAGACCGGCTTATAATAAAGAAAGATGCTTCACTTTGCTTGTTATTGACGACCAGAATACTGATTGGTGAGTCATATTTTTTTATTCATAATTCATAATAAAAAAAAATAAAAAAAAAATAAAAGGAAGAAGAAAAACGAAATCAATATATTGTATACGCAACATAACGTTATAATGAAAATAATTTATTTAATGTTTGCTAGCGCGCAAAGATACATTTTTACTCTCCTCCTCCCCTACCACATCCAATTCAATTGGAAAAAAGTGAAAAAGAAACAAGTAAATATAGAACATTCAAATCATCAACAAAATTCTGTCATTGTACCTGATATCTTATTTCTTTAATGTATTTAATGTTTTATGAGTAAGTATCATAGCACTTTTGATAATAAAATCAAACATTTGTTGAAATAAGAAAATAAAAATCGTTGAATAAAAAATATATAAAATAATTCTCAACAATTTGAAATTTGAAATATTGAGTAATTTACTTTTTAAAAGAAAATGCATAATCAGATGTATTTTCTTTTAAACTGCAACACAAGTCATTACCTTTGCAATGTAATAATTATGAATTAATATATATATATATATATATATATATATATATATATATATATATATATATATATATATATATATATATATATATATATATATATATAATTTTTTTTTTTTGCGTATTCATTAGTAATATCTATAATTATAATTTATTGTCACTAAAAAGAAACTTTATTTTTTAATTTATCTATAATTAAGATAATTAAGTATTTAAAAAAAATTATAAGCATACTAAATGAAAACATTATCTTAAAGTTTTTAATTATATTTAAATATCATATTTTTTTATATAATTTAAAAAACTAACATGTTAAATTATTTTATTATAAGTAAAAATATTTACTTTTATTTCTATATTTTTTATTTTTTTTTATTTTCTATTAATATTATTTATTATAAATATAACTCATATGCATTTACTTTTATTCATTAACTGAAAGTTAGATGCTGCGTGCTCCATTACTATGAGGACATTATTTGATACAAGAATATGTTCTTATCATCATTAATAATAATACAAAATTGTATTTCAACATTGTTAGAAGCTAAACTTTTAAGTAGATCAATATTATTTGTTTTAGTATTGTAAAACTGATTCGAGGGGAGCGCGATTGACATAAAAATATACAAGGTATCAAGTAATATATTGTGTAAGCTTGTTACAAAATAAGGTTTGCGTAACAATTTTAAAAGATTATATTGATATGTATAATCAGATTATTTATATTAAAATCCTCGAAAAAAGTCAAACCCTCTCTAAATTGTTAAATCAACGAAGCTATACAAGTGAAATGGTTTTGGTTAAAAAAAAAAAAAAGTTCACACTTTTTTATGTTATATTTTATAAGTATTATAATTTGTAAAGGAGCTAACTTCTTTTATGTGTTTTTAAAATATTTTACACGACTTTTATATTCGGTTTATAAAAAATTAAAAAAATATTTCTATGGCTTAAAACACGAAAAGTATGTCTAGTGTTTCTCATTTAAATTTCTCCGTAATCAGTGGAGCAATTTTCTCAAAAATCGCAAATCGCAAAAAAAAAAAAAAATAAAAAAAAATAAAAAAAAAAAATAAAAATAACGTGTTTTTCTCCATAAGCGTAATGTTAAATTAGGACTCTTTAGCTTTCCCCGCGTCACTAAACCGATTAGCTCCATTCAAACATGACTAGTTTATATAATGGAAATAAAATAGAATCAACAAAGAAAAAATGGTCGAATTAGATTTTTTTATTTATTTATTTATTTTAATTTTCAGTCTTGGCAAATCATTAAAATTTACATTTTATTTTTTTCGAGGCAATAAATTATATGGCTTTTTTCTGTTAAAAATTTAATTGAAGTTTTTTATTTCCCCAATTAATTATTTTAATTTTTAAGGTAAGATACGATTTCTTTATTGACCCAAGCAATTTATAGTAACAATACGTATGTTACAAAGCAATCGTTGGTCCTGTCAGAATAATTTTATAAAATCTATAAATAATCATTCAATTGTTATTTCATTTTTTTTCTTTCATTTTATTATATTTCGATTGATAAAAGTAAAATTTATGAAAGAAGAAATAGTAAAATTATTGTAACTTTAGCGAATATCATATAGAATTTAATACGTTCATTTTGATATGTTTTAAAAACTTGTTGTATTTTATTTCAAAGTAGTGATATCGACCGCTCAAGCGTAAGAGTATAATGTCTGAAATAAATCATAATTTCTCGACAATTTGAAACGTGAATGAGATAAGCGATCATAAATCTCAACGTTATTAACTCGGGGATTTTCTGCGCACGTATATATTTTTTTTCTTTTTTTAGCTTCTTTACCGCACGGTATATACATTTTTATTTTGGATTTAAATCTTTTATTATTTATGTTTTGTACAGTGAAGTACAAAAAAAAAAAAAAAAAAAAAATGCAAGCGTACTTGAAAACATCGAAAAATTAGTTATTATTTACTTTAATCGTAACAATCATTATAATTTTAAGTTGCACTGTATGAAATATGAGCACTCCTAAATATTTCGTATAAATTTCACTATTATTTGAAAATACTTACTATTAAAAGCTTTCGTAAAATTTATTTCAATTTTATACTACATATTAAATGATGCTGCATTTTATTTGTAAGTATTTAAAATATAACAATCATTTTTGTGTTTTTATTATTATTTTTTTAATGCTCTTCTTCTTTTTGCAAGTTTGTACACTACTTTGGATTTGTCAATAATATTTTATTTATCCAGTTTAGTTCAAAAATTAAAATATACAATATCATTTAAGAATTTCATCAAAAAGTGCCATCATGATACTGAATAAATAAATAATTTGAACTTGGTTAGAAATATCCAAATTGCTCGTAATCCAAATAGTCTTAACATTGAATTACGCTAAACAAGTTTTATTATTTTTCATATCAATATTATTATTTTTTTCCACAGTTCATTAAACCCAGTTTTAAAATGTTTGGAGAACCATTTCACCTTAATAGAAATTTAAATTGATATATTTTTTTCTTATTTAACCAATAATTTATCTACTTTATAAATTATGGTTTCAAAAAAAAAATTTAACCTTCATTTTATATATTATAAAAAACAGGGAGTTGATACTTTATTGCCCTTTATATTACTATTTCAGGTCCAAGTATTTCCGTGGCAAACGACTTCACGGTGATTACGACATTCGAGTTGAGCAAGCAGAATTCCGTGAGCTATCCCTGACTTCGAGTGCAGAAAATGGATCTATGGTGTCAATGGCAGTCTTCAGAAATGGCACAAAAGTTGTCAGGTAAAAATTTCAACAACAAAGTGTAAAAAAAAAAAAAAAAAAAAAAAAAAAAAATGACTGACCTCGGAGAAAAAGATTGATTTAAATATATTTTCTATTTCTCATTTTTTAAAACAAGACTGTACAAATTTGAACAGTACTATATTACGTACTCCGTTGTGCCATTAGTATTGGCAAAGTGATCTTAATCTTAACTTGCTATAATGTTAAAAAAAGTTTTAAAATTATTATCCACTAATTCCCTTCCCCTTAAATTAAAATTGAAAAATTGAAATAAATAAATAATAATAATAAAAAAGTGTGCGCTTTCAGAATATGAAATAAAAATAGTTTATACTAAAACCTAATTTTATAAAAAAAAAAAAAAAAAAAAAAAAATCTTTGCCTCATTTCATTACCATTATTTTATATTAAGGCTGCATATAGCCAATAAAAAAGCTTTTATTGAAAAATCTTTTCATGATAAATACAACTTTAATAAAAGATTAAAACCTAAGTAATGCTGGCGACAGTAGAAAATCCCATCATCAAAATCCGAAAACTTTTTTCCTCTGGCTAAAAACTTTTTACAATCAATACATATACGAAAAATAAAGCAATGAAAGAGAGAGAGAGAGAGAGAGAGTTTTTGTGCTCTTTGTGAATATTTTTTCATGTTATTCAAGTATTTTGAAAGCATTTTTTGTCAACAGTAAAACACATTACATGAAATAAGTTTCACAGTTAAATACTTTAGAACTTTAGAAATTGAACGTTTTAGCAGTGAGCAACCAATTGAGAGATTTTAAATAACATCATATTTTATATGATATTAAATGTGCGGTATAACAATAAATATTACAATTTCATATTTATTGGAGCTATAATATTAATGTAGACACATCGTTTAAATCATAATCATGATGCTATTATTTGAGGGGTCTATGGAGAGCTTCATGTTTTAAGAAAATAATAACAATAATTAATGATGCAGGAAAAACTTAGAGACTCCTAATTTCATATTGTGCGTTATCACTGTTATCATTGTTTCTAGTATTGTATGAGAATATACTATATTGCATCGAGACTGGAAATTTGTAAATGAACACACAATTTCGTGTTTTTAGCTACTAAATAAATTTAAGTTTTTTTTTTTTTTTTCCAACCCTGATAACAACCTGCTATAGTTGGAAATAATTGTGATATATTGCATTGACAGATCGTTCCGACCTGACTTCGTATTGATTCGACAAAATCTACGAGACGCGGGTGAGGATTATAAAAATCTTCTGCTTGGGTTCAAATTTGGAGGTGTTCCCAGCATCAATTCTCTTCATGCCATCTATAACTTCCAGGTAAGCTGTCTCGTATAGTTCATATGTTTTTATAAGTGTATCTTAAGCATTTTATTCAGTACATAGCACCCAGAAATTTCAATTACTAAAGGTAAAATAATAATAAAAAAAAATTAAAACAAAAAAACAAAAAAAAAAGAGTGGAATATTACTTATACTGTTACTATAATATACGTGTTAATTAATGTTAATTAATTTACATTTTTTTCTCCTTCATATTTTAAAGGTTTTTTTTTTATAGCTTATAATTTCTGTCTATAATCTAAATTATGTAGCAAATATGCAGTTTAAACATCTCCGCATTAAGAGCTCATTTTAACATTATTTTTTATGATTAAATAGTATTGCTCATATGGGAATAATACATTATTTTCAAGTTACGAGCATATAGAAAAGAAAGGTAAAAAACCCCGTAAAATGAAGAACTTGAAAGAAGTGTATAAAATGAAGATAATAACTTTTTGATAACATACTAACTAAAGAAGTAATAATTAACTTGTATTTTACTCGTTTTAGGACAAACCATGGGTGTTCGCACATTTACTGCAAATTCAACGACGTTTGGGAAGAGAAAACTTCCCTCTGATCGAGCAGATTTACTACCCCAACTCTAGGGAGATGGTGAGTACAGATTTATTGTTCGTATTTTTTTTTTTTTTTTTAATTATATTCTTTCAATAAAGAATAATAGCGTCGGCCCATCAAATCTTACACCCGAGGGAAGAATCCCCCTTAAGTACCTCCCTCTCTATTATTGAAATTGAAATGAAAATTTTCTTTTGTCTGATGATATATTTAAATCTCTTATAGTTAAGTATTAATAAATCTGAAAGTCATGTCCTGATTACGAATTACTTTCGTGCGTAAATTTTGTTCAATATAAATATTTTAGTGTCTTTTCTTCTCTTACTTGCCGTCTTCCGTCCATCACTGGTGCCTGGTGCCCCCCGTCCCCCTTCCCGTGCTAGGGATTCCACTTTAGCAATTTCAACAATATTTTTTTCATATTATTATTATTATTTTTTGCTGTTATTCATTACTGAATTACGAATAAATTTAAAACAATGCGGTTTCTAAAGTTAGCATTTATAATAATATTATTATTATTATTTTACAATTTATTCTTTAAGAAATTGTTATTTTTACTGCTATGTTGTATTAAAATATTTCTAATATTTACATGAAAATTAGTAAATTTGTTACAAAAACACCAGTACATAGTTAAAATATAATTACATCCCAGCAGCTCCAAGCATAATACCGATGAAATCAAATGGGAATAACACAAACTGTCGGGAAATTTAGTTACATAAAATTTGCTTGGTTAATGTAAAAATGACATCGTCAATTGGATGGGTAGAAATTGATGTTAAAAATAAACTACTTTGTGGAGATGCTGGAAATGTGCATTGAAGTAGGTGAACGTAAGAAAAACACATGACGTCGGTTACAATTCCTGGAGTTTGCAATTCAAGAGATAGTCAGCACATAGAGAGCGTCAAAACGATGTTATGTGTTCGTGAACATCAAACTTAAGGGTGAACTTTAACATTGAGAAACTTTTAAAGGTCAAAGGTTTTAACTTTTTGCTATAAAGTAATTTGTTACCATTGTTCAAAAATAACCCTCTATTATGTATTTCTTTTAAACTTCATTTTTATCCTCTTTTAATGAAGAGTTTATTATTATTATATTTTAAATGAACAAATAATGAAGTTAGCAGAAGTTATCATGAAATCTTGTGTAGTAGGCTTTCTTTTTTAAAAGTTGAAAACAAATTATTTTGCAATTCTAAACTTTAAGAAATACAGAACATAAATTCAAGATAAAATGTAGTATCTTGGTGCTGTTTTATGGTTTACGTTATAATACACTTTTAAACGTTTTCTTGCGACATAAATAAGAGTTTATATTTTTATTAAAACTTTTGATTATTATTTGAAGGGTAAGTTGGTAAGTCTAAAAAATTAGTCATGCACGTATTAAATAAAATTGCTTTTTAAGCAGAAATTAAAAATATATTTTGAATGCAACTTATCGGTTTAGCGCACGGAGGAAGCTAAGGTTCCCCTAATTTAACATTACGCTTATTATGGTGAAAAAACACTTTTTGCAATTTAAAAAAAAAAAAAAAACTACTGCACTGATTTCGGAGATTTTTATATATATGAGAAATACTAGACATACTTTTATGTGTTTTAAGACAGAATTTTTTTGAGAATTTGTTAAACCAATAACCTACATTCAATCAAGTTTATAACGCAATATCTTTGTCCATTAATATTATATGTACCAAGTATATTATTAATAAGTCCATACTTAAGACTAGGGTACAAGTATGCCCTAAATGTAGTCAATTTCCCCTGACGGTTACAAACTATGCTGCACGCAGGTATGTATAGTAGCGGGGTTTAACTTGGCGACGCATTAATTGTAAGGCGAGACTTTCTCTATTTCAAAATACAATATTATTACTATATAACTTTTTAATAAAGTTAATTCTACTTTCCGTGTCTTCTTATTAGATTGTGATATTTAATTTAATTTAGTACTAGGAAGTCGTATACATTATTTACTATGTACGTGCGTGATAAATTATTGCAGATGTGAACTATACAATATATATATATATATATATATATATATGTATATATATATATATATATATATATATATATATATATATATATATATATATATATATATATATATATATATATATATATATATATATATATATATATATATATATATATATATATATATATATATATATATATATATATATATATATATATATATATATTGCTTTGAAGGTTCTGCTAAAAATTTTATGAAAGAAAAGTACAATGTCTAGTCTTTTTATTTATATATAAACTAGATAAAAAATTGATAGCACCAGACAGAATTTTTTTATTATTTACTCTTTTCAAAGTTCTTCGTTTATTATTATTATAAACTGTTATGTGAAATGTTGTTTTTCTTGCGAGAGAGAGAGAGAGAGAGAGAGAGAGAGAGAGAGAGAGAGAGAGAGAGAGAGAGAGAGAGAGAGGGAGGAGAAGAAAAGTTTGATCAAAGTGTAGACGATCTTATAAAAAAGGAAATGTTATAAAAGTGATGGTTAAAGTTTTTATCCATATAAAATATTGCACCATCAACTTTTGTGGATAAAAGAGATATAACATATATATACATTCAATATTGATACCTTTATTGATTTTATTTATGTTGAAATTTAACTCGATTCTTTATCTATTTTATATTATATAGCAAATAGATGTTCCATTTATTTAATTGTAACAAAGTTATACAAATAATTTCATAATTTAAAAAAAATACTCAAACAAGAATATTATGATTAATTTAAATTGTTATATTTATAATAAAACACTTTTTTTTAAACAGTTTATTTTTTAATATAATATGTTCAAATTTATATATATATATTTTAATGACAATAATAAAAAAAAATTAGTCAAGTATTTAAAAATGAAATTAATAAATTTTATTTAAATTGTCATAAATCTAAAACCATAAAATGTATCTCATTTTCTTCGGGCATGTGGTGTTATATACTGGCTGTGGATTTGAGCATTGCATTCAATTTGATTGATTAAAGGATAGCTGATACCAGTAATTCCTAAAATGATATTAAATAATAAGCAAAAAGACATGTGTCAAGTCTTTCAACTTTATGTGGATATTTTAAGAAGAGATTCTTCAAATTCATGAAAATATTTATTCCATTCAAAAGAAATTGGTTTCTATAGGATCTATACAAGGTAATAAAAATGTTTATGGAAATTGATGAAACGATCTCCTCAACCTCTCATTTTTATTGCATCAATTATTGTGAGCGATAAATAGAGATAAAAACAGTAATATAATATACAAGGCTTTTTGAATTAAAAAAAAAACCGGATCTATATTCTTAAAATAAGAAAAATAAAAACAATTTTTACTTATCTATAATTTATTTATGAAAACATGCTACAAAAATGATGATAAATATAAATTATGTACAATTATTCTTGCAAGTATATGAATTATGGGCGATAATGATGGTAAAGTTTGTTTGTTTTTAAATCGTGTGTAATGTTGATTTTTATGATAAACTACAAATTGGCGTGTACTTAAGAAAAAAAAAGTTAAATTTATTAGTATAAAATGATGATGGTAAAAATTATGTACAATTCTCTTTTTTTTTTGTAATATTAATAAATAATAATAATTAAGTAACAAAAAAAGTAAACAAAATTATATTTAGAAAAAAATATGTTTATATTTAAAAAAAAAATTAAAATTGATAATTTTACATCAAAGCATAGTTTGAGTTAAAGTTTTAAGAACACTTAATACTATTAGATTAGTGATATTTTTTTCTGAAAAAAAAAAAAAAGAAAGAAAAAGAAAGAAAAACTGAGCATTAAAGTATTGTGAAAAAAGTAACTCGAAGGAGCGTGATAACAATTACCAAATCAATACTTTGCACTATATGAGATATTGTGAATTATGCACTTCTAAAAATTTAAAAAAAAAATTTTTAATGAAATTGCCATTTTACCATACGGCAGAACAATGTATTCGTTCGTATGGAGATTTATATTCATTTTTTTTTTATATATATAATAACTATGTAAAAAAGGCAATGCATGTAGTAAAATATAAATTACAGTATCTGTACAGTACATATACGTAAAGTTTTAATGAAATATTATTTTAATCTCTAGCGGTTTTATTAAAACACCTTGAAAAATATATGATCTTAATATGATGAAATATATTACATATATGAAGTATATAAATGTTAATTTGATTGCAGATAGATTCTTAAATATTTTCAGTATATAATATAAAATATCAATTTAAATGTTCTGGGCACATTATTGAATATTGCAGCAAGAATTTCCCTTGGGTCTTATCCATTTAAAAATGATAGTACTAAATCTAACATATTAAAGGGAAGCCTTTAATAGAATTTACAAATTAAATGGAGATTACCTGATGGAACGCGCTACTTAGTCAATGCATAGTTGTGCGGGACATAATTATTATTATTTTTTTGAAAAACTTATGAAAGAATAATATAAATTAGGAATGCTACTCGCACTAATACTATAGTATTTTTTTTTTTCCTCTCAGCAATGACGCTCTTAACAATTTATATACTCAGTTCAGCACCTTATGGAGGCTATCAATTTACCACGAAAAACAAACATTTTAAGTCCCGTATATTTTCCTATCTCGTAGTATTGCGAGACCATGATATTTTTTTTTTAGCAATTTTAGAGAAAACTGTTACACCGAGGTACAAGAAATATTTAAATTTAAGATAACATAATGTTTACGTTTTTTAAACTAGTAATTTTTTTTAAATATATTTTTTTTATATCACTAATAACCTCCATTACATTATACTGCCCTTAAATATTTACAAAATACACACACATATAAATAAAAAACGTGATAATAAAACTAAGGTTCAGTAGCTTCATTATGACGACGATGGTTTATAAACTGCCAACCTCTTGTTTTGGTCATACAATGATTCATATATCTATTAACACTCCAATCACAATTCCCATCTTGATGTTTAGTACAAACTGAGTGTTTCTCTTGACAATCTTTATTATTACTTGTATATCCAAATGTACTCCATCCACAGCCTTCAGGATTACGAGTAGGACAGTTAGAATCTCCCCAGCATGGTCGTATCTGTATAAACAGGTAGAGAAAATAAGTAATGTTTTATTTTAAACGTTTTTTTGTAAATAAATTATTAATTTTTATGTATTATATATTTTTTTATTATATTATATATTATACTTTATACTTTTTGTTTAAAATATTTATAAAATTAAAGAATAAAAATGTATTTATAAGTAATTACAAAAACAGTTGCACTCAAATGCTTATTTCTTTTCAGTTATTAATATTACTGCATGAGTTGAGCCTAATACTGAGATGTAAACAAGCAGTAGTTCAGACTAAATGATACATACGCTAAGCTATAAGCTATTGATATTGATAAACCAATCGAATTAAGAAAAGATAGTGAACAGTAAACAGTAAGTCCATCTAAAACCTTAAGTTATTCTATATCTTATCAAAGAAAATTTAGTTTATCAAAAATAATATTCTTTTCTTTTTGTGAAGAAACAATGCAATGATTGAATATATGTCATAACAGATGGATTTAATTAATGATTTATTAACCAATCATATATATATATATATATATATATATATATATATATATATATATATATATACATATATATATATATATATATATATATATATATATATATATATATATATATAATTTCAGTACATATGTATGTTTAAAACTCAAGGCACGGTCAATTTTTACGTGGGCCGTGATCATAAAATGAATCAGCCTTTACAGATCTGCGAGTCGCACATTGTTCACGATATTACAGTATGAATACGATTACGTCACTGATTTTTATTGTAGTATCTTTTCTTAGAAATTTCTTACTATTCGTTATTGTTAACATGAGGATTAAATAAATAATCATTTGAATTCATATAAAGGCATATTTAATTTAATACTAAAATTATTTAGGTATTTCTTACTTAATACAAATATGATAAATGATATGAAAATTAACACTTCAGATTCATTAATATTGTAAATTTACAATAATTAATAATAATATGACTTGAAATAAAAATATAAGAAGAAAAACCATATATGCAAGCTATTTTAAAGAAGAAAAAAATCTGACGTATGTGGCCAATATTTTTGTTTGCCACATATTAGACTTTTTTAAATTAAAATCATTTTATTTATCCTAAAAAAATGTATTATTTTCTATCCAAAGAGTTCAGTTTTCATTACTTTACTTTTATTATTATTATAATACTTTGTTTAAGAAATTTTCGGATCATTATCTTTTTTATTTTTTCGAACAGCTGTATTATTAACTATAATATTATTAAATTTTTGTATTTTTATTTGCTGCTTGTAGGATTTATTCAATAGCCATAATTAAAATCAATAATTGAAATGAATAATTCTAAAAATCAGGATTTTTTTTTTTTTTTTTTTTTTTTGATGATGAAAAATAAAGTTACATTTATTTCAGAATACAATGATACGGTTGTATACTATGGACTAAATTATTTGTTGATAATGTGAATTGTAATGGTAATAATTACTTGCTTTGTATCGTACTATTCTTATGGGCTATCCACAATGTTGCGTAAATTCACGTAACTCGTATACGACTTTTAATGTTGTTTGGATTCTCATGTGAAAGTTACGTGAATTTACACATCATTATGAACAGCCCATAAATCGTAAAAACATAAAAAAAAAAAAAAAAAAAAAAAAAAAAAAGATCACTTACCTGACAATTACAGTTTTTATAATATTCTGTCCTAAATCCTTTTCTTTGTATCAAAGTTAAGGAGTTCCATGGTTTCATGAAGTGACATAGATTGATGTAAGCTCTATCGTTGTTCACTGTCCCTGCTATCAAGTATAGCTGCTTCAGTTGTGGTTTAACTCCACACAAGGAATCATCTCTTGGTGTATGTAGGAATCTGTGTTTTAATGCTTTGTCAGCTTCAGGATCCGACTGAAATTATAATTTAAGTTTTTTTTTTTTTTTTTTTTCATGCAAAATTATAGCACATCATTACATACTTTCACTTTTGAAAAGTATATAAATATTAGAAAATGAAGTAAATAAAAGCTATATTAAATTTTATTAGTTTTTGATAATCAATAGTCTAAAGTTTTTCACATTTATTATAAACCATCTGCAACATTTAAATGAGAATTTCAGAAAATTAATCCCCATTGCGTCCATTCCTTTGAATTAAATTAATATGTACACCTAACTTTTGTTTGATCAGAAATTGAAAACAATAGCATATGGTTGCAATGCAAATTGTATATATATTATTTTTATTGACTTAAAAAATGATGTTCAAAATTTCTTGATTTGTAATTATCACAGAATCATATTTTATTATTACCTTAAATGTTTTCAGTATTTTAATTTTATATCCAATGTAGTGTGCATGCGGTATTGCAGGATCTTTAACTGGTTTTCCACTGACGATTCTTGCAAGAACAACTGTACAAAGAATAAGAAAAAAAATCATAAGTGAAAATTAAGACATTGGGGAAAAAAATTGAATATTATGAAGCATAATAAATTTTGATCAGACAATCAAAAAATTGAACATTAACTATAAAAAAAAGTCTTATTAAATTATTAGTTATTGCTAAAATATTATTGTTACATTGCTATTTTGCTCATTGGTTTTTTGGACCAGTACAATCCGAGATATGTAAAAAACACGGGGTATTATTTTGCAAACTTTATAGGATTTCATGTGTTTAAAATTTTAGCCAATGTCTAAATGTAAAATATTTTAATTTTTTTATCCATATTTCATTCAATTATTTCATTAATTCATCCAATTGGCCCTTAACTTATTATCATTGGTACCTAACATAAGAAGCTTTAAAGTGGTACCAAATTTCAAAGCAATCGACACTGGAGTTATTACATGTTCGGTTCTACTCATTAAATATAATTTTTAATATTTCATCAAAACTAAAAGTATTAAGTTCCACGAAACGATTTCTACTTATAATAAGCATTAAGGAAAATTAGAAATTCTATGAAAATTGCTATTAATATATGATTTATTATTTAAAACATTTATTAAACTAATTTAAAAAAGTGGCATATATTACAATCACTACTAGTACCTAGAATTGTATGATAACATTTTACTTTATACAGTAAAATCTAAACTAAATATTTATGTTGTTCCCATAGCACAATGTATAGAAAAAATTTAGGCATATTATAAATTTGAATTTTTAAATTTCAAGATTCAATAATTTGTTACACTTTTCTAACTGTAGTTTTAATAAGTTTTCTTATTTCTTATAATCGAAATAGCAATAAAAATTAGTAAAATTACACATAAAAAAGAATCAGGATATCACACCCTTTAATTTTAATATAGATATTATCATTTACGCAATCCTATCAATAGAATAATTTCTTTAAATATTACGCATTTAATAGGAAGAACTTATCAATTTAACACTGACTCGATATACTAATAATGATATAATGTGTTATGTTATGTTAATGTATATATTAAAAACATGTATTGCACGAAATGATTAAAATTTACGAACATATTATAAAATATAAAACTTAACTCAAAAATTAAAATACTGAAGATTATAAATAATTTCTAGTTAGTGAATTTCGTTATTGTTATTAGTAAATAAAAAAAAATACGTTTAAGAAGAACGAAGAAAACATGTTATTACATGAATATGTCTAAAAAAAAATAAAAAAAATAAAAAAATTAAAACAATTTTTTTTGTAGCACTTCTTCCTATATAATATATTTTATAAGATAAGTATTCTAATATCTACAAATCATCGTTTGTTCTATTTAATTAGAACAAAAAACTTTTCTGTTAATAAACAAAGACACTTGTTGATAAAACTATGGTTTAATAAATCACTTCCCCTCTATTGTATTCAGAGCTTTGTTTTGTGCATTTTTGTTTAACTAAAACATTAAAGAGAAGGCGTTACTTTTGACAGGTTAGAAGTTTAAAAAAAAAAAAAAAAAATAGGAACGATGGTAATTTTGGCCTCGGTCCAGGCATATGAATTTCTTATCGCTGTTATGGTTTGGAGGTTTGCCATGAAATTCTTATTAAAAGTAATATAGATAACGATTAACAATCATTCTGAAGTTTGCCAAAGTTCTTTCTTTAATAGCTTTTTAGAATTATTTAATAAATTATTTATACGAAAGAAAAAGTGGACTATTAAGTAACAACTTCTTAAAAAATCAAAAAAACTTCTCTCTCTCTCTCTCTCTCTCTCTCTCTCTCTCTCTCTCTCTAAGCTTTCAGATTTTATTTCATAGGGGTAAACTATTATTTAAAAAAAATTGTAATAATATAAATTATATAATATAATAATAATTGCATGGTAATATCATGGACATAAGAAAAAATTAATATCAAAATTATTATAAATTAATCATTGCAGCAAAATATAAAATAAATTAAAATATACATATATAACATAATTTCTTAAAATTATTCATTTATTTTTTAAATAATTATATAGCATTATTTTATATAAAAAGTTATAAAATCTATATTCGAGATCTAATTACTGATAAAATGTAATGTGGGAAATACTGAATCGTATTTTAATTTATTTACTAACTAAACTTTTGAATAATTTAAGTTAATACCATATGTACAAAGCGTTTCGTAATTTGACAGTAATTCAAATTCCACTTTAAAATGTTAAGTTAATAATAATGCAAATAAAAGAAACACTTAAAAGGATGACTTAATTAACTACTTAATTGCTAGCAAATAATCAGATATCATAAATGTACTATAAACTATATAGTAAAATATAATCTTAATGTAAACAGATGATAAGAAATACAACTACTGTGCATATATAATATAAAAGTTAAAACAAGACATCTGGCATTATAATATAATATGATGCAATTGATATAATTTTACATGTAATTTTTTAATGACGTAATTCATGTGAGAAAAATGTATTTTATGATGCATTTTTTTTTTTTTAGATATATTTTTACTACATTGAAAAGTATATCAATGGAATGCTTCTCCTGGAGTGTGAATTAATACAAAATATATCAATTCCGTTCCCGCGTTTTATATTATTATTATTTATACCAAATTTTTGGGTTTTTACTTTTACAATTAGTTGAATAAGTAAATAATTTTCAGGAGCAATAAATTATTAATATTAAACTCGTATATAGGGTGTGTACGCATGACGTCATTCTGAGTGCTTTTCGATGTTCTTCTTGAGCAATGAATAACATTGCTCAGCATAGGACAAACGTAGTTTTTTGCTATTTTCTTTGAAAAATTAGTTAGTTTTTGGTCATTATTATTTTTCTTGCATACTTGAGGTACTAATTCAACCTGTTAACAACATCAATGCTCTCAAAAAAGTTGCGAAGTATTTTTAAACTGGCAAAATGTGCCATTTTCCCATACTGGCCAATGTTATTTAGTACTCACTTATGACGTCGACTTTAACATGAATGAAACCACCCTATATTAATGTATGCACTTTTAATATTATATAGTACAATGTATGGTTCGTATTCCCTGCATTTCCATCTTTTCAACAAACTCCCAATTTGTGCTAACTAATACTTGTGCAAGCAATAATTAATGAAATAATTAAATATTAATTATTAAATAAATAATTCAAATTAAAAAAAAAAGTTAACTTTAAAAGTTATATATTTATGCACTTGAATAATATTGAAAGCGTAAATTTATTTTTATTATACATTTCATATACGTGTAATATGTTTGTATATATTTTTTAATGCTTTTGTTATTTAGTTGCTGCAATTTTTTTTCCATAATGTGATAACGATAACCACAGTAAAATCAATAGTAGACTTTATTATATTTATTCAGGTTACAGACGAGTTATGTATTTGGTTAGGAACCTTTGTTGAAATATAAGATTTATACGTGGCTTTTAGATATTGAGCTATCTCGTTTTTTCCAATCGATTTCATGCGAGGGTGTCACTTTTTTTTTTCTTTGATATTTACCCATTGGAAAAAGGCTATAAATTTAAAATTATTATCTATTTATACTTTTTTTTCAACTGATATATTCAACGTTTGTGAATTTATTGTGTACAGTATAAATATCACAATCTGTTCAGAATTTAAATCTCTCTCTCTCTCTCTCTCTCTCTCTCTCTCTCTCTCTCTCTCTCTCTCTCTCTCTCTCTCTATCTCTCTCTTTCACTCTCTCTCCAGTCATTTTGAAAATAATTAAATTCTTCTGTTCTGTCCGATATTTTCTTTAAAATATAACATAATACAAAATACAGTATCTTCTCAATAAAACGATTTTAAGAATAAGGAAATTGAATAAAGTGAAACACAGAAAAAGTCAGTAATTTAATCCAAATTTTCAGTCATAATTCTTCAACGAAGTTACACTATAATAAAACTTCAAACAAATTTAATCAAAGAAATTACTATGCCTAACTTCTTTTTTTTTTTTTTTTTTTTTTGACAACTTTTCAA
This sequence comes from Ecdyonurus torrentis, assembly GCA_949318235.1. Taxonomy (NCBI): domain Eukaryota; kingdom Metazoa; phylum Arthropoda; class Insecta; order Ephemeroptera; family Heptageniidae; genus Ecdyonurus; species Ecdyonurus torrentis. The sequence continues at coordinate 10,918,202 of OX439136.1, forward strand.
AAGAATTTTAATTTTATGTTCTTTTTTTCTTTTGAAGTTTGCATAAATCTAATTTATTAGAATTCCACTTATAATAATGAAAATACGAAGAGTAAAATTTTAATTATATTTTTATTCTCAACCACAAGTTTCAAGAATTATTTTTTATAAGGGTATTTTAACTATCAATAATTTGAATTAGTTAAAAAGTTGCAAAGGTGGATTTTACTTTCTAAAAGTCTCCGCCATTTCTTTAATGTAACGAGAGAGAGAGAGAGAGAGAGAGAGAGAGAGAGAGAGAGAGAGAGAGAGAGAGAGAGAGAGAGAGAGAGAGAGAGAGAGAGAGAGAGAGAGAGAGAGAGAGAGAGAGAGAGAGAGAGAGAGAAACGATTACATCCCATCCCATAACTTTTTCATTGTGTGTATTCGAGAAGAAACTCACATTTTATTAATATATTCGATTTATTCAAATATTAAATCAAGAATTTTTCAAATTGGATATTTTGCTTGACCTATATTGAGAACTTTCATAACTTAATAATAAGTTGGGGTTGTAATATATTATTTATCACTGCTTATTGCAACTCTAAATTACACTCCAAGAAACAACCATCAGTGATTTCAAGAATCTTACAAAATTTCAATATTAATAATGATGAACATTAATGTATAAATATATTATGCTACAACTTAATGATGGAAAATACAAAGACTTTAAAATTCATAAATATATTGGAATTTTTATATCACAATAAAATATTTTCAGAATTCGAGTTTACATCTTTCTTTTTTTTTTTTTAAACAAAGATATAAAAAAAGACAACACTTACGAAACACTAAATTTACATGACAATGGTTGAAAGACAAAGAGAAGAGATCGGTAGCTAAGGTGTTTACTTGACATTCGAGACGTGACATTTTTAACAATCGGTGTGAAATGGAAAAATCCATACTCACTCGTATTTCTTGCCAGCAGTGTAATAAGATGTGGAAAATAATGGAGTTTGTTTTCTTTACAGGAAAAATATATAGTGTTGGAATTTTTGTTACGAATTTTTGGCTTCATATTCTTTTATAGATCTCTCTCTCTCTCTCTCTCTCTCTCTCTCTCTCTCTCTCTCTCTCTCTCTCTCTCTCTCTCTCTCTCTCTCTTTCTCTCTCACCCTAACACTTTTATAATTTGATTAAGTCATTTATAAAACATGCCATTGGTGTTCACCTTTTACTTTTGTGTACTGTACAGTATATCCATTTAAATCAATCAAATGTTCGCACAAAAAAAAAAAAAAAAAAAAAAAAAAAAAGTTAAATCTGCAAATATAATAATTATTGGTAATTACTATATACATTCCTAATCGTACAATACATTAAATAATCGATATATTATGGGCTGACATTTCTTTCGAATAATAAATACAAATTCGTTTTCAATATTTTAGTTTTGTCTGAAATTAAGTTTTTAATTAAATTTCATTTAACTATTGGCTATTTTTTTTTTTTTGCTTTTTTTTTTTTCTTATTATTATTATTATTATTTTTTTTTTTGCTATACAAAATATAACCTCTCAAGTATATTTGAGAAAATAAATTTAAATTATTTATAATAATTAATAAAATTTTAATTCAAGATAACGTTAACTGAAAAATACTCGAAATGTGTGAAATACTAAAACAGCATATTCGTAATATCTTATGCTTGGATAGCTTTAGCAAGTTATTTTACTATAGAATTAAAAAAATAATAAAAATAAGCTCCTTAAAAGTGGTAAGTACAGAATTATTTTGAGATATTACATCATAAAATGAAAAACATTTATTTTACGCATGAGAATATAAAATTTTGCTTTTATTATATTTTTTTTTTCCTTTTAGTCAAGTATTTCAAAGCCTCAACTAATCGGATTCATATTTTAATGAGAATGTAGGTGGTGATGGACAGCTAAACAAAAACTTGTTGAGATTACGATGAAAAATATGTATAATTTATAGTTCTGTATGTAATTTTTTTAAAGCATATTTTAGCATATATATAATAATAAATATTTTTAATAATATGTTCTGTAATATTTAAAAATATATTTGATTCCAGTAAATTTTAAGAAAGTATACATTTATAATACAAATTTAAATACATTATTCTTATTTTGTTATAGATAAATAATTTTAAAATTAATGTTACGGGAATACGATATTATGTTGGATTTGTAGCATCATTGTTGCTAAATCGGAAAACCATAATATTCATGCTGTATACTAGCGAATAAATGTTACTGAAATGAGGCTATAACAAAATTATTACATATTCAAATTTATCTGTGTGAAACTTCACCTATTATGGGGTATATTTGCATAACTTTCACGTCATTGACTCTGTATCGTCATTGTGAACAGACCATTCATGAAAATGATGTACGTAATTTTAAATAATGAAGAAAGCCGTGAATCAATGGAGGTTATTGGTAGCGCGTGGGGAGACGCGGGGAAAGCTAAGGGTCCTCTAATTTACCATTACGCATATGGGAAAAAACTTCTTTTTTTTTATGATTTTTTTTTAAATAATTATTTAAATTTATATAATAAAAGTTTCAAATAAAATTTTGTTATGAATATTTTTTAAATAAAATTTGAAACGACGGATATTAGAATTTATATAACTAACTAATCAATACACTATGTAATTAAAAAAGTAAAAATGATAGGCAATACTTCGTAGTTAATAATGTAAAAACATGATTTACAAGTTGTTATTAACGTTATCATGCGATACGTAAACTAACAGATGGAATGACTTTCAATCTGTATACAGGTTTAATTAGCACATTATATTATAGACTTACCAAACTTTGCTCTACATGCGTGCCCTTGTGGGTGATCAGGCATACAAGAACAAGCCTCAACAATGTTTATTGTTGATATTACAGCTGCCACAGTCAATAACAATGCACGAATCAACAGCATATTGATCTGAAACATAAACATTATTAAAACTTAACTAATTAAACAAAGCTCATTCTGTTAAGAAAAAAAAATCGATGTATTTATTTTTTTTTTTAAGTTGAATATTTTGATATATATATATTCATTTTTTTGAAAATGTATTTTAAAATCTTTACGTAAGGATTATGTTAAGGAACGTAATATGCAAGGAACTTTTTTTCATTTCAAGATATTCAAATAAAAAAATTGAAATTTTCTAATTTTCTCAAAGAAATTGGCATGTTGAATATTTCTTTCACTCTCCTTAAATTTTGAAGTTGATTTTAGATTTTATTATTATTATTTTTGGACGTTAAAAATAAAACCTACGTATTTCTTTTGATAAAATAAACACATTTTGTTAAAATTCATTCGCTTAGAATAATATTGTTTTTTAAATTTCTTTTTAACAAAACTATTAGAAGAATCTTTTAAAGTCCAACAAATTAGTGAATTTTAAAAATAAATATTGAGAAAATAGGAATCCTCACCATTTCTAAATTTAGCTTTGAAACCTGATTTGTTTTTTTCCTTTGAGTAAAGCGATGTTTTTTTTACTTTTTTTTTTCTTACTTGGACGTCATGTTTTGCTTTAATTAAAAGTTTATGAGAATTTACATTATAAAACAAAACACAACATTATTTACTTGTAATTTTCAAAAGCAATGTCTAATTTTTAGCAACGTCTACGTAATTTTTGTCTTCTCTTATTAAGGCAAAGATTAATTAAAATTCTTGTCGAAATAGCATGAGTTTTGTCATAATGAGGCTCTACTAACTCTAGAGTTTTGTTTTATAATTAATAATAATATAACTTAATGTTAGACTGTAGTCCGTGAAAGACAAGTCACATAATAGAGGTATACGCGTTTTGAAATTATTTATATATTATAGATAAAAAAAAGTGAGTTTTGAATTCAGTTGTACAAGTAAACGGACAATTCAATAAGAAGCAGGACTTTAAATATATTAACTAACTTTTATGTTTATGAGAATAATAGTTTTCTACTAATCTAATAAAAACTTAATATTGAGTATGGAAACTTTCGATTTTTTTCCAATGAAATACAAGAAAAGAAAAAACAAACAAACAAGTGTAACCATATTTTAGGATAGTAACTTTTTATTTCACTACTGCTCACAACTGTGAGCCTCTCTCTCTCTCTCTCTCTCTCTCTCTCTCTCTCTCTCTCTCTCTCTCTCTCATTCTTGCTTGGGTAAAATATATTATGACTTCCAAACGTATACTTTAAAACTTTTTTTTTTTTATTATTATTATTATTAATAAAACAATACAAGAGCTAAATCGATTTTTGCGACTGTTTTTAAAACTAAAAACTTTTAGTTGTGGGCGTAAATTTATATTATACGTTTACTTGATAAAAAGAGTTGAGCTTACAAAGTACCCATAAGAACTTTTTATATAGCATAATATATAGCATCATTCTAGTAATACAATTTTATAACTTACACAGCAAGTAATATTGTCAAGGATAAACGCATTATTTAAATATACGAGTTACTAGTTTCTTTTGATTTTAGAATTAAAACTTATTCTTATTATCCTAAAAAAATGTAATAAATAAATATCAATATTTAACGGAAAAAATGTGTAAAAAAAAAAAATTAATGGCATAAATACAATGTTAAAATATAGTGATATTATTATTTTAATTTGTAACTACTAATCAGATATAATGTATTATACTTTACAATAAAATTACTGATCAAATTTGCTATGTCTGTTGAAATTAGCGAGCAAATTACAATTTGTTTGATTGTATCAAGTGTATGCTGAAATCATTGAGTACCTCCAATTCCTATCTAACCCTCTACAAATCTAATAAAATTAGTGTAACTAATTAACTTCAAACTGGAAAAAAAGTTAAAAGTTCGAGTAAAAGAGATGATTTAAGTCGTAATTCAAATAACAAGTTTAAAATATTTTATTTCCATGGTCATAAAAAATGATGTATATCAATCAAAATAAAAAATTAAAAAGCAGGTCAAAATATAATAAAATAAAATGCTTTTAAATTACGTTGAATAACTAACTAACGGTACTTATATATGAATGCTACGTAATTCAAATAATAAAATGAGATTGCAATTCTGATTAAATTACAATTAAGTTCGTTATAAGCATAGAGACATTAATTTATTGATACAGCTTGATGAAAGGAGAGAACTTACTTTATTTATTTAAAGTTATTTATTAAATATTCCTACTATGGATGCTTTTTGCTTGTTATAGTATTTTGAAAAATTTATAAAAAAAAAAAAAAAAAAAAAAATCCGAGGGTTTAAAAATGTTCAATAAAATTAAATGCTGCATTACATGTAAATGAAAATTTATACCAAACGATTTATTTTAACATTGCAAAATAACGTTAAAACATAAAATATAAATACTTGTTTTTGCTTAAAATATATGTAAATAAATATAATAAATTTTTACGAAGTACCGCATATATGCATTGCACATACATCATTATACTAAAAAATTGTATAGTGTAATTTTTGTGTAACCTTGAATGTACGTATGTGTATCCAAACAGGATTTTGGTAATGTTTTTCATTATAAATGACACTTCCATTAGTATAGTATTTAAAAAAAAAAAAAAAAAAAAAAAAAAAAAAAAAACTTTACATTTGTTAATGCCACGTAATCTTAGCTATTTTAAACTGTGATTAAACACATGTTGTAATTCACATTAGGAACGAAAGCTTTACATTCGCGTATTAGTTATGAAATCAATCATATGTATACATATAAAAGAAAATAATGTGTGTGTAATATTATACTATAGTGCTGAAGTAATTCTAATGCTAACAATTAAAGCGTAGAAAGATTTTGATGTAGTTACTATTTTTTCTAAAACTAAAGGAACATGTTAATAATAATCACACGCATGCAATAATGATAAACATGTTTACAATTAACCACCTTGTAATATTTATCATTATAATTGTGTTGTTAAATATCAATAATATTATTTTATTAATTGATCGTTTTATATATCTTATTTACGTACTGTACTGTATAAATAAAAAAAAAAATTAAATTTTATTTTGCACTAATAAGTAAGTTAATTTTTAATTTATTATAATTTAAAATATATTTATGTAATAAAATTTGTTTTAATTTGTTGTTTTAAAAATTAACATAATTTAAAATAAATAAAATCTATCAAACTCGCAATTTAATATATTAGCATAAATAATAATAAGTAAGCATGATGTGACTTCCTATCCACATTATTTAATTGGGCACAAATTTGGGAAAGATTAAATTGATGTGCATTGGCAATGTTGCCAATGTTAAATTAGCCAAGTTAGCTAATCTTTAAAGAAAAGAAGTATTAATAGTATCTTACCAGATTAGTGATATATATATATCACGCGTGTTCAATTAATAACAGAGTATGAAAATGTTACACAGCTCTAGAACAATGTTTTGAACTGACTGAATCTGACTAGCTGTTGACGATACAAATATATACGTATATAAGAATTTTCCCCACCTCTACTTCATCTACCCACCTCCTGTTTCCCCCCTCCCATTTACACTAACGTCATTTAAGTATTATAATATTAGTAATAAAAACTCATCTGCAAAAATGGTGAGGATGTTTCTATTGCACATTTTATTAATGTATATATAATAGTCTTTTTATGAATTTGCTAAGTCAAAATGTTACATTTATTTTCAATTTATATAATTAATAATTAACGGTATTTATTGGGCTAAATCAGGCGTTCAACCTCTCAATTTAACCCAACTGTTTTACAGTATACTTTTATATATATAATATTATATATATATATTATATATATATATATATATATATATATATATATATATATATATATATATATATATATATATATATATATATATATAATATAATATACAATATAATATATATAATATATAATATGTACATAATTAATGTAAAATTAATTTAAATTTTTTCTTTTCATTAAATTACATAATTTATAATATGTACATATATTGTTGTTTTTACTTTTAAATATACCAACGTACGTTTCAAAAGCAAAAATATAATTTTTACGTAATCGAAAAGTTCAATTTTCCCGCATATCATTCAGTATTATTAATAATAATAAAAAAATAAATAAAAAAAAACTAAAACATTGAAAATCTTATATTATACAATTCATTATCGATTACATAATTATACTTCCTATAATAAAGAAACACTAAGGAATTTAGTTTTTCTTATTGATTCATCTAATTTTATATACGTCTAATAGCTTGAGATTATTTTTATGGGTTTATATTTAATTGGGTATTTTTAATTAACAATTTATTGTGATATATTATTAATAGAATAAAACTTGCATAACTATTGCATGTAAGAAAATTTCATTAAGTAGAAATACGTAAGAAGTATGTGTGTTTCTTCTAAAAATAAATTGTAATGTAATTTTGAGTAGGTTGAATAACGAATGAGTGTGAAAAAGGGGAGATGCAACGATTCATAGATCTATTTAGTTAAGTAGAATGAATTGCAATATATCGCAATACACGCTAAAATAAAATTTCTAGCGGTTTATTTTTAAAACTTTTGTCAAATTTATATTTTTTAAAGGCTAGAGATTTTTTTTTCTTTAAGAATATTGCTAAAAAATTGTATAATATATATTAGTAGAAATTCAAGTAAAACTTCGTCCTTTTTTATAGATCAAGTGTAGTAAAAATAATAAATTTTGTAAAACAATTGTGTGTTTTTTAGCTTTATCCCATCTATGACATTGCGGCATTGATTTATTGTGAACTTATCTTCTTTTGTAATGAAACATGAAAAACTATATATAGGTATCTTCCTACTATGACTGTAAATAATAATTGTCATAAAATTATGTAATTATAAAATAAGCATATAATAATTGCATCAAAAAGTTAAAAAAAAAAAAAAAAAAAAGTACGAAACGGTATGTTGATGAAATAAAGAAAAAACTGAATATAATATGTACAGAACATAGAACGCTCGTCCCTCACTTTTTATTATTACTTTTTTTTTATCCGGAACAATGAATATAAAAACAATGAAATCACAGATTTTTTTATGCGTTACATTATGGTGAGGGCGGATAAAGTTTTATAATAAAAAACAAAAGTGTAATTGCAAACAAACGGTAGTCTGATTACTGTAGGCTGATAGTTATATTGTACATGGAGAGAGAGAGAGAGAGAGAGAGAGAGAGAGAGAGAGAGAGAGAGAGAGAGAGAGAGAGAGAGAGAGAGAGAGAGAGAGAGAGAGAGAGAGAGAGAGAGAGAGATTGTAATTTTATCTATTTTACCACTCGGGATTCTATTTTCCTCTTTTGCTATATATATTACACTATATAATACAATATAGATTTTCTGTCATCGTTTGTAAAATTGCATTAATAATATTTAACTAAATATTATACATCGCATAAAGTGATTTATTATTAAATATATATTTTAACGTATCAGGTGTTTCATATTACTACCTCGTATTTGAACGTCATCATGAACATAATTCAGATTGGATCTAATAATAAAAATACTTTCTTTTGACCCAGGCTGTTCATATAATAAAAGTAAAAAGTTCTTCTGTTCATTATTTCCAAATAAATACATATAATTATGTTGACTCTGGCCAAAAGTATGAAAACAAATTGCATTGGCAACCCACAATGTGTGAGAAAATGCTGCGTTTACCGATCATCGCTGCCCGATTCTTAAACATTTGTCTATAGACTAGAGGTATACATAAAATTTATTAGTCTTGTTTAGTATATATCTTTCGAGAAACAATATTATGAAATCAATGTGCTAATTTTGGATGAGTGGTGCACGGTGCACGCTACCAATGATTAGGTTTAAGTGCTAGTTTAACTTTGTTAATTTAGTGCATGTATTAAGGATTAATGAAAAAATTATATAAATAAATAATAATTTAATAATTTTTCCCAATATATATACATTTTTTTTTGCTTATAATATTCTAGCATTACATTTTTTTTACATAAACATCTCACACTGCACACTAAAATAAAAATAACAAAAAAATAAATCTATCATTTTTAACCGTTTCATTTAAAATGCTTGTGATTTTCTGATTTTTTGAATTTCCAATCAATGCGTTTTGACATTTAATTAACTCTTATAATTTATTTCTTAATATCTTACAATATGCACATTACAAATAAATTTAAACTTGTCATTTAATCAATACAAAACAAAATATATTAATTTAAAAAACATGAACATTAATTAAAATAATATACGTATAATATAAGGTTTTTAGTAAGTTTATTTTCAATATATAAAGCAATATCATAATAAGCATTAGTTTCATTCTAAAATTATCATTGATGCATGCTATAATAGTTGTTTCTTTGAAACCTTGATACATCCTTATAAGACCGCGCGTGATAAAATCATTCATAATATATAGCAATCATAATTACTATATATTATAATGCTTTGTTATGAAAATTCTTATCAAATAAGTGTTATCGTAAAAAAACAAACAGAAGGCGTCATTATTAAGCTGAAAATCTAAGTATATTCTAAGGAAATATTAATATATGACCTCAGATTAAACCACATTTCCTTTGTTGTTAAACTCTGTCATTAAAAATTATATAAAAATTCACGTTAAATGAAGTGAAAAATATAATTAATTTGTGGTTATTATTATTTAATTTTTTTTTTGTAAGAAATTAATGATACTTTATTAAAATATTATTAATGCACTAAGTGATAAGTAGTTTATATGAATTTTATAGTTCCTCATGAAAGTAAAAAGAAAGGACAAAACTGTGTAGATATGCAGTCTTTAATATTAGTATTATTAATATTTATAAATATTATAATATGAGTGTTAGCATGATTAAATTGAACGAATTTTGAATTTTTAAATTTTTATTATTTTGTTTCAGATTTTCTCATCAAAACTTTTTTTTGTGTAAAACATGGACATTTTACACATCCTAGTGATTTGCACCCAATATGGCAATATCTGACTTTTTTTTATTTTTATTTTTTTAGGTAAATAAATTTGAAAACTAATTTTTTAATAAAGCCGAGATGCATTTAAATAATTTGCAATGAAAATGGTCATGCTACAACATATAAACTTATTTACTTTAATTATATGTAGTATAATTAATAATTATGTATGAATAGTTTATTAGTGTGTCTGTGTCTACTATGCTATAGGGTCTATGCTTTAATTCATGTTAAAGTGGTTGCGATGTTGGATAACTCAATTACATGGGCCGCATAGGAAAATAACTAATTTTGACAAGTTTGAAAACACTATGCAGTTTTTTTAGAGCACTGATGCTGTTTATAGGTTTAATTTAGTACCTTAAGTATGTAAGAAAAATATAACAGCAATAAAAATTAACCAATTTTCCAAAGAAAATAGCCAAAAATGTAGTTTGTCCTATGCTGAGCAATGTTATTCATTGCTCCAGTATGGCTTCCAAGCTCATTAAATATGACGTCATGCGCATACACTCTATTAGTGTTGTCTTTGTACTACAAAAAAAAAAAAAATACTATTTATACTGTATGTTTAAAAAAGGTTATTTTATCATGTTTTTTAAAAATATATTTATAATATTTTTATGTCTAAAACCATATTACAAACATTAATACACTTGTTTTTACATCCAGGGTAGTTGAAGCAGCTCTGTATAATTATTTTCTATGTAATCTAAAAAGTACACACAAATATCTAAATATTAAAAAGCTCGCAATAAATTTTCGAATTTATCATGATGAGAAAAATAAAAATTATTTAAATAGTAAAATATTATATGACAATCATGTGTACTTAGTTTAACTTATATGTTAATAACTTTTGCATAATTCTTGTAAGTTAACTAAGAAGGAAATAATGTGAAATTATAATTCATGATATTTCTTTTTCTTTTTTTGTATACATATTTGTAGTGAGATAAATTGTTGAATGCTTATGTCATAAGCTATACATGTGAATTTATCTATATTTAGAGCGAGTCACGAATTGAGTCACTAGTGACGTGATTTTATTATTTACATATACGTAAGAACGCGTGCTTTTTTACTATGTTTATTATCATGTGTGATTTTATTTACCATTCAAACATCACATAACAACATTTAAATATATGCGTATATTACATTAACAAAAATTCTATAATATTTAAACCACTGTTAACATAATATACCAAATAAGGATTATTAGATAATATTATATATAAGACCATATTTAGACTATACGCATATCAGTCACATTGCAATTGGCAGGCAATGAACTTATGCAGTGGTTAACTTCTTTGTACATTAAAATTCATTTAATTTTTTAACGGGATGATAGTAATATAATTACTATAATGCTGAAACTTGCAAAATTTCAAAATATAATAATAAGAAAATATATTAAATAAATTTAGATAAAAAAATTGCCAATTGATTTTAGTAAGCATTACTCATTTTGCTCTCTATTTCTTATTAAAAAAGGGTGAAAATGGTATTGATATACGCCAAAAAGTTAATTTTAAATCAATGTTCGTTAAAGAGAAGAAAATGACACTTTTTCTCTTTCTGCACATTGCATTTGTGTTTTGTTTTTCTTTTGAGATACATTGTGTAATATTATACTGGACACGATGGAGTTATCTTAATTTATTAAAACAAGAGTTTATTATTATTATTTCGGAGGTAATACAAGCCTACCGAAACAGAAACACACAACCATTTGATTTGGTCAATTATCAATAAAAAATTAACGGTATTATGTACATTTGACATACCAAATTTATTATAAATGATGCAAGTATGCCATTCTTAAATGAGTAAAATGAAATAGCAAAATTGAACTAAATTTTAAGCATTGATGAAGTCCCAAAAATAAAAAATGTAATTCCATAAATTTCTTATAAAACAACCATGTTGGATGTTTTGGCAAGCAATTTTTATCGCCTCTCGACGTATATAATTATAAAACAAAAATTTACCTGTTTTCAGTAAAAATAATAAAAATTAATTAAAAAAAAAATGAACTTTCAGAAAATGAAAAGATTTTTATTGCATTATTATTATTATTATTTTCCTGTAACAACTACTTAATTTCAGTAATATAAAGTACATTAACTATGAGCAAAACCTTCCTATGGATAGTATTTCCTATAAACAGGAAATTTTACAATATATACATACAAAATTCTAGCTATAAAATATGAGGTAATTATTTTTCTTATATTTTTATGTAAGAAAGCGAAATCCATGTAAACTTTATACATTATATAATTACAAGGTCAATGTCAGATTAGGTCAAGGTCACTTGTGGGAAACCTCAATGTCAATATATATATTATATATATATATATAGGGATAACTTGTGAAGTACTCATTGGTAACCAATACATGACTACTATAGTAAATGTACAGAACACATGTAGTGTGGTCATGTACACAATTAGTATTGTACGTGTAAATTTAGAATGAGAAATTTATGAATGGATTATAAGAAATTGAAAATTCTATAATGATTCTGCATTAAAATTTACCATCAGATAAAACAAAATCACGTTTTGATTATAATGATATTGATTTTCAAGCTGTAAAAAATGTTTTAATATTTTTAATGAAATATTTTAAAATTCAAGTGACATGAGACATGATCCCATAATAAAAGTATTATTGGCAAATGATTTTTATTGTTACTTTTTTTCGCAACTTAAAAAAAAAAAAGGTAAATACTTCAAACAATTAAGAAAATAAAAATAAACGAAGAATCCTATAAAGTGAGGAAAATTTGAGCTCATCTTGTTGAAATAATGACAATTGATATTTATTTAAAATATATTTATCATCTTTTAGGACATAACACAAAATATAAAATGGAATAGCATTAATTATTATGTGATGCTGAAATAAAAAATATTTCACTAAATTATTTGAAACAGAAAATTCAATTATATTTAATTTAAATTTATATACATTACTCAAATACGTTTTTGTGAAAAATTATTGATTATTTCTTGTAAGTACTTTTAAGTTTTCTACATGAGTGGTTGTGTTATTTTATTCATTAACAGTTTATAAATTTCGATAATATATTACGTTCTGTTGATAGATAGAATAGTGTTAACTGTTAACAGTTATGGATGGACATGATATTAGTTTATTTTATAACAATAACACGATATGAACATGAAGTATTCAATATTATTATTTATTTTATTTTAAGGGAGTAGGGTACCAACGTTATATCTCTAAAACTAGAAGGGTTTTAGGTCTAAATTTGGTGTCATTGTGTAGCTAAGGGTCACACCTAGCCGTGATAAAAATTTCATTATGTTTGACCGTCCCGAAGAAACGAAAAAAAATAAATATATGTATATATTGATATTAACATTGGGTCTTATGGGCTTAATATTTCAAAAAATAATATAAAATTAATTTGCATTTTGACCCCCCCAAATTGTTATATATTTGGAATTGTCTCAAGCTGAAGTATCATTGTGCAAAATTTCAGATTTTTTTGACGAGAAAAGTTTGAGTCTAATGGCCGATGTCGGTCCCTACTTATTACTCCTTCATAAAAAACTTCTTTTTAAAAGCAAATAAGATAATGAAGATAAAAATTATTTAAAAAAAATATTTTTTATATATTTTTTAAATAATTAATATTATTTAAAATGTAAGAAATACCTTATAATTTTGTTATAAAAATATTAAAACGCTTCTTTTAGTTTATTTTATGCAGCTTCTTTTTAGCCACAGTATCTGAAATATAATTTTTGTTTCCTGAAATATAAATCAAGCTAATATTTGTTTTATTATTACGCTTCGTGTTGCATTTACATAGTATTAAAGTTCAAAAAATATGAGAGCAAGCAATATAATGCTATAAATTTGCTGATGAAAGTTAGATAAAATATATTGCATTATCTTATTACATTAAGGAAATGCTTATCAATTTTTAATTTAATTTTCCTCATTGCAATTGCTAACTTTGTAAAATTCTTCACACATCAGCAGTGTTCTCATGATTACGCTCGCATATATCACACGAGTCATTGGATTCGATTTTTTTTTTTTTTTTTTTTTTTTTTGCTTTGCTTTAATATTTATATCGTTTTAAATATTTATAATTTGTAAAAGTCGTAATTTTTAGTAACAATGACTCTAATAACAGTGGTAAAGATAATTTTTGTATTATTTAGTTTATGTAAGCTCTTAATTTGCATTAAAAAAACTATATTACTATTTATAATAAAATAAATATTAATTTAAATAAAAAAACACCAAAATACATTTATATTGCTTATATTAATATTGTTATTAGTTATTATTAATTAAATTGTATTTTTATAAAACAATAAATAGTAAATACAAATTTTATTTATATTTTTTTATGTGTTTTATCTTTTGTAATATATTGTGACTTTATATTATAATAAAAACAGTTATAAATTTAAATTGTGCTTGTACATAATTATACTATGTGAATAAACATCCTGTAATTGATTCTAGGGACGTTCAATAGGGTTAGATTTATTTAGATATAATTTAGAACAAATTATTTGATGTAAAATAATAATGTAACTTTTGAATAAACTATAAGTTATTAACTTAATTAGGTGGTATTTGTTATAGGTAAGAGAAATTTAACTCAGAGCCATGAAACAATGAATGGTTCTTATTTGGTTTGTACCTAAAAACAACTTGCACTTTTTATGATGCAATTTGAAAGTTAATACTAACAGCTACGATAACATTTTTAGAACGCTTGACCGTCTGATAACAGAAAATAATTATTGAAATAAACATTAGCTCTTATGAGACTAAAACTTTAAAAAAAATCATAATTTATTATCTAGCATGGTGACCCCACAATTTTTTAACAATTTTGAAAACTTTATACTAATATGTATCACTGAAAATTTTCATATTTTTATTTTTCTATTTTTTTATGATAACTTTTTAGTCAAATCCATAACAGTAGCTGATTTCTCGCCTTAAATAAAGTTTTTGTAATTTTTCATTAAGAAAAATGTAAAACAAAGAACGTTGAGACTCAATGATTTCCTGTTGTGAAGTATGTTACGTTTTTGATGACGTTTACACTGTACGACTGTACGTACGTCATAAATAATTATTATAAAAATCATGATGTATAAAATTGGAGAATAATAATATTTATGTGATATCACACCGCAGATTAAACCTTCCTACATAATATACAAATATGACAGTGCATCGGGTCATAATATCAGTCTATATAAGTATATTAGTGCCCTACCTATATAGCCTTTCCTTATGCTAAACAATAAGGAAATAATTATAAACAACAATTAGAGAAATAGTATGGATACTAATATAGAGCTAGAGTGAAGTTTGCAGTCTTAAATTATTAACAATTAGAAAAAAGTAATGTCTATTTAGTATAATAAAGAGTTCAATAAAAAAAGTTCATTTTATTGTTTATAAACATACAGTATTTAAAGTCAGAAAATTAAAAAGTACTTAAATACTTTCTTTAAAATATATCTATGCAATATCTACGTACAGGGGCGTATTCAGGGGGGTGTTTTTGGGATCTGGACACACCCCGTCAGGTCTGAAAAAGCATGGGAAAAGGGGTCCCCCCCCCCTTGCCTATGCTCAATATAGGCTGGACCCCTCCCGTTGCAAAATCCTGAATACGCCCCTGTCTACGTATAATATTATAATGTAATATAATAAACATCGATAGAGAGAGAGAGAGAGAGAGAGAGAGAGAGAGAGAGAGAGAGAGAGAGAGAGAGAGAGAGAGAGAGATGCATTTTATAAAAATACTGTAACTTGATCGTTGTTTACAAGATTCTATAACGATCATTATTTTCGATGAGCTCATTTCACTAAACAATAATTAAGACCTACCCACGAAAATACTGATGTTTCATTCAAGCAGCTCATCTTATTCACATTACGTTAACATGTAGGAGTGGTCAGGTGTTAACCTTGGTCCATAATAGTTTTTTTTTTCTTCTTATTTCGCATCTTTTGTTGTTTACTATGAGTCATCTTGTATATATTATAACATATCTTGGATCATCGTACCTGTCTTTAAATTTTATTTTATTGGAGTGGTTGGCAAATATGTTTAGCTTCATGATTGCTAAATCAAAAATAGTTTATTAAATATAACTAAGATTTGTCTACACTTAAATCTCACTTATTAGGTTTTCATATTTAGATTCACATTTGATTGGTAAACAATTTCAACATTATTTGATCAGTTTCGAATTCAGTTAAACAATCTTTATCCATGAACAATAGAGGACATTATTTTCGTGTTTACATTAATAGTTCTGTAATTCTGCCCACGTTTGATTTTACGTTAGGTAATTTTTTTCAATAAAGTTTTAATTAAATTTATAAACATTAATGTAAAAAAAATATTATTAATATAAACTTAATTATATAAAAACGAAAAAATATTATCAAATTTAAACAAAATACTAAATAAATTTAAAAAACATATTTAAAATAAGTATCTCATACAAATAAAAATAATATATAACTATACTTATCAAATTTTTAATTAAAAAATTTCCATCCATCTGACCCATTGTAAAGGTTAAAAAATAAAACAATAGACTATTTTTTTATTATTATTATTACATTACATTATGCTTTTTAAAATAAGAATAAATAACCTCAAAATGTATAGTAAAAAGTAACTCAATAATAAAGTAAGTCATAGATATAGAAATGATGGTTTGAAAAGTTGGGACATCCGCAATATACTGTTGAGATAATCCATCACGTAGTCCAAGCCAAGGAAGTCAAGTAATAACAAAATCACGCTTCTTTCTCAACCCCTCTATAAAGCCAATTATATAAATATGCTCCATGAATTACGTGAGTAGAATAATATATATCTGCTCAGTAAAAACGAATGAGCCAGTGGACTTGTGCTTCAACACGAAATGATTTTTTTAATATCAAAACTATTAGTTTCACATTAAAAATGTTTATTGGTGATATGACAAAAAAAAAAAAAAAAAAAAAAAAAAAAAATGTAGAGAATTAGAGTAATTGATGACAAATTGAAAATTAATAGTATAATAAAAATTATTTAAAATTATCATAAAAATATAATTTTTTATGATAATAAGCATCCGACCAAGCCTATTTATGGTTGAGAAATCAATTTTAAATAATTACTGAATGATTTTTTTTTAAACATTATTAATATAAGTTACACATATTTAGTGCATACTATAAAACTTTAACATTTAAATTTGAAAGTATAAATACAATTGATAAATTATTACACCCTTCCTATACTGTATTACGTTTAAAATAGTGAAATTTGTAAGAATTCTGAAACACAGTAATGTTTAATTATTAATTGTTCTATTAAATTAAATGTAAATCTAACAAAATACAAACTGGAAACTATTTAAAATACAATGAGTGAAAAATAATGATATAGTATACTGTAGCTCATATAATAAATAATAATAATAAAAAGAAGGGCGAATATATAATTGAATTAAAAATTTTATTTATACATTTAGCTTGTCTGAACACAAAAACTCTCAAGTTAATAAATTAATATCATTTCTCGTCGAGGTAAAATAAGTTTAAATTAGTTTCAAAATTTTCTAACCCCTGGGATTTACGTAAAAACTAAAACCATTGCAAATGCTAATATCACTTTTTTTTATTATTAATATTATTTTTTTAATGTTGATATTGTTATTCCACTCTGTTCATTAACTAAAGTGAAAGAGATTTTTTTTTTATTATTATTTTAAACACACAATTTTTACAAAATCCAACCAAGGCATAGCCTTATCGGTTGGTTCATAATATTTTATACTAGAGCTTCGATACTAGAGATTAAAACTAGAGCTTCGGATAATCGCTTCAAAACCTTTAAATCAGATAATCGATTACAAATTTTTATATTTTGATTAAAAATGAAGTAATTAAAAAGTCTCTAATTAATAAATATTAAATACTTAATATGTAATTTTAAAACTTTGTAATCAACTGTAAATTTAAAAGAACATACGCAAACTTTATAAAATAATAACAAAGCAATTGTTATTTTCTTTTGTTTTAGTTGAGCTCTCCGCGGTACCCTGTTGTCATCAAGGTGGGTCACGCTCATGGAGGTTTGGGTAAGGTCAAAGTTGAGACTCCAGCTGATTTCCAAGATATGGCAAGTGTCGTCACCGTAGCTGGAACTTATTGTACCACCGAACCTTATATGGATTCGAAGTATGATATTCATGTACAGAAAATTGGAGGAAACTACAAGGCTTTTATGTGAGTATATACTATCAAATATTTTAATTATTTATAATAACAATAACATAACCTTAATGTATTAATAATTGCATTATGCAATTTAGGATTATATTAAATATACTATAATATATTAGTAAATTGTAATTATTACTATTTATTTACCTTCTTTTTTATTTTTTTTTAATTGCTGTATTGTATATAAATATAGTTAATTTCAATTATATTTAAATTTATATTTTTAGCTTTTTTTTATGTTCATTACTTAAATATGAGTAAATTCTTTATTACTTTCTTTTTGGGGGTTATACCACACGTTTTCAGGATTTGCCCTATAAATTTGAATTTTTTTATTTTCTTTATTAATTTATTTATTAAACACATTCCATGTGTACATTTTTCTTACATACTTATATGTTTTTAATAAGTATAAAAAAATATTATCTACATTTTTTATAATAATAAATTGTTATTAAATTTAAAAAAAAATTGTTTAGTAAAAAATAATAGTAATTTTTTTCTTGAATTAATTAATACAATAATTTAGGTTATAATATTTTTAAACATTTTTATATTCATATATAAAATACAATTTTAATTTTATTTTATGAGTTTTTATTTGAAATATTATTCAGGCACCAATGATTAAGTACAATCTGGGTATAATATTACTTACACAATGATTTCAATGTCCGTCTCATTTAAAAGAAAAATTGGAAAAGTCATACGCAATGGTGGGTAATACAAACAATTGATGAGTAGTGAAGTATAATGAGTGAAAATTAGTTGAAAACAATATACTGAATTGAATAGTGATCAGCGTTTCCGTATTGCTAGTAATGATTATTGTAGATACCTAAAGAGTTTACACCTGTAATATTAAATATAAATAACAAGGTTAAAGTGGAATTTTATTTATTATTATTATTTTTCAGGCGCAAGAGTATTTCTGGAAACTGGAAGACAAACACTGGTTCTGCTATGCTGGAACAAATTCAAATGACAGATCGTTATAAGTCCTGGGTGGATGCTGTATCTGAACTATTTGGTGGACTTGATATTTGTGCTCTGGAAATCGTTGTTGCAAAAGATGGACGAGAATTTATTATTGAAGTAAATGATTCTGCTTTGACTTTGATGGGAGATACACAAGAGGAAGATCGTAGGCATATTGCAGAGTTGGTCGCTTATCGTATGCAGGTATGAGAATTATAATCTTTTTATTTTCGAGATGATGTGAGTGTTTCAAGTGTAATGGTGAAAGTATTAAGTAATGTTCTTGTAGCAAATTTACTCTGAAAAATTAATTCTGTATATATAATATATGTCACAAATTTCATATAGTATACGTTTTGTTGCCTCAAGAATAAAGACCATTATTATTATTGTCAACTATATGGAAGTAGATCCATGAATTAGAAGTCAATATTAGAATTCAATTCATATGATATGATATGAGTATTGTGAAGTAATTGAAAGAAGGGGGGGGGGGGAGTAAGAAAAAAATATATAAAAGCATTGTTTGTTTTATTCTTTAAAAGCTTTTTACAGCTCCATTTTCAACATTTCTTTTTTTTTTTGTCATTTTAGACTTAAAATGTAAAAGCAAACAAAATTATTGAAAATTATTGAAAACTTTCTTTTTTTTTGTTCTGTTAATGCTAGTACTTTAATCCAGTTTTGGAAATTGTGTAGTTATTATTAGTCGCCATCACTTTAAAACGAAATATCAAAACTTATCATTATATATTAATGATAATTATCAAAGAATATGTGTTAAAGTAACTAATAGTTTAAATTTGCTACTGAATCAGAGGCATAATTAATATTATTATTTTTCTATTTATGTAATTAGAAATATATAGCAATCATCCATTACATTAACCTTACCTGTAATTTCAATATTTATTTTCTGTTACACTTGAAGTTCTCTCATCTACTCTTATTTTATAATGTTAAACGTTTCATTCATCTTTTTCAAAATTCTATACATCTAACTTTTGCATGATATTACAAAACATAAACAATATCTCAATTTTCACTTCTTTAACTATATAGGCACATTTCTACTTTTGAAATTGGCTCGTAATTTAATTTATTCTTTAAACATGAATAATTTTTAAATTAAATTAATTTATTCATTAATACAATTTAGTATTAATTAATTAAAAAATTTATTTAAACTAGATTTAATTAGTATGTAATTATAATTAAGTTTGTATAAGTATTTATGGCTAAGTTTTAGGTAATTGTTAAAATTTTATTTATTTAAAAAATGGACTGATTTTAAATTTGAAATTAAAGAAATTAAAAATAATAATAATAATAACCTACTACGTTTTTTTCTTCTTTCTTTCTTTTCTTTCCTTTCTTTCTTTCTTTCTATTTTTTTTTTTTTTTTTTTTTATGTTCCTTGCATTTTTATTACATTTACTGTTTAAAATAATACTTATTACGTGTTATTATAAGTTTAATTATATTTTCATTTCTAGAATCTATAACTACATATTGTTAATCCTAAAACAAAAATAGTCACATTTTAACAAAAATAATGCCAATAATGCAAATATATATAATGAAGAAAAAAAAAAATAAATAAAAGCAAACAGAAAGCCATTGACGAAATTCTGTTTGTTTAATGATATGATTTTTTTTTTAATGTCTGCGTACTTACAGCAAGAAGTAATAATAATAATAATAAAAGAGAAAGAAAATATGGATTTAAATATGGTAGTTGTAGATAATCCAAATCAGTCCATTTTATCTATTATATTATGCTAAGTATATAAGTACTACTATTATATAAAGTATGATATATATATATATATATTTTTATTATTATTTATTAATTTTGTGACTAATTTGCTGCTATTTTGTTTGATTTGACTTCGTGTGGCAGAACTCTATTCCTCTGCCTAGCCGAGCGCGCCAGGTAAATCTTGGTGTTAGAAATTAGACTCTCAATTTGATTGATTTGATTTTTCTCGTTTCTAATTTTGCTATGTTTGCATTTGCTTGGATGTTCTTAGTCATACAGTCTTTTCTTTGAGTTTTTATTTCAATTAAAATATCATTTATTTTTGTTTCTCATGCATTCCTTTCAGAAAAAAAAAATATTAAAACTTTTTTTTTTAATAGTTATATTTTTGGATACTTCTTTTCAATAACAAAAAACTATCTACTAAATAATAAAAATGTGCAAAATATCTTACTTGAATGGAGTGCATAATTTTTTTTTTTTTTTTTTTTTTGCCTACCGATTTTATTTGAATACATAACGTATAGAAAAATGAAAACTAAAATACTTGTTTAAATTTACTAACTTGTATGTATATAAGTTAAACAATAATGTTCATTTATTAAACTTTCAACACAATAAGACAATTATAGTGTATTATCATATAATATAGCCAATCTATGAACTCAGCTTCATATTCAACCCAAAGGGTTGGCATTCATGGTATCTTAAGTGATTTTAAAACGAATAAATAATTTGTCTTTTAATGGACGTTATCGGTTTAGCGCGCGGGGTGCTGCGGGGAAAGCTAAGGGTCCCCTAATTTAACATTACGCTTATGGAGAAAAACACGTTTTTTGCGATTTTTGAGAAAACTACTCCACCGATTTAGGAGAAATTTAAATGAGAAATACTAGACAAGCTTTTACGTGTTTTAAGCCATAGAAAATTTTTAACAATTTTTTAAACCGATAACCTCCATTTAATAAATTTGTTAATTTTTTTCTTTTCAAAGATGAATATTTAAAAAAATTATATTTATTATTTACACATTTTAAGTTTTAAGAAAAGACTGTAATAGAAAATTAAATAATGTTAGAAAATTATGAGAATGCTTTTAAAATGTTATGCAATATACAATTAATGCAAGTTTTTAACTTAATAAAAAATTATTACGCTTATCTATGAAGTTAAGTGATTCTGCTTAAGCTTTTAGCTTTAATCACTTTATTGCGTAATGCACTTTATATATTATGTGTTTATATATATTTATCAATGAAACTGTATATAATTCTCTCTAATAATATTTTATTTTCAGCAATTATACGCGGCGCAAGGGCAGGTAATAGGAAAATTGTAAATGTTTCTTATCAGATCCCAAGTATATTATTATCTTCTTAATTAAATAGATTTGAATTTTTGACATTTTTCTTCGTAGTTATAACTTGCCGTGTGTTACATTAAATTTGTTAAGGCCGACGCAGCCGTCAGTCGGTCTTTTTGCGACAAGGACCGTTAGAGTGCGCTAGAGTTAGGATTGGTCTAACTTTTTGCGCAAAGCCAATCGGGAGCCAGCGATAGTTGTCGCACGGTTATCGCTCAGGCAGCGATTGACGGCTGCTTCGGCCTTTAGTGTTTTGCAAAATTAACTTCAATTTATATTACATTAGATATGGTACAAATAATGCAAGTCTGTTTAATATTTAATTAGTTTCTGTGAATTATTATTTAAAATTTAAATAAATCTATTAAGAATCAATATAATTCAATAAGATTTCACATGCTAACTAACTTAAAGGGTTACTGGCTTTAAATAATTTAATCTAAATGGTAAAATTCATGAGATGGGACCATAATTCATACACAATATTAAATCCCTCAATTTTTCTGAACCAGTACCTTCACAAACTGGTGTTAAAAAAACTTTATAAAGTAGTCAACCTTAGGAATTAATGACGTCATGAATTCTGGGTCTATAATGGAAACTGTAGCGCGGGTTGCCTACTTTACAAATTTTCTGCCCAGTTTGTGCAAAAGGGACAAAATATGTGTAATAGTCCCATATCAAGAAGATTTATCATTCAGAGGATTTTTTTTTTTTTTTTTTTTTTTTTTTTTTTTTTTGCTTGTATCTTTGAAAGAAAAAAAGTTACTACAGCTAGTTTCAAGATGAAAAATGTCAAATTTGCAGTTACACTTTCTCCTAATATTTTATTAAAGAGTCAAGGAAATATAATTTTCTATAAATATTTAAAGAACCATTTTTACTATAAATAATATACCCCTTGTTGAATGCTATAAATAAGTTATTCTCATTAGGACTCAAATGCATTTGGATAACCTCCCTTTATACATTCCCTGCAAACTAATATATTATTCAGTTAGAATTATTCACATATTATTATTTTTATAATAGTTAGAAACATTTCAATATACCCATTTTTCTATATATTACATACAACAGATTTAATAAACGTGGCGTGTGGTGTAATATTTTATTAATTATTATTGTATAAGAAATTTTCTAGAATTTGTACTTTTAAGTGATGTTGCAAAGAAAATATTTCAATATGGTACAGACTCGATTAATAGCAAGATTCTATTACTTTAATAGCAGGTGTGTTGTTGGGAAAAAAAAAAAAAAAAAAAAAAAAACAGCGTGACTTAACTTATTTTTTTATTATTTTTTGATATTATTAAGTAAATTAAACTGGGCTAAAAATAGTAGTTTCTTATTGACATTATTGACTTTCTTGAAAATTGATTTTAACATTAAATAACCTTTAACACGCCATTAGACTGCTACTAATTATGTCTAAACCATCTTAGTTTTTTAATTTTTTTTATTATTAATTTTTTTTTTTTTTTTTTTTTTTTTTTTTTGCAAAATGCATTTTTTTTTTTTAATTATAATAATGATTTACTTTTATTATTCTAAAATTTGGTATTATTTATATTTCATTTACATAAAACTTAACATAATATGAAAATTGTGTTACTTAATTTCAGTTTTACTGAAGTAAACAGATAAAAATGCCTTTTGTGTTGTCCTTGCTGATATATTGATGTATTTATTTTTATTATTGTAGCATGTGAAGATGAGTGTGAATTGATGTTTTATCTGGGTGATCTATCTATATATAACTATTATCATGGTATTTTGATATCGCCTTTTTTTTTTCCATCAATGCTACCTAAGAAGCTAAACTGTATTTTTACATTATTGTGTAGTTTAATTCCATACTTAAAAATTGATAGTCATAAAAGGCGATATATAAAATACTACCTTCACTTTTCAAAATATATCTTATTTGTGTATTTTTATTGAATAACATTATCGGGAAATAAAATTATTATGGATTTTTGAATAGATTTTGTCTTAAATATGGATGTTACCTGCGCAACACACGATATAGCAAAAAAAAAAATTGTACTTCCGCTAATTCTCCGCTAATTATAAGTTATTATAATGAATGCAATTATATATATATATATATATATATATTGCTTTGGTTTACTTGTAATGAGCGCTACTATAAACACATTTCACGTATTTGAAGCCAAATAAATAATTTTGAGCTAAAAAAAAAAAAAAACTCGCTGGTAACACCCATTTTAAATGAAATATTTTATAACATACTCATACAAAATAAAAATGTAATATAAGACATACATAATGAAAATAAGTGTCTTGAATACTTTTTATTTTCCGATATTATTAAGATAATATTTAACTTGTTTTTTATAATGTTGATTGATTTAAAACATACAAAAAAAAAGTGTATATCATAATAATAGAAATTAATATAATTTTCTCCCTATAGGTATTGCCACCACTTATACCATTTCATGATAATTATCCAATGCCTTTTCCTTTCCTATAAATTATTAGTCAATACACCAAAAATATATATATAAATATATACAAAAATATCATCAGAAGCCGTTCCAGCCTTCTTGTGGTGCTCAAAAAAAAAAAAAAAAAAAAAAAAAAAATCTTCTGCTGGTCATCATCATTCACCTACATGCCAAGAGTCAATATCTTGAAATCAATTTTATTAGTGACATTATAAAAAATCAATATTTAAAAAAATAAATAAATAATAATCTTAATTAATTATTGTCCATTAGACGTGTTGATGTTTTTGATATATTTAATAAAATAAATTAAAATAAAACTATTACTTAATATTATAATAATTAAGGTAAGTAATCATAACAATTGTTTTTTTTTGTTATTTAAATGTAATTAATTTATTCATATCAAAATAAAAATTTCATTCTTATATATATTTTTTTCTGTTATCATCATTAACATCATCACTTATAGTAGTTAATTATTGTGGCGTCTTTATTATGTAATTGTGTTTTTTTATGTTATTAAATTTTATTGGTTGTTTTTGAATGTGTATGCTATGTGGAAAAAAAAAATGTGATATTAAAGATACGCAAAATAATTGTTATTCAATAAATATATTTTGAAAAAAAGTTTACAAAAAAAAAAGTTTTGTTTATCTTAATAATTACTAAAACATTAATTTCTATCTACTGAATTTATTTATATTTAATTCAAGAGAACAATTTATAAAAAAAATTGTATCAAATTAACTATTTTTCTATTTAAAGTTACAATTCAATTTTATATATTATTTCAAGAATTCACTAGGTAACAGAAATACAGAAGAACATATTTAAACCAAACAACTACACATAAAAAAAAAAAAAAAAAAAAAAAAAGAAACACTACAAACATCAATACGAAACATTAAATGATAACACTAATACATGCTTATTTTTTTAGCTTATTATTGCAATAAAAAAATACAACATTATTGGTATTCTAACATTATGGAAATATATGTACATTTGTTGTTGTTGTTATTGCTATATGTTTATATGTGTGTATTCGCGCGAAATTGTTATTGTATGCGACCGCACGCCACTATGTTGTATATAATTATTATTCATTTTCAACTTCTCTCTCCTTCTCTATCTCTCTCTCTCTCTCTCTTTATATATACATAATATATATATCATCTTTCTTTTGCTATTCCCCTTATATAGTAATCTATCTATTATGCTCTCTTTAGCCTGCCCTTGATTATTATTTTTAATGTTCTGAATGTTTTCAGCCTAAATATTTTGCTAGTGATTAATGTTGGTGTGTCGGTGTATATCCCTGCTAGCGTCCATTTAAAAAAACATAAAAGCAAAGTATTCAGATTTCATAACGATTTGATGTATAATTCAAACCAAACGACATCATTAAGCAATTCATTGTCAAAAGGTTGTTTATAAAATGCCTACTAAAATTAATATGCCTGAAAATTGTCATATATATTTAAAAATACCTACATTTATAATTTGTTATGAATCAAAACTGAATTAAATAATAATAATAATTATTGCCATTATTGGGTTAATGTAATATTAAGGTTGATAATGCATTATGCATTTTCTGAATCAGCTAAATTTTTATTTATTTGTAATTTTTGAATTTATGCTCCTTTTTACTTGAATTGCTCCTTTATATATATATAATATTAAATATTTTGTATGAATCAAACAAAATTAAAACTAAACGCTACTCAATAAGCTCACAACATGCAATTTAAAGATACTGAAATATTTAATTCTTATAGTTCCTTCTCAAATTCTTATTAATTCTTAATACTTGGCTTTTTTTTTTTTATTATTATTATTAATGTGGTGATAAGGAACACTATTGAGTATTTTGTAATCATTATTGGAAAATTGATTTTCAAAAGTTCTCAATCAATATGTATAAACTTTATTTAATTTTAATGTATTTTTATACCTCTTGGTTCTCAATAATGTTCTATATAGTCACTAAAAGAAAGTTTAAATAATGTTTGGTTTTCTTTGAAAAATAAAATAATAACACGTACCATTCAAAATTATAAAAACCAAACGTGGATATTTGTATGAAAATTATAATAACAAATAATTATTTTTATATTTCCAATTAAACTTTTGCATAATATATTATATATCTTGAAATAATAATAAATTTTTATATTTCTTTGATTGATGCTTTACTTTTTTTTTTTAAATTCAATTTTCATGCAAATATCATAAAACAAAAGTAATTAAAATTTCGTAAATATTTCTTTTGACAGAAAATTTTACGAAAGATATAGGTGTGAGTTTGATTATCTTGTATTCTCTCCATCTCTCAATCTTTGATATCATAATGTTACACAGAATCAAGTTCGACCTCCAGTTGGTAAAGTGGCTCCTGCACCTGCTCGTGGTTCAATTACTAGTACAGGTACAACATCACCACTTGAAGAAAGACCAACTTCCAGTACTTTTGGTAGTTCTATTGGAAGTAGCATTGGAAGTACTATTGGAAGTACCATTGGAAGTGGTTTAGGAAGTACCAGTGGTATTGGAAGTATGGGAACATCTGATACTTCTATGCCTTCTACTTCACCTGCTCGTGGTGGAGATTCAGGACTTCAGCGCAGGGACTCGCAGGGTAACAATTAATTAATTACATATTTTGTTATATTAAATTAAATATACTTGCTACTGATTGTGTTGTATAACGAAATATATGCTCGCAGGAAAGAGATCCCTAATTTTTTTCCATCTAGCATTAAATCTTTCAAAAAAGTTTTTTTTTTTTTTTTTTTTTTTGTCCGTAAATAAATAGTAATTAAATTATTTAAAACAATCTGTATTTAAAAGTTATGGTAATATTCAAGTTTTATGACTGACTGTGATAAAATGATACGTTAATGATATGATGCATTACTTTTTTTTTTTTTTTTTTTTTTTTCAAACACACAATTGACTATTATCAATATTCATAACGAATTATTTTCAATGTCACAGCATCTCAGTCCAGCACGGTGAGCAACGTATCAGCTACTAGCGGAGCTGCACGACGTCCACCTGGTGCTCCTGATGATCCAAACGCCGCCACTCGACCTGCATTTGGACGTCAAGGATCTCAATCTCAGACTGCTGAAGATAATGAAGATACCATGAAAAACTTGCGTAAAACTTTTGCGGGAATTTTCGGAGATATGTAAAAAAAAAAAAAAAAAAAAAAAAAAAAAAAAAAAAAATATTATTAAATTTTTTTTTTCAATATATCCATAATAAAGAATACAAACAAGAAAAATTATTCATAAAATAATTAGAATGCCTTTAGTTTTGACAATATCTTTCAATAAATTATATAATTCTTTAAAAAACAAATTAATAATTAATAATACACCAAAGTTGCATTTACTGATAGGAATTTTCAATAATAATATTTGATGTGCCATATCGTAATTACAAAAAAAAAAAAATAATAATAATAATAAAAAATAATAATAAAAAAATATATTAATAATAATTATATTTTAATTAGTCGCATTATATTAAAAATAACTCATTATCATTAATCGTTAAAAAAAATCATTGGATATATCATACGCAATAATAATTGGTAATAATAAAATAAGTGAGCATTGTATGTTTATTTTTTATTATTTTGAAAAACACTTTTATCAAAATTACTAATAAAAAATATTGAAACAAA
Organism: Ecdyonurus torrentis; assembly: GCA_949318235.1. Lineage (NCBI taxonomy): Eukaryota > Metazoa > Arthropoda > Insecta > Ephemeroptera > Heptageniidae > Ecdyonurus > Ecdyonurus torrentis. The sequence continues at coordinate 10,946,756 of OX439136.1, forward strand.
TGGGCTTAATTTAGGCCTTCAAGATGACAAAATTTATTCTTTGCAACTATGTGCATTAAAAAAAGAGGGAAAAAAATTTATATCAATGTTTAAAAATGAATTAATTTCCTGTTTTACTAAAATAATAGTAAAATATTATAAGTAACAATTAATATTATATATAAAAAATGCTCATTTTGATTTTCAATTATATAAAGTAATAAAATTGTATTTAGAATAATGTTAAAGAAAATATATTAATATTGACCAAAAAATAAATAAAAATAAAGAATAATTAGGTCATTTAAATGTTATTAGATGCTAGAGACTTTTTAGTCACCAAAAAAAGAAAAAAATTCAGACGTTATTATATACACTGCCGAGAATTCTGCGAGTGAGCGAAAATAAAATAAAAAATATATATATTCATCATTGTCTATAATAATAACAATAATTACTGAAAGGTATTTGCATTGAATATGCCTTAAATATATTGATCTAATATAATAATTTACAAACATAGAAATAGTTAAAACAATAAAACTATTAAAAAAGATTAAACAAACCTAGATTTTTTTTTTTTTTTCGTGTCTTCAAACAATAGAAGAGTTTTTTCTTTTTCTTTTTCAAATTATTATTAAATATAAATCTAAACTCATGCAAATACCTTATTCAAATTTACATAATAAAACTTAATCTATACTATAGTAGATGTTTCATAAAATACTTTTGGTGTTGTTGAAAAAAAAAAGAAAAAATGAAAAAAGAAAAAATCTAATAATAAATAATACTGTAACCACATGTTATAATTAATTTTAATTATTTTTTTAAGGGTATTTAGAATTCTATATATATAAAAAATAAACATAAATACAATGAATGACCTGATCCGTTTTTCCCATACTTAAATAAATGTTATGATGAATGAATTCTTCCCTAAGAAAAATAACTAAAATTAAATTCATTAAAAATTAAAAAAAAAAAAAAAAAATACTACTCTTTAGCTCATAAAATTCTTCAAATATTTAATATATTCAATATATATTAATAAATAAAACAAAGAAAAAAAATGCATTCGCAATGCAATATGTTAAATAATATTAATAAAAAAAATATCAGATATATAAAAAAAAAGATATAGTAGTAATAAAATAAATGTTAATTATGATAATAATAATATGTAATATGAATGTACTTGTATCATACTGCAACGAAATGGGTATCTCATAATTATACATTAACAAATTCATCATTAAAAAAAAAAGTATGTAATAATACAGGTGTCATACATCCATATAATAAATACGTTGCTTGAAATATTTCATGTCCTTTAATTTTAAAATGCAGCTAAATTTAAATAATTTTTATTTATTTATTTTTTAATTTTTTTTCTTCAAACTTTTGTGTTACACTGACTATTTTTAAGATATGTTATGAAAAAATAAATATAATTATCTCCCTTCATGTTTACAAGATTAAAATGATGACAAATTAAATAGTAATAAAATACTGAATATGAAGGGGATGAATAAGGGACATGAAAGTTTGTCATACAACAATAATAATATTAAGTAATAAGTGTTAAAAATTGTTTATTGTTATCATTAAAATAATGTAGTTACATGCACAATTTATGATACAAAAAATAATAATAATAAAAAACTTTTTTTTTCTTAAAAAAAATAGGGTTTGGGTTTTTGGGGTCTGTGATAAAAAGAAATTTAGTTTTAATTAATTTTATTTTAATTATAATTTAAATTAATTCTTTATTATTTACGCTGTGCATTAGTAATAACTAGATATGCCTATATGATACTTCAATTATATCTCTTGTCAAATAATAATAATAATAAAAAAATAATAACTGTAAAGATTCAATAATGAACGAAATAAATTTAAATTGGTTGTTAATTGCAAAAGAAAAAAAAAAATACACCAAAATTATTATTAATAAGGCCTAAAAAAATAGCAACCAAGTTAAAGAATAATAAAAATACAAGTAATAATTTAAATAAAAAAGCAATGTATAATAAATGGTGTTTATTCGTGTGTGCTATACTCATAAAGTAAATAAAAAAAAAAAACATATGGATGTATTTTAGTCTGTAGAAGAACAAAAATTTAGGAATAGATAACAATTTGCTTATTATGAAAAAAATAAGTTCAATATAAAAAAAAAAAAAAAAAAATGTTACTTTTTTTTTTTTTTTTTTTTTTTTTTTTTTTTAATCGAAGAATAGTTATTTCAATGTTTTGTAGATTTGTGAATTCTTTATCTTTATTATTCCTATTATAAATTCTATGTAGTTATATCAAATTAAAATTATTTAAAAAAAATTATTAACGTTAAAAAATATATCAAATTATAATTTTGTTGAAATTAACATGAAGTTAAAAAGAAAAAAAAATAATAATTACAATAAAAATATAATATTAATATATATAATATATAAAAAAAAATGAAAATCGTGTAAAAATTGATGTGAAAAAAATATATAACAATAAAGGATGACAAAAATAATGTTAAATTTGAGTTATTTGTGATCTCTGATATCTATGAGGTAATATAATATTGATTTTTTTATAATTATTTGAATTACTAATTAAAAAAAAAGTTTGTTGTAATTATATTTACTAATTTTTATTTTCTTTGGTTTCGGTATTTATACTTTATTTGATGTTAATGAATATTATTTTCTTGTGTTTTTTTTATTATTATTATTTTTATTTTTAAATGCCTAAATTATCCAATAACGTGAAAATACAGCAATTTTTATTTATTTGTATCAAATAATATTATTTTTTGTATAAATATTTCCTATCTTTTATTGCACTTTTTATTATTTTTGTTTTAATATTGTCTTCATTTTATGTTTTTCATTAAAAAAATGGTAAATTTATTTAATAAAATAACGTACGAATTCCTTTGTAAAACGTTTATTTTATTTTTTCTAACAAATTTTACTATTATATAGTATATATAGTATAATGAAGGGAAAAATACAGCAATGATACATGCAAAAGATACGAAGCCAAATTACAGTTGAGCGTGTCTGCATCTAATCTAATTTTATTTTCAGCGGAATTCTTAAAACCTTTGCACATATATACACATAAAAAAAAAAAAACATTTTGTTCAAAGCTTGAAATAGTATAGATTTTTCTTATACAAGCATGCATTATTCCATAAATATTATAAAAAAAAGAGATAAATAAGTAGTTTTTTTTTTAAATAAATAAATTAAAGCTCTTTTTCTTTTTACTTTAAATGTTAACGATTAATCTAAAACTATATTACTTAAATGGTCTTGGTTCTGGTGAAGTATTTAATGAAAAATTACGATACATTCCAAATTGTGCTAAATTAGAACTAAAATTTTGATTTCTTGGATAAAATCTTGGGGCAACTGTATGAACTGTTGGTGGAAACCATCCATATTCTGAGCTGCTTGGTCTGTAGCGTTGAAAATGTGCTCCATGCTCTATTTGACTTCCATATCCTTGGAACCAAGCTGAAAATTAGACAATATAAATCATGGATAATAATAATAATAAAAAATTTCTGATGCAAAAATTCACATGCATATAAAATATGCCACATATACATTTTTAATTATACATATATATTTAAATATGATTTTTTTAAAATTCAATTTCCATATTTTACATGGATGTTCGTAATCTTGTTCCCTTGCTCCAAAAAATGCGCAATTTCATTTAAAAAGCATGAGGTGTGATAGTAGTGTTGTTCGTAAAACCTGTTTTCTTGCACCAAAAAATGCGCATTACTTATTTTGAATAACCAAAGGCGATCGTATTTTAGGAGCAGAGAACAGGGGACGAACAGCATTCGTAACTTTTTCGTGGTTTGGAGCAGGATTTAAAATACAGTAAAGGGATCATTGAAAAATATTTTGTGAATAAAAATATTATAAGTAAAGCTCTTTAAAATCATGTCCTTTTGCTAGCGTTATTTTCACAAAAATCACGCTAAAAAAAAAAAAAAAAAAAAAAAAAAAAAAAAAAAAAATTAAAAAAAAACGCATATTATAACAAAATAAATTAGACACATCCGCATATTGTACAGTACGTAGCATTATGCCTTGTGCATCATGTTTTGATTAATACGAGTATAATCAAAAGTGATATGTTGAGTTCGGAAGTTTGACTCTACTCTAACGGAAGTAATTTTGTGTAATAATTTATTATTTGAAAATTAATCTATTGTGTTATATTATAGATATTTGAATTTTTATTGGCCGTATAATTAATTAGTTGAAATTAATAGAAATTAATATTATAGTGGAAAGGGAAAAAGGATAATTATTAAAAATGAAAATAATTTTTTAATTTAATTTATGTGGAAATCTTTGATTATTACCTTATACTATAGCTATATATATGTATGTTAATTTATACTTACATGGATTTTCAAATCTTCTAGGCAAATTTTGCGTCCTGTATAGATCAGAAGTTAACAATGCGTCAGTGGGTACATCAGCGCGTGGGGCAGGGGGTACTTCACCCATCGCCTAAAAAAAAAGAGTTTATTATAATAATTTAAAATAAAATTAAAATTAATAAATATAATTTTTTTTTTGACAGATTTACATTATTTACTCATTTACATGTTACATCAGATTATTGTTTCAGTACGAACGCATGCATATTCCTAATTCCTATACATACTCTATACGCTCGCTATGCCATACTCAAAAATTTGTAAAATTTAATTATTACTATAAAAGACCTATACGCAATATATATGCGGTACAGCGACGCATGGCGCACTACGAATTATTGACTTAAAATTCACAACTTTAAAGATCAAATGATTAAAAATAACTCACTTAATGTACTTATTAACTAATTCCGTAAGTTACAAATATTTTTACATGCAAATATAAATAAATTCCTGTAAATAAATTTTTATTCTTTGGGTTGCTATGCTAGATAAACAAAGAAAAAAGGTCAATTACCTAATTTAAAATCTTTGGAATGTCATGCCATCTATTTAACAATATCAGAACTTATATATGATAATATTTGAGTTTTTATTAGAAAAATGTGAATTATGTTTATTAAATTGATATAAAATATTATTAATAAAAATCTAGTCAATTATTTGAAATACTATTCAAATTATTTTTCATTTTTATTAACATTTTAATAATAATATTTAATGTTTTGTTCATAAATTTCTTCGAATCTTATTAGTTTTTATTTTTACATTCTGCGCATAAGTTGCGTTTTCTTTGCATTTCTTCTAATGCGCATCCTTCCATGTTTCAATGCTATTTTATGAACACTTTCAGATTTACATGGGACCAGTGGGATATATGGTACAATTATAGCTGAAATTATTTGTGATTTTAGTGTCATCAAATAAAAGTTACTTAATTAGGTGATGTTACATAGCGTTCTACATATAATGAAGGTAATAATTACATAATTTTAATCATCAAATACGTAAAGAAACTTATTTAATTATTATTTTTTTTAAGGCTACTGTCATGTCATTTTGTTCACATTTTTTTTTTTTTTTACTTGGCTTAAAATAAATTTTATTTTATTTTTAAATTTATAAATATTTAAGCCAATATTTTTTGTTATTATTTTATTTTCTAAATATTTGTTTCATTCATAATTATTATTTTCATTTATATTTGAAATCAGCTGCATATTACAGTTGTAAAATTAAAAGGACAGAGACCTTAACTGTAAATCTTTATATACCTTAAACAGCTGATACGTATATGTGCTGTCAATTAATATTTAATGCACTTAAATGGGTGTGAAGGTAATATTCATTAAAATGCAACCTTCATAATATTCTTCATTATTAATCATAGTCTATTTAAGAAAGAAAAATAAGTAATTTTAAATATTTTATTTTTCAGCAATGGTTTACCAGTCTTCCTTGACACCCAATAAATTTTTATTGTCAATTTGATTTTTTTCTTTTTTCAATTAAAATGCAACAAGAAGGTACGCCAAAATTTTTGAAACATCATCAAGGAAGTGTTCGTGGTGTAGCATTCAGTCCAAAGGTATGTACAGTGTAAATTTCTTACAAAATTTGAGCTTTGAAATTTATGGAACTTTTTTATTATTATTATTTTTTAATGATACAATCAACTAGGGTTACTGAAAACCCAATTATCTCTGTCTTGGGGGCATCATTTTAGAACTTTGAAGAATATTATTTTAATTAAGATGTTTTTATGATCTTAATGACATCTCAAAGTTTTAAAATGCCAGTGCCTAAACTGGAGATAACTTGGGTGCAATGTTCAAAGTCACCCCGGTTGACTGCCCGATGTGAAATTTTAAATTTGCTTGATTTTTAGTGACATTTTAGCTCAATAATAAAATAATCCCAGCTACCTATGTTGGAAAGGTTAAAATATTGCACCGGACTTCTGTATCTAAAATGTCACCTGTCATAATAGGACCATCTATTAGATTTAAAGGAAATTGGAACTCATGTCAGTTTGAATTAAAGGAAAGAAAAGCCAACAAGTGCCTTACCTTGATGATGTCCGTACTGGTAGGTGAAGACCTTGATGGCACAGTTAACATAAATATTTACCTTAGTTAAGACGTGCTGAAGGCAACGGACCTTTTTCAACTAAGCAACAAGGAAGAACAAATAATAATAATAAATAAATAAATAGAGGCTAATTTGATTGAATATTCTAAAGTCGTTGGTTCTGAATCAATAGATATACAAATTTCTTTCTTTTCTTTTTTTTTTTTTTTTTAATTTTGAAAAATCGCAAAATGATGTCATGGCTGGTAACTTTTCCTATGCCCTCATGAGTAAGTTGCTGCCCGTGACGTAGGTATCAAATTTCAAAAATTAATTAGAAATACTTGATGAACTAAAAAATTTGAACTTCACATATCAATTGATTCAGGACATGTTCATTTAGGATATGAAATAACCCCCTCCCCCCTTTTTTTTGTCTCCCTCACACTTGCATTCTACACAAAGGAGGAAGAGAGACCTTGTCCTTAAAATCTCTTAATCAATGTACAGTAAATATTTTTGTAAACTGTGTCATCAAGATTTTAACCTAACACGGACATCAACATGGTGGGTACTCTCTATTCTTTTCTATGATGAAAACCTATATGTAACCATCTAAAAGCCTATTTTCTTTCATACATCATCCGTAATCCCTTTCAAATTTGCCTACAATTTCCCTACATTTTGTCCTCTTGAATGGAACACCGAACATGGCATTTATATCTATGTAGCCCCACCCAACATACCCACCCTAACCAATCACAATTAGTGTTGTCAATGTGGTTTGAAAATTGAACACTTTGATTGCAGGGAAACAAAAATGGGAAAGTTGATGAAAATGTACATCTCACTCTTATCTCGAATTCATTACAACTCAAATATATTACTTATTGAATGTATCTTTCTCCCCCCCCCCCCCCCCCTCCCCTTCTATCAGCTTTAAATATGTACAAGTGCAACTATAATAGCTATGCTTAATTTAAATTTCTTTGTTCTACCTGCAGTACCGGTACATATACTGATTTAAAAACTAAGGTTAAGGCTCTCTAATGTATGTTAAATTCCAGTGTTCAACATTTAGGCCTTATTTTAAAAAATATTTGGTATTCATATTTATTTTGTTTGCTTTATGTTCCCATAGGACCGCTACTTGTTCTGCTCGGGTGCTTATGATGGCAAAGTCAACTTATACTCGGCTCAGAAAATGGAGTTGCTTGTCTGCTACCAGATCACAACACTTACATTAGCAAGAAATATCAATGCGGTTAGATTTACTTCAGATGGTACCAGGGTAAGTTACACATGGTTTAATATTAGCCAATCATTATGTACTATACCTACCTACTACACCTATTGTACATATTGTACCTTGTATCTATTATATTAAAGAAAAATATAGAAATACCAGCAAGAGCTTTACCACATAGTAGAAGTTCTATGGAGAGGTCAAGGTCTCACGTGGCACAGAGTTTTAGCTACATGACTGCCTTCTTCAGTTCTTACAGGTTCAAAGAGAAACTATGAATGATGTAAGTTTCATTTCTTAATTCAGTTTCTCTTTGATTCTGTAAAAACTGAAAGAGGAGCACATACATACTCCATTTTCTCTTTGAATTTAGTGCTGAAATCTATTGAGTAATAAAAGAACAACTGTTTTTGAGGCTGACTTTAACCGATTTCGCTCTCACCCGCTTCCGTTTCAATGTGCATGCGTATTAAGTAGAAACGGAAGCAGATATGACCAAAATCTCTTACCAAGGAAGTTCAGGGTTTATAACATGGCTTCTTTAATGATAGATAATGAGGAGAACTGTTCATAAACTCACATTATGATGACCCAAAGCCTTTCTATAGCCCTGCAAACTAGTGATCATTCTGCGAGATATGTAAACCATCCCGTATCTTAGTTTTATGTCATAGTTATATTAGTTATGGCTTTACTATTGAAAATGTTGCAGCGGGTTGCATGTCTCACAGGTTGAGAGCAAATTTGCGGGGCTTTGGGGCTACCATGGGGCAACGGAAAGGCTTTAGGTCATAATATGTGATTCAATGAACAGGTTATCTCATTATCTAACATTGAAGAAGCCATGTTGTAAACCCTGAACTTCCTCTTTAAAGTCGGCCTCAAAACAGTTTTTCCTTTATTACGTACCGTCAATATGTGTTTGTTGTTGTTGTTTTAATCTCTGCAGTTGTGACGGTACCACGCCTGTTACTTTTAAATATTGTAGTGGTTTGATCTTAGAAAAACATCATACAAAATTATAGTTATAATTTTGCTGTGTATAATTAACATATATTAATTATTACGGCTTCTCATTCATATATAATTATTTAATTTAAAATGCATTATGCTTTGAATTAATTTAGTATATAAAAATATTGACCGTCACAAATAGCTAGCACAGATATAAAAAAACTAATACATTGCAAAAATTTTGGCAATAAACTCCAAGAAAACTGAAGTGTGTTATGCCTTTATCAGTCCTTACAGACTTGGAGAGAAACCATGAATGGTGGGTCTGGTAATGTTACATTGTGGTATATAAAGGTGGTGGTAGGAGATGATGAGCAAGAATAATAGAGGAAAGACCCTTGCTAGATTCTCCTATCCTTTACTTTCAAATTCATCCTGCCTAACTGTGATGGTTTATTTCCCTTAATGTATCTCACTATGATTGTTGATGCTCTGTTAAGGGGTTCTAGTATACAGTATACACAAACTAAATGCTCATCTTCTGTAAGAAACATTGATAAAAATTTAACCTGTTGACGACAGAGCACATCATATTATGTGCTAGCACGGTTGGGCTCTCACACCGACATACGTAAAGTTACATTCTGATGTTTATGTGTTAGCATTTTACTCTGGCTGGGTAGTGTATGTAGAGGGCCCAGGTTAAACAGGTTGAGCAGGTTAAAAGGAGGGGGGGGGGAATCTCACCATTAGGTTCAGAGCTAAATGTTTTCTTTACTGTATGCTCTTATCCTAACTTATTATTTCAGATTCTGGCTGCCACAACAGTACGAAGACTAGCTGTAGTTGACGTAGAGAGAGGAGACCAGCTACTTGCATATGACAACTGTGCTTTCAATGGTAGAGATAGAACAGGCCTTGCAACAGATCCGATATGTCCCAATATGGCAGTATCGGTTGCAGTCAATGGCAAAGGACTTACACTTTTAGATCTCAGAATGCCTCTACCACTAGACTTTCTTTATGATGTAAGTATTAGTTTTATTTGAAATTAGATAATTTATGCTCAATCATTGATTTTAAGTACAGTAGTTCATCTGTTTGTAAACAATAACATAAACAATAGCATAAAAATATATCCTATTAAATTGAATTACAGTACTTAAAGAACCATGTTGAATCATTTTAAATAATTAACTACTGTAACATGTTTTGGTGAAACCAATAGACAACAACAAATGCAGCTAAAATAAGCTACATTTGTAAAAAAATATTTTTCAATAAAAATTTATTTAAAAATAAATAAAAGTGATACTGTTCCTTTATAATATTGTTCCTTATGTTCATAAAAACTTGCAAAAAGAAATAATAATAATAAATAAATAAATAAAAACTAATAATAAATAAATAAATAATAACAAAAGTTTGTAAAGTTGGCATTACAAAGGAACTATATAAAAAAATGTATATATCAATTATTTCAAATTTTCTGACTTATCTGTTTTATCAAGAATTTTAATTTAGTTACGAAGTAACTATACTAATGAAGTAAAAGTAATTAGTTAATTAAAACCGGGTCAGTTTGAATATACAGTACAGTAGCATCAAAAAAAACAGATCAGGAAAACTGATAACTGCCTTACCAATTTGAAGTCCATAGCTAGGTGTAGATATTGGTGGCTCAGTTAACAAAACCATTAAGATGTTTTGAGGGTGACAACTGACAACCCTCTTTTTCAGTTGCATTATAATGTGCAAGGCATTACACTGTAGAGCCGTCACCCTAAAATTGTCTTAATCGATGTAAACATTTGTATTTATTTACTGAGCCATTGAGATCTTCACATAGCTTCATTGAGCTTTCACATGTGCAAAAGAAAATTTCAACGAAAAAAAAAAAAAAAAAAAAAAAAAAAAAAAAAAAAAAAAAAAAGGATGTGCATTTTACTGCTGTATTTCATTTATTTTATTAGAATTGTTTTTGGTGCATGTATTTTTTTAAAGGGTTCACTTATGAATTTCAAGTAATTTGTTGCCAATATTGCAATACAGTAAATTATTATCAATACAAAGTTGAGTACAAGATTTTTGTTGTTATTTCCAGCTCCATGGAAGCACAATACGTGATGTGACCTTCCTTGACCCCTCATGGCCTTGGGCAAGAGGACATCAGAGTGCTCTCCTAAGCGCTAGTGGAGATGGAACTTGCAAGGTTGGTACATTTGTATCTATTTTCTATGTGGTGGTATGATTTGGTTATAGGTTTATTTTGATGTATAAATAAAAATGTGTGGCATAATAGATTTGGCATATGTGAGAGAAATGTTTATTATATCGATGCTGTTGCAAAAAAATAATGTGTAGGTATCTCGTTTTTTGTCACGCAAGGAAAAATGTGTATCTAGTTTTTTTGTCACGTGAAGCAATGTAAGCCAAGCCCCATCTCCATTACGTTCGGAAACAACTTACACATTTTGCTTAGCGTGACAAAAAACGAGTTGCACATAGTGTTCGCAACAACGATACGTATAAGATTACTTGCTCCAATTCTAAATTTTCTATGCAAATTCAAAATTTCCAAAGAAAGTTTTCTGTGTAATAATTGCATTATATTTACTTATTATATTTGAGGAAGAAACATCATGGTTGGTAATTTTAAAAAATTAAGAATAAATATAAAAGAAAATACAGTAGTAAATAGGCCTAAATGTCGTATTAGGAAAAATCGACTATGAGGTACAGTAATTGATATTTAAAAGATTTGATAAAAATAACATAAATAAATAAGATCCCGAATTTTACCTAATCTGTGTATTTCTATAAATAACATAGTATGTACATTACTGTACAACAATGGACCACTTGCAATAAAATGTTTTTAATTGTTGCAGCAAGTAAGTGAAAACGATTTTTACATAAGAAATGCATTAAGAATTATTCAAATTATTTTAAAAAGTTCGTTCATTAGCGGATTAAACTGGAAATTTAATTAAATACAGCACAGTACTAAGAATCTCTAATGTGTTTATTTTTGTTAAATGGGATCAAATTTCTAGCATAGAAATACCTACTATATATATACTGTAGATAATATTTGGAATGTATGATATAATATTTAGATATAGGGATTTTAAATTTTCCAAACATTATCTAGTATACATCTACACTAGAAATTTGATCCCATTTTCCAACATTCTACATTCTCTTTTAGGTTAACTAATTTTCAATTAAACACACTCTGATTGTTCTACATGTTGTAATTTTTTTAACATTTAAAAACAATTTGTAAATACTTTTTTTTTTTTTTTTTTGGCTAATGACATTGAAAAAAAAGGGTATTTACAAATTAAATTACACAATGACTACAATTTTTTTAAATTTTTATTTTCTGTGTATTAAAATTAAATGAAGACTTTTGACAATTAATTTGAATTGATGTAAATGTCCATAGGTGTCCACGCTGGATGGCCGAGTACTGCATGTATTCCAGGCTGGTCATCAAGTGAACACTATATGTCCAACTCCAGAACCATTCAACGAAGCAGCAGAGGATGGCTTTAACAGTAAGTGACCGTCATCTGAAACATTATATCCAAACATTATGCACTGTACCATGAATTAAAGAAAATAAACCATCACAGTTAGATATTAAGGAAAAATCGACAATACAATTAGATATGATAGTTAGATACTAACGTAAGAGCTACGTGGCATTTCGGTACTTCTGCAATCTTCGAGAGTTCAATTTTGGCACATGTACAGTCTTCGCCACGCCTACTAATGGCACATCTGTATAGGCTAAGTGTATAAAGATGTTTGAAAAGAAGGGAGCGTGGAGAATGCAGAAGTGCCAAAATTGCATCCGCGGAGATTGCACTAGTATCAAAATGCCGCAGAGCCCTCAAATTTTTAAATTAAAAGGAAACGTTAAATGTCTTATATAATTAGGTGACAATCTTGCTAGCACAGTGATACATACTTAACACATTTGGAGCTTTCACCTCAACATTTCAAAAGACATGCAGTATATATTATCGTCTCTATCACGTCAAAATATTTCAAGTGAATTTATCACGAGCTCGTCAAACGTTCCATCTACATAAGGTTTACTGTGTCAGATGGAACGTTTGGCGCACTCGTGATAATTTCACTTGAAACATTTTGACACGATAGAGACGATAATGTGCTTTTTAGATTTGCAGAAAAACTTAAAAGACTAGACTAGACACACCCACTTATCTTCTTTTGAAGTATTATGCCGAGAGCTACCAATGTGTTTATTTTCTCTGTGCTAGCAAGATATTTGACCAAACTAGAGGACATCTTCATGATGGCAAGACCCTTGCTATTATATTTTTTCAATAATAATTAAAGGCATAGACAACATGAAATCATTAGCATTTACATCACAAAACAATTGATGGGACTTACATAAATAACGTTAATTGGTCTCAAAACCCAACTGTAGCGCCGTAGCAGTGATCAGAAAACACAACCCACACAACATTTTTGTATTAATTTTTGCCTGTTTCTGACGTCATAAACATGAATATTCACGCAAATTGCATACTTTACATTTTTTTCACGCTCTCTTGTGGGGTCACATTTACATTCTGGTAAAAATTATCATCAGTTTTGTAGATCCCATTTTGTGTTTAATGATTAAAAAGAACATGCTGTTTCATGTTTTCTATGCCTTTAATTGAAACAGATAGAAAGTCCTCAGCTAGGTGAAGATTTTGAGTGCACAGACAAACATTTAGATTAAGATGCTTTGAATGTGGTGGCCCTCTTCTTATCACCCTCTTCTTATCACCCTCTACTTATCACCCTCTTCTTCAGTACTTACAGTGTAGTGAGAGACAGGTTGGAGGTGGAAATAGTGGTGAAAGAGGGGTGTTACATGTAAGCACAACTTATTGATTGATATTGTATTCTTTGCAGGTGTGATTATGAGTGGAGGTGACATTGTATCTGCCTATGTACCAGATTATGGTGTTAAAGAGAGACTAAAGGAGCATCGAGAAATGCCAGTATGGAAACTCAGGTGAGTTCAATTTTAATTTAATAGTCCAATGAATGATAAAGACTAGCCCCCAACGTGAGAGAATTTTATTTATTTATTTTTATTTTTTCCCCAGTATAAGTTTGTGTTGCCTTTAATATCATGTGGGTGTACCAAATTTTAAATCAATTTGTTAATCGGTTATGGGGGGAAAAAAATACCATGGGAAAAATATAAAACATTCTATGCTCATCATGTTATTTTTTCCCACATAAATGATGGACAAATTGTTTTGAAATTTGGTACACTTGCTATTGAAGGCAACACAAACTTGGTAAATATTTATTAGAAAAAAAAAAAAAAAAAAAAAAAAATCCATCACATCTGACGTGAGTTAATTGTTAAGTAAGAAAATAGAAGTCAACAAGATTGTGGTAGTATTTTTCACCATTCAAATTTTTTTTATTTTTTTTTAAGTGCAAAGCAGGATAGAATTGCAACATTGCATAGGTAGTTGATAGATTATTTTACATAACAGAGGTACAATTATTTTATGTGTCGCATGATAGTTCGCAAGGTAGGTGTTGTGCAGCCCGCCAAACTGGCCATATTTTCTTGCATCTGCAGTGACGTAGGTTTGGGGTCACTGTAACGGCTTTTGCTCTCAGCATATTAATAATTAAAATTTTGAGATAACTTTTTTGGGATAACATAATGATCACTATTAAAACAAGTAATTGTTGACTACTCTACCCCTTTAACGTATTTAATATTTTTCTCATCTTAATACTCACATATGTAATTTTGTTACAGGTACACCTCAAATGGCTCTCTACTGTATTCCGTAGGAGAAGATGGCATCTTGAGACGTTACAGACGTTACCCAGATCACCATGAGTACCTGGGCCCAGTGTACCAGCATCGTCTTGATGTTCAAGATCTAGATATCTCGCCTTATGATGAATGTATCCTTTTTCAACTGCAACATATCAAAGTTTTTAAGTATTAGTTTTATTTGAAATGGTAAATATGTTCTGACATGTAAATTTCATTTTGTTAAAATATATTTAAATACAAGTAAATTATGCATGATAACTTTAAACTCAAGTATTAATAAGTACACAAATGTAATGATACACGTACGTGTATCATTACATTTGTGTACTTATTAACAAACACGGGATTGCCCGCTGATTGCTGGTGGAATATTCGCGAATAATATAATCCAGCATTAAGCCAGCATTAACGTCAGTGATGGCTGGACATTCAGCCAGCATTAAAAGGGGTCACCTGCCGGCATTCGACGAATGCTGGCTGCCAACATTCGATGAATGCTGGCTGATTATGGCTGTTTTCGAAAAAAAAATTAACCTTAATGAAAATTAAAATTAAAGCTTAAATTAACTTGTATTAAGCATATTACATCATATTATGAATAATTCATATTTTTTGGCAATAAAAAAAACTATAAAAAATTAGTGGCGACCTGGTATTGAACTTGTGTCCTTCGGAATCGCAAGCGGATGCTCTTACCGCTGCGCTCTTCTTCACATATATATTTTACGTGAAATTTAGGTATTTCAATTTTTATGATGGAAAACCTGATACAGTAGTGTAATTTTTTTTTTTTTTATTGATGGCTCAATGCTGGTAACAAATGTTGGTAGCCGGCATTCAAATAATGATGGTTCAATGCTGGTAACGAATGTTGGTATGCCGGCATTCAACTAATGACAGCCAATGCTGGCAATACAGAATTGGGTTTGATCGTTAATTAAGAATGAATTAAAATGCACTAATTTAATTTAAATTTGCCGTTTTCTTGCAAGTTTTTGATTTTAGTTCATTTTTTAATTTTTTTTATTATATTTTTATTTTTTTCAAAATTTAAGCCAAATTTTTTATAAGTATTTTGGTGGCTTAATCCCGGTTTGCCGGCATTCAAAACTTGCCAGCATTCATCCAGCATTGCCGCATTCAGCCAGTATTCAGCGGGCAATGCCGTGTTTGCTGGGGTAACAAATACAGGAAAGGTATTATCAAGAATCAAAAGAAAATTGTTCAAAAACAATATTTTTAAAGGATGTTTTGCCAAAGTAAGCTATACAGTATTTCAAGCGGCTAGTACAGCTCTGTCTAAAAGTTTGAGAATGATTTGCATAGGCAACTTGCAACCACACTATGTTATCTTTAAGAGAAAACTCAGCGGCCGCCACTGCCCCATTCTTAAACTTTTGGCCAGAGCTGTACATACGCTTATTATTTTTTTCCAGCCTGTATTAGAAATTATTTTCTCCATACCATAGCTACCCTGTTAGTCTAAACTCGTTACAATCTCCTATTTCCCATTTTTTTCTATATAACTATAATAATTTGTTAACCCAATTTAACTATAATGAATTTAAACAATAATTGTTCATACTAATTTATAACGTGAAGCTTTAAATCCAAAATCTTGTGCTAAATATACTGTTTCTTTAATATGTTATTTGTTAATAATTTCTTTAACTTTTATTCTACAGACATAGTGACAGGTTCCAAGGACAAATCGGTTGGTATTTTAAGACTGGGTGCCCCAAATCATGGGTGCACAGAATACAGTGAGTTAACTTGATGTGGGGTGTTTTCCTAGTGCATCAAATACTGAAAAATTAAAAAATAAAATAAATACACTCCAGTGTTAAAGTGAATAGTGTAACTTCGTCCATTATGGAAACTTAATTCTATATTAAATAGTTTCATATCACACGCTTGGGAGTTAAGGAGAAAAGAAAAATACTTAAACTCTTTTTTTTTCTATAAATTATTAAAGCAGTTAAGTACAGTTATTAATCTTTTATATAGATTTGTGTGGCCTTAATAATTGAAGGTGTAAAGGTAGCAAAGTTACGCTCTATACCTACCATTCAAAAGAAAGGGGGGGGGGTGAGATTTCTTGTGGTATGACAATTGTAATAGTTATCGGTATGCCACAATTATTGGCGGTTGCATTTTTTTTTTCTTTTTTTTTTTTAATACCTTTTATTTAATTTATATTAAGGAAAACCCTTTTGCGATAGGTTTCACTCATTTTAGGGTTTTAAAATTTTAGCACAAAAGAGATCTTTTTCTAAAATGTCAAAACTCTCAAATAAGTGGAAAACAGCAAACACTTGCCGATAATTGCATCAAGAATACCGATAACTATAGTACAATAACGATACAGCAAAATGTTAATTGAAGTAATATTAGTTTGAATTATTTTGCTTTAAATGCTTTAAAAGAAGGGGGGGGGGGGGGGGGGGGGAAACTGGAAACTTCAATTTACAG
The DNA here is from genome assembly GCA_949318235.1 of Ecdyonurus torrentis. Lineage (NCBI taxonomy): Eukaryota > Metazoa > Arthropoda > Insecta > Ephemeroptera > Heptageniidae > Ecdyonurus > Ecdyonurus torrentis. Next base: position 10,963,781 of record OX439136.1, read on the forward strand.
GTTTTGCTGTATTGAAGTAAATTTTACTGGATCTAGCCTTTTTTTTTTTTTTTTTTTTTTTCTTTCATTATAAATTTCCTGAAAGATTTAATTGTAAAATATTAAGTAGTGTTAGCATACCCATAAAAGGAATGCACAGCATCATAGCATCATGGTATGTATGTATATACATGTAGTTATGTCCATTACAAATTCCTTAAAAGGCATAGTCTTCCTAACACTTTATTAAATGCCCAAGGAATAAGCTATATTCAAGAATTCACTTAAAAATTAGTTTTTTAGTTTTTGATGATATTTATATAGTGCATCGCCTGCTCATTGCAATTTTTTTTATGACAGTATTTTGTTCTTGTATATATCTACTTAACCAAAAATTAAACTTAAAACTAATGTGCAAAGTAAAATATCTAAAACAAAGTATTATTTTTAATGCCTAAAAATTTTAAGGGTAACTTTAAATAGCTTTATTTCGTTATATACTAAATTTCATATGTTTCTAGGGTTTAGAAATGGAGTAAATTTAACATGGGCAGCATAGAAATTTTGAAAACTATAATCTTATCCCATTTTAAAATAATTTTCTATGCAGCTCTTAGAAAACATTGAAATTTATGTGCAAAAGTAGTATTAGTGAGATATTAAACAAACTCACAGCTCAACAATACTAACGAAGTGCTAGCAGACAACTTTGTGTTCCTGTCTCAATTTAACATGCTTTCTTATGGGGCAATGAAGCAGCTATAGCTCAAGCTAGTATATGTATTATTTTTCAAAGCTACAAATTTTACTGTAGCTTGCTGAGTTAACAAGCTTTTGTTTTCCTGAATTTGAAGTCAATTGGATGAAAAAAAAAAAAATGGAACCAAATTGATTGAATTTCAAGAAAACAAAAGCTTTGAAACTCAATTAGCTACAATAAAAATTTCAGCTCCAAAAAAGAATTCTAACTCAAGTTATAGCTGCTTCATTTCCACATGTGAAACCATGTTAAATTGAGACAGGAACATAAAGTCGTCTGTTAGCACTTTGTTATTATCGTTTATGGGCTGTGAAGTTTTTTATTTTATCACTAAATCTACTTTTGCAAGTCTTTAAGGCGTAGAACACCTTGAACAAAAAAGTTGTGTAATATCCTAACAAACCTGAAAATCAACGTTGATTTGGCCGGAGTCATTGATTTCTAATTATTTTCCATTCACAAAATGACACTGGCGGTCACTGACGTCACAGCTCGCCCGGTTTACGCACGCGTAAAACAAGCGAGCTGTGACGTCAGTGACCGCCAGCGGCATTTTGTGAATATAAAATAAATTAGAAATCAATGACTCCGGCCAAATCAACGTTAATTTTCAGCTTTGTTAGGATATTACACAACTTTTTTGTTCAAGGTGTTCTACGCCTTTAAGTGATTATAATTTTAATTGCAAAAATTTTAATTGCAATATAATTTTGAGATAAATATTAAAGCAAAAGTTGTAAATAACGTGCAATAAATAAAAAGTAAAAGTCTTAGCTTATCATAGCCACCTCTGCCAATCAGATTTAAATATTGGACTTATTTATTTTTGCGGTAATTGAATGCAAATAGAGGGTAGATAAAACCATGTATACTGGTACCTTCTCTAAATAAATTCTTTCAAACCTTAACTCCTTAGCATTTTAAACACCAATTCAGCGTCCTTATTACAAACACCAAAAGTGTTCTACATATAACCATATATGAGAGCATTATAAACACTGAAAAAACTTACAAAAATAAAACATTATAATACAAAATAATATAAAAACTGTATATTATGAATAATAATAATATTAAAAAAATATATATAAATGGTATGGTTACCAGAATTTTTATAATGGATAAATATTGTGAATTTTTGTAAATAATAATTTTAATTATCAATTTTTAATTTAGAGAATTTTTTTTCTCTGTATTACATTTTTGTGTATATTAATTGTCTTTCTTTTGAATTAATTTTTCTATGTTTTACTTTGGTTGTATAGGTAATGTTTATATATATTGCAATTTTTGTTATATCTTTATGTGTTTGTTTTTGTGCACATTGTAGCTTTTGTTTTATCTTAAATATTATTGCTTAAGAAAAATGTGTTTTCAATTTTAATTTCAGTTATGCGTGAAAATTAAATCTAAAATATTAGTTTTGTTTGCAGTACAATTTTTTTTTTTTCCTCCTGCTTTTCAGTCAATGCATAGATATAGATACTGTACGCAAAATCGAAAGAAAGTTTTTTTTTTAATCATTAAAGTAGGTCCTAGCAGAGATTTGTTATTAATTTAATGTTAATCAATTTAAGCATAAAAACCATCACGGTTAGGATCAATAATAAAGAAAAGGAACGAATTACCAGCAAAAGCCTTACCACAGTAGAAGTTCTATAGAGAGGTCAAAGTCTCACGTGGCACAGAGTTTTAGTTATAAAAATTTTCAGTAGTTATGAACATTTTTACAAAACTCTGTGACAAAACTTAGACCTCCCATAGAACTTCTACTGTGGTAACGGAGCTTTTAAAAAAAAAAAAAAAAAAAAAGCTACTGTTAGAGTTGATGAAATTAACTAACCACAACAAGGTAGTGCTATTACATGTTTAAATTATATCCACTTTCAGAATTACTTTTAAATTAGTAGTACAGCTAGTTTAAAATATTCTTACAGAATCTAATAAAGTAATGAAAACCAAAGTTATTTTGCTCTATTCAAATTATATTTATTTTATTTTTGCAAGGACCTTATTTTACACTTTTTTTTTTCCTCACAATAATAATTAAGATGATAAGTTTTTAAATAGTAAAATAATAATCATTGCAGATCATTGCATATGCTAGACTTTAAGAGATAAAAAATTAGAAAGAATGTTAGTCTTCTTGTTTTTGAAGACAATTTTTTCAACTTATAATTTTACAGAACCTATTATTGTATTGTTAAATCAATATTGACTTAAAAAAGATTACCTGACTTTGAAAATACATGCTCAATTAGGTGTACCATAAATTTTTGTATTTTACGCAGTAAACTCTTTACGTGAAATTGCAAGGCACCTGGGAAGTGGCTATTCTACAAAATTAAGAGCTAGGAAAGTCTTAAAGAGCTTCCAATTTTGAAAATATAAAGAAAAAAATGTATATATATATTTTTTTTGGAGAAGTGGTAGAAAAGTGCCTTTAATTTCTTAAAATCTAGAATTTGTGTACCCCAGGACTCAATTTTTACTTTCTAAAACCAAGAGGCTGCATTGTAAGACCTATTGGCTTATAAAGAAGCACCTGCTTTGAGGTCCACTTTATAGAGCATGTTGAATAAAAACTCTGAAAGGTAACATACCTAATATACCTGAAAATCAACATTGATTTGACCAAAGTCATTGATTTCTAATTTATTTTCCATTATTTTGATTGCCACATAATGGTGGATCCAGCTAATGACGCCACAGCCCTCCTGTTCCACGCTCTGGTATGCTCGCTTGTGGTCCTACCTGGCTGTGACGTCATAAACTGGATTTACCATTATGTGGAAATCAAAATAATGGAAAATAAATTAGAATTAGCAACTCTGGTCAAATCAACATTGATTTTTAGGTATGTTAGGATATTAACTGTCATTAGACAAGTTTTTGCTCAATGTTTTCTATTCCTTTAAGTGATTTCAATCACATCTGCTTTTATGTACTGTACTATTAGCATGTGGAGTACGTTGAAACCTAAGTGAAATTGCTTAAAGTCAACCTGAAAACAGTTGCTTCTTTATTACTCAATACAACTTTGGCTAAGCCTCATTAAATTGAGAATTTCACATAAAATCAAAAGTTTACTGAATATTCTTATCATTTTTCCACATAATATTTTATTTAAACATATTATAAACTAAAGTGGCATTTCAATTTTGAAATAATATAGCTTTCTTAGCATACTTAGTTCAATTTCCGTAACTTTGCCGTCAATAAAAATAATTGAGCTCTTTTAGAAATTATAATAAATATATTACACTTTCAATTCAAAATGTAAACGTTTGTTAAACAACACATAAAAATTATAAGTTTTGCACAGCAAACCTGTCAATTTTGTGAAACCTGCAATGCTATATTATAGTCTCAAATTTATATTTTATTAGCATACTATCAAATACAGTATAAATAGAGGCCTAATATAAATATAAGAAATATAGAAAAACATAGAAAAATTCTCTCATTAGCAGCCTTGAGCTTGCAAATTTGTGTCCCCCTTTTTTTTGTATCTATTTTAATTAAAGATTTTCACTTAATATAACTTTCAATATACAATATGTAATGTGCTTTGATTATAATCTATTTTCTTTGATTTGCATGCAAATACAGTATAAATAATAGCCTAAATATTGTAAATTTGAGACTATAATGTTCTCTTTTTTTTAGAATTTTCAAAGGAAAATTAAAAAATATTATAAAATTTTAGTCCCCAAGGGATATTTATCTTCCATTTCAAATTGAAATTTTGTGTTGTTAACGTAGAAAAAAAAATGCACTTTAGTAAACGTATAATGTAACTTTTTATTACGATTCAATTTTTTTTAAAAACAACTATTTTTGTATTTAGAGCTATAAGCAAATAAGTACTTTTTAAACAAAATTGCAATAAAATAAAAGAACTGTAATCTTAAAATAACATTAGTTCAAAATATTATTGCCTTAAAATTTAAAATTTTAAAAATTTTCAATTTAAAATTGAATAGTGTGGTAAATTTTAAATTATAATCACATTTTTAAGACACAAAAATGTATAAATAAATTTTTAGATTCACAAAAATGTATATAAATTTTTAGGAACAAACTAAAATTGGATTTTTGAATATGATACACTTTTGAGTGATTGAAAACCATCAACTTTGTTGAAAACAGCAACAAAAATATTTTAGGAGTTGTGATTTGTGAGCACATGTAGAATTAAAAATGACTCATTTACTCAAATATATTTGAAGTGGAAAATATTGATTCATTTTTACCATGTCTGTGATAAATTTTTTTTTTTTTTTTTTTTTTTTTTTTTTTTTTTTTTTTTAAGGAGAACACCAGCAAACTATTTACAATAATGAAGAGGGTCCCATAGTTCAGTGAAAATCTTGCTAGCACCAAAAATAACACCTATAAGGCTGCGCAGCATTTGGGTACTTTTGCAATCTCCGCTGGTGCAATTTTGGCACATGTGCAATCTTCACCACTCCTATTAATGGCACTCCTGTGCAGGCTAAGTGTATAAAGATGTTTCAATAGAGGGGAGCACAGAGAATGCAGATGTGCCATAATTTCACCCGCGGAGATTGCAGTAAAACCAAAATGCTACATAGCCCTCGACCTATTGGTTAGCTTTTGGCACTGAACTGTAAGAGAATCCGTGTGTGTCATGCCTTCGCTCTTCAAGTACAGTACTAATGTATGGAATCAGGACTCATGTTGGACTGACATTGGAATTGAAATCTGTAAGGACTAATGAGGGCGTAATATACTCTGTTTTTCTCTTAAAGTTGAGTGCCAAAAGCTATCCAATGTGCTTATTATTATTATTTTTATCTGTGCTACCAAGATATTCACCAAACTATGGGATACTTTACTTTGGTAAGACCCTTACTGGTTTCTCCTATCCTTCAAATTTATCATAATAACAGTGATATTAACTCCTTATTTTCTCTTTATAACAAATCTGTATTCTATTTGGGTTATATATGTGAAATTATGTTCAGTGTTGTTTACGATGTTACAGAAATGATGTAACAAACCCTCTAAACAGCTCCATACAAAGACATGCCACGTACTCTAGGAAAGGCAACTAATAATTAAAACTACAATAATAAAGATTACTTTGAGAACATATCATACTTTCTATATATGTAGCTGGTCAGAGAGTTAATGGCGATACTTTTGTGATATCATTAACACCACCAATCCCATAATTTCACTTACGTATACCCCAAATTGACTAATGAAGTAACAACTGTTTAGAGGCTGACTTTAAGAGATTTCGGTGACATCCGCTTCCGTTTCTACTTACTATGCATGCACAGAACCAGAGCGTCAAAACGGAAGTGGATGTGAGTAGAATTGCTTATAGTCAACCTCAAAACAGTTGTTGTTTTATTAGTCAATAAGGCTACAGGTTTCTTATTTTTTTCAGCAAAATTAAGTAATTATAAAAATTTACTGTAATATGATAAAACAAATTATTATGATTTGCCATATTTATTGCTACATGTGAACAGGTCTTTATATTGTCACAATAAAAAGTTAACCTTTTTAACAGATAAAATCAATTTAAGGAAAAAACCATCGCGGTTAGGATCAATGATAAAGAAAAGGATAGAAAAACCAGCAAGGGCCTTACCACAGTAGAAGTTCTATGGAGAGGTCGAGGTCTTGCATGGCACAGTATAATGTTATAAAAGTTTCTTTATAACTTTTATAAGTTTTCTTTATAGCTCTCAGTTATAAAGAAACTTTTATAACATTATACTGTGCCATGCAAGACCTCGACCTCTCCATAGAACTTCTACTGTGGTAAGGCCCTTGCTGGTTTTTAACCGATAAACCAATATAAGATAGATTGGTCTGTGAAAGACAGTGTATGTGTGAGACATGAAAAATAAATTGTTTGTAGTGAATTAACAACCTCATATTTTAGGCTGACACACACTGCACCAATTCAGGTACAAGCCTGGCTTAAAGTACCCAAATTTGTGTATATAGCAGATCAGCTCATGAGCTCTGTTAAAGAGGTTTTATTTGTGTCCAAAGTTCAAGTAGTGTAATCAAATACAAGTCAGTAATCTCCTATTATGTTATAATAAATGACTATACTGTGTAGTATTATCAAATTATTTCTTTTTAAGATTTTGCTGTGGATTGACAAAAGTCTAAAGAGGAATAATTTGTATAGTTACATAGGATGGGATTCATCAGAGAACACCTAATAGCTTTTAGGACCCTAGCATATAGTTAGGAAATCTCTGCTTTGATGAATTTCTCCCATGTTACCCTTGTTGCTGTATTTCAACCTGAATTAGGACATTTTTATATTTCTAAGGTAAATCTTTAAGTGTATAGTAATTTTTCTGTATTGTATAGTTTATTTCATAGTGGAGAACTTGAACAGAAAAGTGACATTACCCTGTTTTAGGCAGACCTGCATACGCAATACAGTAAGTCTATATCTATTTATTTCAGGCCAGTCTAAGGTGCCAATCAGAGAGCGCTACAGAGCGAAGGTACCAAAAGTGTACTTACACGCTCTCTAATGAGGAAGGTGAATTGAAATTTTGGACGATTGGAGCATGTAAAGTATTTTTAATTAATTTTTGAAAATCGGCCTAGAAAGCCTGTGACGTCATCAGTCCACTTTTTTTTCGGCAACTACTAATCGTTCGAGATTCAGTAACGAGTTTAATGAAATCAACTAGTCCTCAGGATTTCAAAAAAGTAGCTACTGAACCTTCTACGGTCAATACTTTTCGAAATAAATGCCCGATTGATGACGTCACAGGTTTTTTAGGTCGATTTTCAAAAATTAATTAAAAATAATTCCCATGCTCCAATCGTTCTAAGAAAAAATATCGCCTCAAAAATTTTTAACACTTTTTTCAAAAATGTCATAAAAAGTGGGGGTTTAAAAGAATTCACCATCCTCAGAATGAATGGCCTTTCTGGGCTGCTATTGGTGTCTCAAAAAAGTGATGTAGGCATACTATATTGCGTATGCCGGTCTGTTGAAAACATAGGGATTTCACTTCTCTATTTTATAGCAACCATGGTAAAAATATATAAAGATTTCGCTACCCCCCCCCCCCCTTTCCCAGAGTAAATATTTTATTTTTAAATACTAAACTCTAAATTACAACTTTTATTTATTAAAATTAAAAAGGAAGTTTAACAGTGAACACTTTCGTTTATTGATCTGGAAAAATAAGACTCAAAATTCATTAAAATGAAGACTAATAAATTATTATTAATAATATAAAAGAAAACTAACCCTTACAATTAAATCAAAACATTAAAAATATATTTAAAAAAAAATATGAATCACATATTTATTTAATACATTATTAAAATTAATATTAAGTTTAGCTTTTTTTTTTTTTTTGCTATGCACTCAAAAATTTATTTACCGTTTTAGAGATGTATAATGATATTTTAAAGAAATATTCTGAGAATATTATAAATTAATAGGTTATTTTACTTAAATCTTAGTTTACTATACAATTAAAGCAAATATAATTCTGTGTTAGTTTGGTAATTTTTGAAATATAATTTTATCTATATAGCCTATACGTAGTTTTTATTGTTATTATTATTGTACATATATCTCATCTGCTATTTTGCTCTCGCACCTAAATCTTTCAAAGTTATATAGATTTTCTAATAACATTTTATTTCTTATACAGTACTTAAGACTTTTTTTAAAAGTTGTTTTGCGACATTTTATAATGTTAAATTAAATGGTGTAAATTAAAATTTTATATCATTATACAATATTCTTTAAAACAGTAAGTATTTTAAATAAAACAGTCAAAAAATAGTTAATTAATACCATATAATAAATTTCGTCCCAATAAGAGAAATCTTATATTTTACCTTAATTGTATATTTCTTTGTGTTAAAATGTATTATTTTGTATAAATACTATAGAGCATTATGACATTATTGTTTACTATTAAAAATTAATATAGTTGGCCTTATAAGAGTGATTCAATTTGAATAATTAACATATATTCTAAAGTATATATATTATATAATGTAAAGAATGCCAAATTTTTGTATCCATTTTAGCCGCGCTTTATTTAATTTTTAAATTTATATTTCAGTAATTACAAATAGCAATTAGCAATAGTTAATAACGCTTAATAAATATATTTGTTTTAAGTAATATTAATTTTTGGGTACATAATTCAACAAATCAAATTATTTATTAAAAAAATATAAGAAAAAATTGTTTCGCGTATCTCAACACAGAATGATTTCTAAATTGTTAAACTTTAATTTAATGTGGTATTTATTATGGATAATTTAAAATTTGGTACTTTTAGGTAGACAAGAAAAAAAGAAATGTAAAAAATAATACTAAAAACGTACTTTGAGTGATTATATATAGCTAAAATGTATAAGTGATGATTAATATTATAAATACAATAAAATTGTACGCATGACTTTTGAAATAAGAAAAATATACATAAATAATATAAATAATAATAAAATTTTTATTTTCAAATTTATTTAATTTTATGGAAAAATAAATGTAGCAATTAGAACATGGTTACCAAAAATTTAAAGTCAGTTTTTACTTCAGACGTGAAAGAAAAAAAATAGTAGGAGGAGGAGAAGGGAAGAAGCAAATAATGGAATAAACTAAAATCACGCGCAAGATATGTCTTTAAAAATAACTGTATTATTTCTTGATTTTTTGAAGAATTGACTTCATAAAAAACGCGTTTGAAAAAAATTATTATAATCAAAGTACTGTGTACGTATTTGGAATCACACTTTTTTTTTTTTTTTTTTTTTAATATTTTTTTATTTTGAATTGCATGAATCGTTTGGCTATAAACAAATCGTCTGACAATACCAATATCACTTTATAGTTACCCCAAAAATAGTGGGAAAATAAATCAGTATTATAATATTATAATAGTTCGATGCTATAGTATGCAATTTCTTCAACAAGTGTGCAGCAACACTCCGGCAACAGTAGGCTATATAAGAAAGGATAGTTAAAAGTCACTCCACTCCACACTGTTTAAACTGCAAATTATCATTGTTTTTAATTTAATTACCATAATTATATTATATCTGATAATTAAAGTCGCATAACATTTCAATAGCAGGAGGTAGTTAATTCATTAATAATTATCAAGTACCCTCTGCAATTTCGTTCAATGTTGTTCTTATTTACGCTTTTTTTTTAATGATAATAAAAAAAAAAGGTCTATTAGAAATAAAATAAAACAATTTAATTCTTTAAGTAATATGAGATATAAAAAACCAGGTTGTACACTTTATGAATTGCCTCTAGTTTCATTCATGGCTTGCGCACGTCATCAAATTATTATAGACATGATGATGTAGGTGGGAAATGCGCGCGCATATTTCAACTTTTGTAGCAAAACAGGTGGTATTATAGCTCATAAGTCGTCCAGACTTGAAACTCTGAACATCTATCAAAGTGTTTCGGGTGTAATTTTGTTTCCTTGTACTTTAAAAAAAATATATATATACGTCATTTTAATCAGTTTTATTTAAAATAGTTACTGTAAAACGAAAAAAAGAAAAAAAAAATTATAAACAAGATATTTGTAAAGTTTTTAATTTAAAAAAAAAGGAAAAACTTTATATTTTTTTTTTAATATTAAAAAGTGTTGATAGATTACAAGTTATTTAATTTATCTTGAAGAATATATACTTCTACTGTATTCATAATTGTGTTTAGTGTTTATAGTGTATTGAAATTAATGAAATAGAAAAAAAAAATTGGTTCAAAACCTCTAAAAAAGAGGTGATTTTTAATATTGAATTTTGTGTAGTGAAAAGCTTGTGTGGTGAATTTTTAGATATATATTTTCATTGGATCGGAATTAACAATTTAAATAAAGGTAAGACGATAGATTTATTATACTTATTATTTAAATATTTATATTGTATCATTTCCATTTTCCACGTAGACTTTTTTAAAAGTTAATATATTTTTATTGTAATATGCATTATCATATTTGCATGGAAGAAGCAAATATTGCATATATTTCTATGATTATATGTGATTTTTTCCTTTTACATACAAAAAAGAAGTAAATGCGTTTTATATTATAAGAATTTTTGCTGTCTTATTAGATTCAATATCACTGCCTTACGTACTAATCTATTGTATTCGTTTCCTAGCTGTGATTTTTGGTCACTCTGATGACGTATGACCACTCGATTTCAGTCATTTAAGTTTCCTGCCTTCTTCACACTAAAAATAAAAATGTACAGTACAGAGCAGCAAAAATGTTAACAAAGGATATGCCGCTCCAATGAGGTATCTGGACAGAAATTGTCATCACTACAGAAAGGTGTGTCCACTGCCGCAATTCACCGCCTTCTTGTGCAGTCACTTGTCTATGAAACAACCAAAAGATGCATGCCTCCTGGATGGGCAGTCTCGTGCAAACCTTCTCTCTCTTTTTGTTCTCGCTGCCTGTATCGAGAAAATATCATACACAAACAAACTGAAGACAGCAAAATAACAACTCCACACCCTTCTCTCTCTCTCTCTCTCTCTCTCTCGTTCTCTCTGTCTAAAATTCATACCAATACTATATTATAGGAAAAACAGTGCGTGAGTGTGAGCGCACAACACGATCAACTAGGAGAGCGAGAGAGGTGGAGTTGATTTTTTTCTGTCTTCAGTTTGTTTGTGTATGATATTTTCTCGATACAGACAGCGAGAACAAAAAGAGAGAGAAGGTGTGCACGAGACTGCCCATCCAGGAGGCATGCATCTTTTGGTTGTTTCATAGACAAGTGACTGCAAAAGAAGGCGGTGAATTGCGGCAGTGGACACACCTTGCTGTAGTGATGACAATTTCTGTCCAGATACCTCATTGGAGCGGCATATCCTTTGTTAACATTTTTGCTGCTCTGTACTGTACAGTAGAATTTTTTTTAAAATGGGACAAAAGGATTTTGCCGAATATGCCGCACGAATGAAATCTCTAGAAAATAATTGTCACAACAACAGTTAGGTGTGTCTACTGCTGCATTTCTCCGCCTTCTTACATCACTCGTATGTGTGAGCACCAAAATATTTATGCTTGCTTGCTTGACCAGCCGACTGGTGCATCTCTCTAATGTAAGTAGATAACTTATGTAATCCAGAGAGGATTCCCGCTGAAAAGTACTGGTCAGCTGGAGACGTGTATTGCGGGTCAAAATTACATTGATCAAATGGGCAACAAAATATAACTTCCAGGATAAAATAAATTAAAAGGCAACAGAAAATTGAATAACGATATTCTCTTTGGATTACCTATATCTATAGAAATACCTTACATCTCTCTCTCTCTCTCTGCTACTGTCTCACTTCCTGTGTGAGTATCATGCAAAACCAAACTAGACAGCAAACTATCACCTTCATTTCTCTCTCTCTCTCTCATTTTATTATTACTGTTTATTTATGTTGAAATTGATTATATATTTTATGGTTGTCAAATTTTAGTAATTGTTTTTTTTTTCTTTCTCTCTCTCTCTTATCCTGTCTCGAGAAAAATATATTTTTTCTCGAGACAGGATAAGAGAGAGAGAGAGAGAAAGAAAAAAAAACAATTACTAAAATTTGACAACCATAAAATATATAATCAATTTCAACATAAATAAACAGTAATAATAAAATGAGAGAGAGAGAGAGAGAGAGAGAGAGAGAGAGAGAGAGAGAGAGAGAGAGAGAGAGAGAGAGAGAGAGAGAAATGAAGGTGATAGTTTGCTGTCTAGTTTGGTTTTGCATGATACTCACACAGGAAGTGAGACAGTAGCAGAGAGAGAGAGAGAGAGATGCACCAGTCGGCTGGTCAAGCAAGCAAGCATAAATATTTTGGTGCTCACACATACGAGTGATGTAAGAAGGCGGAGAAATGCAGCAGTAGACACACCTAACTGTTGTTGTGACAATTACTTTCTAGCGATTTCATTCGCGCGGCATATTCGGCAAAATCCTTTTGTCCCATTTTTAAAAAAATCCTACTGTATACTGTGCATATATGTGCTAAATACATATTTTATGTGCTAATAATACATATTTTTTGCATAATATTTTTTTGATTCACAATTTGTGCATCAATGGAGGTTATTGGTTTAAAAAAATGCTTAAAAATGAATATCGCTTAAAACACGTAAAATTATGTCTATATAGTATTTCTCATTTAAATTTCTCCGAAATCAGTGGTTTTCTCAAAAATCGCAAAAAACGTGTTTTTCCCCATAAGCGTAATGTTAAATTAGGGGACCCTTAGCTTTCCCCGCATCACCCCGCGCGCTAAACCGATAACCTCCATTGATACATCTTTAGTGCATTTTTTTATTTTGCAGAAAATATGTGCTCAAAGATACACATTTAAAATGCATTATTGCGATGCTCTTCTTTTTTTTATATGCATTTAATATGTATGTATAACGAACGAATTAACGATACGTATTACACATTAAATCTGCATTGCCAAAGGTATACATAAAAAGTGTATTACATAATATTTTTTATTAATATCCCTGACTCGACAGGCGCACAAAAATTGTGCGTAATTACGACTCTGTTTTGGCGTAATATTAGGCACATTTTGTCGAAATTTACGCCAAACTTTGTGCGGCAATTTTTTACCCTATTTCAATAACCCACGAAATTACGCACATTTTGTGCGTAACTTGGCGCTCTGTTGCGTAATGTCGTACATGTATACGAAATTTCGTACTTATGTGCGTAATTTACGCACATGTACTGCAGGTTGCATTGCTTAAAAAGCCAGGGGCATAGTGCATTGCCGGCGCCGTGCCGCCAGCCTGGTCACCCCCTAAATCCACCCCCCACCGTATTGCGTAAACATGCAATAGAACTACAATACTAGGTTAGCAGTATCTGAACGTAATTTTTATCACATCTGCTCGTATCTCGTTGCAAAATAATAATAATAAATAATACTATCCACTCTAAACGGAAAAAAAATAAATACGTAATAATTATGCTAGCTTATTTTCAGCACAATTTATTCAATACAGCATAATTTATGCTATACTGCATAATGTTACAAAGCATATAAATATTATTTGGTACATTAAAAATGATATTTTTTTTTTATCAAAAAATTTGCAATAAGAATTAAGCATAAGCATAAATTACGTAATGTATTTTTTCTGTGCTGTGCTTTAAAATATTAATTAATTAAATTAAAGTTTTTAGAATAAAGAAGATAAAAAAATTGGTTTCTATGAGTTATATGCCTAATATAAATTTTGCTTATATAAGTTTAAGCGTTGTAATAATAAAGGTTTCCAATTATAGGGCAAGCGTACAGTAATAATAAAGGATTACAAATCATCATCTATCAGTCTCTGACAATTAATAGTTTTCTAATATTTTTGGTATACTAACAGTGGTGCAATATTAATTTAACTTAACAATAAAATACTGCATGTCACTTCTTTCGATTTGAAGGAATAAATATAACATAAATATATAAACTTTATTTGCAATAAAATCTAAAGAAGTATTTTATTATTATTAATATAAATTTTTTTAACATACATAAAAAAATGTAACGAATAATTTTAAATTATACGTCCTAGCCTCCTAGGATAGCACATTCTGATTGAGTTAGATTTTTCATTCATTTTAAACTTTTTTTTTTTTTTTTTTTTTTTGAAATGGATTTTTTTTTTATTTAAATGCGAGAGGAGATGATAAAAATTCCCTTTAAATATATTTATAACATGGAGTGATACGTTTTATCGTATTATCGTAAGTCAATAGAATATGAAAAATATCATTTCAATGAATAGCAAACTTGCTAAATCAAAATTAAAATGATAATTTTAATTAATGTAAATTAATTTCTTTCAAAATATTCAATATTTTATGTTATATAGGATCAAAGTAAATTTAAAAATACGTAATTGTACCTACAATTGGGTCAATATTATATTTTACTATTAAACACTTTTTTCCCCTCGATTAAATGTAATTAAAAATAGTAATGTAATTAAAATGTATAGGAGGAAACAAAAAAACTAGAACGTTGACTTATCAGTTTTCACTAACGTTATTAGCTATTTGTTTCTTTGTGATTCTACAACTTTAAAAAAAAGGCAAATACAAAAGAGCTAGATAAAAGAATATACTCGTAAATTTTAAAGTTTAAAAATAAAGAAATTTTTACATCAATTTTAACGAGCACAATATTATTAATGGAAATTAAATTTAATCTTTTACAGAAAGTAAGATATATATATATATATATATATATATATATATATATATATATATATATATATATATATATATATATAATATATATATACAGGGTGTCCATAAAGTCTCTGAGGGTGTTTAGACGCTAATAAAACACATAAGGCTCAACTTAAAATAAACTTTTTATACATCAAAAAAAAGCTTGAATTATGACAATTTTGAAAATCAAAACATAAATGCAATCAGATGATTATTAATCTTCCTGCATCAAAAACCGCAAAAAAAGAGAAAATTGACGTCCGATTTGCACATTTTAACACTTTCATCATCTAAAAAAACACATACAGATTCAAAATTTGTAAGGTCTCACTCGAGTTTTCTGAAACATTACCTCAAGGCATCTCCACATGCACCCATTGGTAGCACGACACACGTCGAGACGAACCTTTAGCTCGCGCGACACGTTGCGGAGAGTCTGCGGTCGTGATGGTCCGATAGCGGCGGTGATACGCTGCTTCAACTCACGTATGTCACACACTTTCGTCTTGAAGACCTCATCCTTGACGTAGCCGCAGAGATAAAAGTCGGGTGGCGTGAGATCAGAAGACCTGGGAGCCAACGCCTTGGGTCCTCCACGATGTAGCCATCTGCCTAGAAACACCTGAGCCAGCTCGTCTCTGACAACGTGCGCTCAATGTGGGAGCCCTCCGTCCTGCTGGAAGATGAGCTCGTAACCCCACTCCGTAACCCCAGCAGATGAGAGATGGCATAATTCTAAAGCATGTTCAGGTAGTTGTTCCAGTGGACAGTTGGCTCGTGGAAGAAGAACGGGCTGATCACACAATCGTACAGGACTGCGCACCAATTAATTGCCTTGGGACTGTCACGTTCGAACGTACGAGCTGTGGCTGGACGTTCTGTGCCCCAGAAACACACGTTCTGTCAGTTTTTACTTTACCACACAAACACGCAATGCACTCGTCTCCTGATCTCTTGCCACCCGACTTTTATCTCTGGGGCTACGTCAAGGACCAGGTCTTCAAGACGAAAGTGCATGACATGCGTGAGTTTAAGAAGCGTATCACCGCCACTAACGAGGCCATCACTCCGCAGACTCTCCGCAACGTGTCACGCGAGCTAAAGGTTCGTCTCGACGTGTGTCGTGCTACCAATGGGTGCATGTGGAGAGGCCTTGAAGTAATGTTTCAGAAAACTCGAGTGAGACCTTACAAATTTTAAATCTGTATGTGTTTTTTCAGATGATGAAAGCGTTAAAATGTGCAGATCGGACGTCAATTTTCTCTTTTTTTGCGGTTTTTGATGCAGCAAGATTAATAATCATCTGATTGCATTTATGTTTTGATTTTCAAAATTGTCATAATTCAAGCTTTAATTTGATGTATAAAAAGTTTATTTTACGTTGAGCCTTATGTGTTTTATTAGCGTCTAAACACCCTCAGAGACTTTATGGACACCCTGTATATATATATATATATATATATATATATATATATATATATATATATATATAGAGAGAGAGAGAGAGAGAGAGAGAGAGAGAGAGAGAGAATTTAAATGTTAACTTTTTTTTTTATTTCGTGTCTGTTAAGGACAAGTTAAAAACTTTTTAATCTTCTCACGTTTTTGGTAATTAAAGTGAAATAAATTAGTTTTTAAAACTTCACCATCCCAAACATAACTTTTTTTTTTATAGTCAATTAAATGAAACGTAAAATGTTATCTCAATTTTTTGGTGGCAATAAAAGAAATTGAAAGCTTTTCCTTAAAAGAGTAACGTTTGTGAAATTTTAAACCAAACTTTTACCCTTCAAAATTATTTTAAAAAGATATTTCTCCCCCTTTTTTGGATTGAATTAATATAAATTCGAATCTTAAAGTTTTCACATTAATACGTCGATGGTTTAACGCTTCAAATCAAAGGTTGATGTTTACTTAAAAGAGATGTAATATACACATCATTTATTTTTCTTTATAATAATTGGCAATTTGAATAAGCAAGTCTTCCATATAATTGTTAAGTTGTGTCGTAAAAGTCATATTTTCTCTATTCAAAAATCAAAACTTCGATGATTATACCAATAAATCGTTTACTCATGAACAAAAATAAGTATATTAATAATTAACGGCTTTTATTAGGCTATATATAGCTCAATTATTATGCTAGCTCAATATATGCAGCAACATTTCGTCGGGTTCGAGCGAGAACTTTTTTAAAGCATATACTCATATTTGGAGATATTTGAGTTTCAAGTTAAAATTTGTATAATGCTCCTGGAATACTTACATACATACATGTTTAATTTAAAGTTTTTTTTTTTTTTTTTTTTTTTTTTTTTTTTTTTTTTTTTTTGGCGTAGAGGACTATCTATCATCAAGTTTTTAATAATAATTTCATTGTTTTGTGACCAACCCTTTTAGGAAGTAAAAATGAAGGTATGGTATTATACTACTAAATAATATGTCACAAATAATACTCACAATGAATTGGACTTGCCTATTAGAACTTAATCCTCGTATATACGTAGCACATGACACACCGAACTATATATACATATCACATGACATGAAACAATTTTGATAATAAATTTAAAATACTTAAAACAATAACATTTTTCCAAATTTCAATTTTCTAGGTCCTACATACTTCTGACAATAAAACTTGTTGCAAATTAGTACCTGTTGAAATTAGTATTAGTATTATATAAATTAAAAACCAAGTATTACTATTATTCCATTACGATAATAAGTATTTTTTATATTATTTTAATATTGAATATATGCAAGCAGCCAATAAGAATGAACATATTATATTTTAGATTATACATAAAATTTTAACGATTACATCAATAAAAGTAAAAAAAAAAAAATTTAAAAAAAATATTTATGAGCCATATTACTATTGTATATAATTATATATATATATATATATATATATATATATATATATATATATATATATATATATATATATATATATATATATATATATATACACACACATATACTATATATATATACATTAAAAAATTTATAACAATGGAAAAAAATGTTAATTTTGAGGACAGTAAAAAGCGCTTCTACTGCTATAAAAGTTAATCATATGATCGAGTAGTAATATAGTAAATAAAAAAAAAAAAAAAAAGGTTGACCCTTGGTGATATTGGAAGAAGATCAAACAGAATGCAAATATATTGGGTGAAGCGTGCAAAGAGAGATTAAAATCGATCCAATAAGTAGAGACCAGCATCATAAAAACTAATCTATTTTAAAACTGAAAGAAATTTTCATTTTATATTTTTACTCATTAAATTTTTTTTTTTTAATATATTTCGTATAAGAAGAGTTACAAAACCCAATCCTGCTACTCAATCCTTTTTTTTTTTTTTTTTTTTTTTAGTTTTAGTTTTTATCACAATTTTGTGATGACGGCTAACCTTTTCATGATAGCAACTATAGCAAGCTATTATTCTACAATACAACGGAACAAGGGCATTTTAATTTAATTATTTTTAAATTCTTTACATATTTATAAAGATTACAAAAAGGGTTACAAATTACAAGTAGATATTTTCTTTCTTTCTATATATTTTTTTTTCTTTTTTTTTTTGTCACCCTAAAAATAATTGTAAATGAAAATTTGCTAAAAAATCAATGGAGTGTAGAACACCTTGAACAAAAAACTTGCCTAATATGCTAACACACCTAAATATCAACTTTGATTTGGCTGGAGTCATTGATTTCTTATTTATTTTTCTTTCACAAAAATGGCAGTTGCGGGTTTATGACGTCACAACTCACTGGTCCACGTGCGTGGAAACAGGTGAGATGTGACGTCATAAACCCGAAACTGACATTTTGTGAATGTAAAATAAGTTAGAAATCAATGACTCAGGCCAAATCAAAGTTGATATTTAGGATATTAGACAATTTTTTTGTTCAAGGTGTTCTACACCTTTAATTACATCTAATTTTCAAATTCAAAATTGTAAATAGCATAGGCTAGTTTGTAAACTTTTTAATACCTATATTATGTTAATTTGCTCTACAAAAATGCGGAAAAACTTCTTTTAAATGTATTAGGTGATCAGAATTCATTATCAAGTACACGAAAAACATAAATTTAAGAAATTATTCAGATACATAATAAATAACTCTTTAGTACAAACCACTAACTTTTTTGACCCGACTTTTCGTTAAGTTTGAAAAAATGTCGATTGAAATATTAAGAAATGTACATAAACATGAGAAAATATAAAGTAAGTTTGTTTAGTAACATATTTTATTATTATTATTTTTTTTTTTTGCTACAGAAACATATATATGCATACAACACAAATTTTTAATTTGTTTAATTATTTGGAAATATTTTTTATTTTATTTTTTTAACTATATGCTTAAGGCGGTGGGGGACAGACTTGGACCGGAAATCGCTAAAAGAAGAACTATATATTCCCAATAATTTTTTGTACATGATTTAATTCCAATAAAACAAACACTATAATTTTTAAATAAAATCAAGTAAATTCAAAATATATTTTTTTATACCCAAACAATTTTTATTGATATTTTTAATTGTAAAAAATAAGTTTCTAATTTGACTAAAATTTCCTGCTCAAATTTAAATTTCCACATTACATGTTATCTTTAAAGTGTAATAACTTAAATAATTGATCGTGTTTTCACATGTTTCACATAACTAAATTTTTAAGTAACATTTCTTCTTTACTTTGTGTTATTATTATTATTCGCAACCGTCCTAGTTTGCGAGATATCAGTCGGTCACCTACCCCCTTAAGAGTAGGTTTTAGTATAGTTACTCTAGTATCCTGATGGTTATGCAATTGCAGCACCAAAAAAAAAAAAAAAAAAAAAAAAAAAAAAAAAAAAAAGCTTCCGTCTATATTTAAATTTCTTTTTTGGAATAGAGTTTAGGGATGTATTTGTTTTTCTTGGGGACACAATATTATTAAATATCCTAACAGGAATAATTCTGAATACACCAATTATACCTAAAATTATGTTAAAAACATTATGTTCCAAATGAAGAAAAATTAATTTACGCCTGAATTATAAAGCTTGTAGGAGCTGCATTTTTTATTTTTTTATTTTTTAATTTATTAATATGAATACAGGCAATAATACTATGTTTCTTATTTGGCTAATTGACAAGATGTAGCAAATCAAACCATTGATTTTTTATTAGTATTATTATTTTTTTGCATTCTTTTGCTATCCTTTTTTTAATCTGCTGAAATTTTTTTAAATTTAAAAAAAAAAAAAAAATCAGCACTTACTTATTGAACTTATTTAATAAAAAATTAATTAATTGAAAACCCGGACCCGGACCCGATGAAGATATTTGACGGAACCGAAACCGGGTCCCGGACCCGAAAAAAAATCGCGGGTCCTGGACCCGGGTCTTCGGACCCGAGTTTTTGAAAGAAGTCTAAATAGTAACTTTTTATATGTAAATTTACTCCGGTACTGGAAAAACACAAAAAAGGATTACCAGTTAAGCTTATTATAATACAAAAGAGAAGACAACATTTTCTTATTGCATATTCTAAAAGGGGGCATCGTCCTATCGATTGAAGTGTGATTTCTTAGTTCTTTAAATATGTTTAGTATGAATTTTAAAAATCGTGATATGACATCACGGATGGTAAATTATATATTATGTGTACACCTTTGGACAAAAGTTCCCGAACGGGGCAATTGCGTCACTGCGTTTTCTCATAAAGGTAACGTACGTATATAGTGTGTTTACAGGATGCTTATATACAAATCGTTCGGGATTTTTAGTCCACAGGTGCTCAAAAGTAACCGACCCTTACGTCATATATATCACAATTTTCAAAGATTATATATAAAAAAAAACATAAGTTGCAACGCTAAAGTTAAAAAGTAGAGAAGTTTTGATTTTGATTGTTACAACAAGTTAAAAAAAAGGTAACTAACGTTTCAATATCCGTTGCAGCTTACTGCAGTTCAGAAATGGAAAAAAAAAAAAAAAAAAAAAACTTTTTCGATGCAAGCCTTTGTTCAGAATATGCAATAAAATTACCTTTAAATATATTTTTTTATCTTTTTCATTACCTGTACCATACTAGTACAATGAAATTAGGAAGAAGTCAAAACAATTCTTCGTCTATTTTTTAGTTCAATTATTACTATCAACAAAAATAGTGTTATACCTTAAAGTTTCTTGTATAGTTATCACAGAAATTTTCAATTGGTTGGTTTGTCATTAAAATAAGGATTTATTGCATTTCAAATGACATTTCAGCAAAGTATAGAGCCATAGTTTGGTTTTTGGGAATAAAACATTAAATTATAAAATTCAAATTAATATTATTAAAGAATGTTAAAATGTATTTTTGATTAAAACAATTATAATAATAAACTTTACGTAAAAATTAAAATATATTGCAAACATTTTAAAAATAATGCATTGCAAATCAAACTAAAGTTATATTGCATTATATAACATTATAATATTGTAACTTGCAGCTCTAAGTTAGCACTTTTAAAGTGCGTAAATTAAAGTTCTAAATGTAATTTGAATTTTAATTACTGACAAATTATTTCATTAATGTATAATATATATTAGAAACAAAAAACATATAATACACGGATATAATAAATTACGTAATTTACACTGCATTTATGTCAATAAATTATGCTAAATTAGAACAAAATAAATAATTATGCTGTATAACATAATATTTATGCTATATAACATAATTATTATGCAATATAGCATAAATTATGCTATATTGAATAAATTGTGCTGAAAATGAAATAGCATAATGATTACGTATTTATTACTTTCTTGTGACCACTTAAACCAAAATCAAGTCTAAAAAGTCAAAACTTGAAATATTATAAGTTTTCATTTTCTTCTCCCTATAACTGAAAGTATAATAGAATGCGCATATTCCATTTCTTTTGGTCCAAATAGTAAATACCTATATCATATGCCAGAAAAAGCGACTTAATATTCCCAATAGAATTTATTGAAAAGTTAGATGCTTTTGTTCGTCTAATATACCTGGAAGCACAAGAACAGAGATACCAGAGTGCGGAACGAAAAGTCACCTCAAGTATTCACCACAGGCAAAATAAGCTGCTTGTAAAATTTTGGAAACAATGCAAGCTTAAACTTAATAGAGAACTTTGAAAGATTATAAATGTTACGTGGAAATCATTCAATAAAATATCATTTAAAGAGGATCTTAACCAGGAAAGTGTGGTTTGCAAAATATTATATTATTAAATTGCTAATAGTATATTCATGAATCATTGAATTTAATGACATAGACAACATGAAAACATTAGCATTTATATCATAAAACACTTGATGGGATTTACATAAATAATATATTAATTGGTCTTAAAACCCAACTGTAGCGCCGTAGCAGTGATCAGAAAATTTCAATTCATGCAACCCGCACAACATTTTCATACTGATTTTTGTCTGTTTCTGACGTCACAAACAGAAATATTCACGCAAATTGCATATTTTACAGTTTTTTCACGCTCTCTTGTGGGGCCACATTTACATTCTGGTAAAATTTATCATCAGTTTTGTAAATCACATTTTGTGTTTAATGATTAAAAAGAACTTATTGTTTTATGTTTTTTATGCCTTTAAGTAAATAAATACATAACTCACAATTAATATAACTGAAAATAAAAATTATTTAAAACTTTTCATTTCATTTTATTCTGATAAAAATATTATTTGTAATACCAAACATTTCTAAACATAAATAGCTCTTTAAAATATGGTTGAAGGACGCAATACTTGTTAGGTTTGTTATACACTACGAAACAAATTATAATAATAATAATAATAAAAGAACGACTCTGGTTGATTTGAAGTGGATTTTGTAGCACACTTGTCTGGTTTCATGCTCTTTGTCTCACGCAAAATAACGATAATAAGACTTCATTATTATATGAATTTATAAAACAATGAACTATGTATATTGTATTATATTTTATGCAGTGCTTCTTATTAGTGTGCCTTTCATCGTATATTCAGTTCAATTCTCAACTGAAAAATCGATATAAAAAGAAGTAATTGTGTTAAGTAGAAATTTTATAAAATAAATAATAATGAAAGTAAATAATTTTGCACTACAATGTATTTTTTTTTTTTTTTTTTTTTTTTTTTAGATGTAGCAGTTTTTTATTACGTACAAAGATTATTATTATTATTATTTTTAATGAAATGGAACTATATTTAATATACGACATTTTAATTTCTCCTTTCTAACTGTTTGGTTAAAAAAAAAAAACTGAAAGAATTCGTATTGTAATACTAAAGGTTATATAAAATTAAGTATCCCCAGCTGTTTATCAGCGCCATGGTTAAGTTATATGTATATGTGTCTCCAATGCTAACAGTTAAAAGTTATAAAATCCCAATTTGTACGCTGCAAATTTTTCTATCAAAAATTGATTAAAAATGTATTAGAAAGGTACAGCATTATTCTGCAAAACATATTTAGAATGAGCTCAAATTGTATTAACTTATTCAATTTAGCTTTATTATTATTATTATTATTACTTTTTTTTTTTTTTTTTTTTTTTTTTTTACACGAAACCTTACATTTTTCTGTAATCATGAAAATGGTTATTCCGCAATTGTTGTATTGATTTTGAACTTTCAAAAGAACTGCCATATCATGATATTTTTATCGACTCTTGTTATAACTAAAAACAATTAAAATAACTTAATGCCTAGAAAAAAAAAATCTAGCATTTAAAATCAATATCCTTTTTTTAAAATGCAATACGAAATTCCATTATTATTTTTGCGATATTTTGTAAAGAAATATAAAAAGCACCTGCTTTCATATTTTTTAAGATAGTAATAATAAAAATAAAATCAATGACAATTAATTGTTACGAATATCCAAAATATAAAGTGTCATGTAAGTGCTGTTAGATAAAGAATTTGAATATCTCCGCGACTTTTGGTGTTATTTATTATTTACATGAAATTTTCACCCTAATATAGCCAAGATGTGTAAGTTCTTTGTCATGCCCATGCAATTTTCAACCCTTATATTTTTCATCCCTTTAAAGTCATAGACCACATAAAACAACATGTGTTTTTTAATGAATAAACACGAAATGGGATCTTTAAAACTGATGACAAATTTTACCTGAATGTTAATGTAGTCTCACTAGAGAGAGAGAGAGAGAGAGAGAGAGAGAGAGAGAGAGAGAGAGAGAGAGAGAGAGAGAGAGAGAGAGAGAGAGAGAGAGAGAGAGAGAGAGAGAGAGAGAGAGAGAGAGAGAGAGAGAGAGAGAGAGAGAGAGAGAGAGAGAGAGAGAGAGTACTGTACAGTATGCAATTTGCGTGACTATTCATGTTTCAGACGTCAGGAACATACAAATATTAGAAACAAAATGTGTTGTGCGGGTTGCATAAATCGAAATTTTCTGATCACTGCTACGGAGCTACAGTTGGGTTTTGAGTTTTGAGACAAACTAAAGTTATTTATTTAAGTCCCATCAAGTGTTTTGTAATATAAATGCTTATGTATTCTTCTGGTCTATTCCTTTAACTTTTAAATTGGAAGTTTTTTTTTTTTTTTTTTTTTTTTTTAGATTTTGAGATACAAAAGTCATCTATTCATAAGAACTAACTTTGTTAACTATATAAAATAGTAAACTAAACTCTTTAGGTTCTTCTTTTCGACTCGTGTAATACAAAATATATAATGTAGCTTTTAATAACAGGATTGATGAATGTGACATTTTATAGAACTACGTATATAGGAAAGCATTTCAATAATCATTCACTTTCTGTGTTAATATTGAGACATGATATTATGTTAAATATGTCGTCAGTGGGTGTAAAACTGACGTGGGAGCCTTAACTTTATATATTTGTAAATCAATCAACAAGAATTAATTAGCATAATATTGGTGAGGCTCAGATATCTATCAATATTTATAAATATACTTAACATTTTATACAAGGAAATTAATACTAAAGGCATAAACCAAAAGAAAATATTAGCATTTATATCACAAAACATCTGATGGGACTTACATAGCATTAAAACTAAAAACCCAACCGTGATCAGAAATATTCAAATTATGTAACCTTCACAATATTTTTATACTAACTTTTGCCGTCAAAAAACGGAATTAGCACATAAATATAATTCTTTACAATATTTTTAGGCTCTCTTGAAAAGCCACATTTACAATCATAAAAATTGTCATCAATTTTGGAGATCCCATTTATGTGTTTATTCATTAAAATGAACACATGTTGTTTCAAGTGGTCTATGGCTTTAATATCACAATAAAATAAAATAATTTATCGATACATAACTCAACAATAAGCTCCACCCTAACTGTACAAGTATAATGTTAGTGTCTGAAATAGTTACTATATCTCATCCAATTAAATTGAGTATTGTTTTTAAGATTAAAATGACTCTAATTAGGTGTACGTATTAAATATCTTGGTTTTAAGATGTATAATATAACAAAACTCACGACACCATGTGTTTATTTATAAAATTGAGAAGGAAAATAAAGTATTGACTTGAGTTTTAATATGCTAATTGATGTTAAGTTTTCCTCCCTCCCTCCCTCCCCCCTTTTTTTTTCTTCCACATTTTGTTTACTTTAAAAGGGATACTGGCCTAAAAAATTAAAAATCAAATCAAAAACGTAAAATTCATGAAATGGTACCATCACTCATACACGTATTGTGTCCCTCAACCCTTCTATACCCTCACAAATTGGGGTTAAAAAAAACCTGTAAAGTAGGCAACTTAAGGAATTCATGATTCATGACATCATGCATCTCGTGTCTACAATAGAAATTATAGCGCGGGTTGCCAACGTTACAAGTTTCCTCCCCAGTTTGTGGTTTAGACCACATAAAACAACATGTGCTTTTTAGTGAATAAACACGAAATGAGATCTTCGAAACTGATGACAATTTTTACCAGAATGTTAATGTAGCCCCACAAGAGAGCGTAAAAATACTGTAAAGTATGCAATTTGCGTGACTATTCATGTTTATGACGTCAGAAACATGCAAAAATTAGATTGAAAATGTGGTGCAGGTTGCATAAATTGAAATTTTCTGATCACTGCTACGGAGCTACAGTTGGATTTTGAGACAAACTAAAGTTATTTATGTAAGCCCCATCAAGTGTTTTGTGGAATGAATGCTTGCGTTTTTCTCTGGTCTATTCCTTTATTTAAGGGACATAATATATTTATGTACATTATTATATCATAATTTATTATTGGGATTCATTTTTTATTATTATTATTATTATCTTTAAACGTTCATTCAAGTGGCATTTTTAATTTTCTACCCCGCGACGTAATTTAAATGTTATCAAATAAAGCTCTGTTTTGCCTTGCGGCACTGCGTTTTGTCATGAGATTTATTTTTATATTATGTAGCGTGGGGTTTCTGGGGTAGATATAGAATACTAAAGTAGAGTTCACGCTAAGAAATTTTTAATGTTGACATAATTTTATGTTTTGTGTTTAAAAGCACTATACATTTGATACTTTTGAATGTAGTTGCGAATAGTTGAAATCCATGACATTTATTTATGACATAAAATAAAGTTGAAATAAAAATATTTTACAAACTGAAATATAAGTCAATTATAAAGAAGTATCATACGAAGTATTTGGCAAATAACATATTATATGATATTATCATATCATATTATGTGCAACTAGAGTATAGTGAACTATTAAGAAATGGCACTTATATATAGGTAAATTTTGGCTTGCTAAAATCAGCCTAATCGCCTAAACTGCCTATAGGCAGAGGACTTTTTTTTTCAAGCAGATGATGTAGCACTTATTATTACAGTACTACTAATATTATTATTAGTATATATTTTAATGGTCAGATAATGTTAAAGAATACACCACTTTACTTACTTTACTGACTAAATTATCACGTCTTGCATAAAACAGTATTAGGATATATTAGGATAGGATTGTAAAAAGATAAGACTGTACAGAAACTGTATTGAAACTTTATTATTTTAGTTATAAATATATTTATTTATTTATTATTATTATGTTAATTGTAAATAATGACAAGACAAATGCTTGTTGTAACAATAATGTTATGTGACTATGAACTGCCTGGGTTAATAAAATGTCTTATTTCTTCCCAGTATAAAGTATTTATTTAATATTAATTCCCTAGGTACAATAATGCTGATGAGCGCAAGGTCGCTCTCAGCCGCTTCTGCCTAGCACCGTGCAGAGCGTAATTATTTACATGTATGAAATCTGCATACTTGCAGTTTTGCCATTATATTATATAGTAATGTACTAATGTAACACGAGGACGTTACACTGACGTGAGTACTTTTGTTTGTTGCATTTAAAATACTTTATGGCAACGGCAAAAATAAAACAGAAAAAAAGCGCATAATTTCAATTTAATATTGGAAATATTGATTATTTTTTCATTCCAAGAGTTAGTAAATATATATATAAAAAAAATAACCTTACTGTTATTTTCTGTTTAGGTAATTAGTTTTTTTTTTCCTGAATGAAGTTTGAAATGGAAAAATAATTGAAAATTTCTACGGCCAATATATTTTACTTTAACTTATAGCTTGTTCTATATTAAAGATTTTCCAACCTCACAAAGTGGCAAACTGAAAGTTTACAAAACTATTTTTTTATAATTGACAACGAAATATAATCAAACTTTATAGTGACAAAAACGTCTCGATACAAAAAAAAAAAAAAAAAAAAAAAAGTTCAAAGCAAAAATTCTTGATTAAATTTCAAGAATATTGATTGCAAGTAGAAGAAGATGAGAGAGAGAGAGAGAGAGAGAGAGAGAGAGAGAGAGAGAGAGAGAGAGTTTGTCAAGCAAAAAAAAAAAAAAAAGGAGAAGACGGATTTAAAATTCTTTAGAGAGTTCTGTTACAAAATTGTATTTTAATTGAGTTAAAGAATGGAATTTAAAAAAAATTGAATTACAAATCGTGCCACACTGGAAGAGTTAATAAAGCTTATATAATACGCTAAAGATTAAATTTATTTAACTTTTTCATTGCAGCGAGCAAATATTCAATATGTAGACTGCAAAAACATATTATGTAACATGCTTGGTATTATGTACTATTACACGTTATTGTGATAATATATTTTATCATTTAAATAATCCCGCTAAATTTGCAAAATTATTTTATATATTGAATAAAATACACATTGAATTTAAATGTTAAAATATATTATCTTATCCCAATAATGGTAACACGCGTACAAGGATTTGCATATTTTATAAAATTTTATATAATTGTTTTATATGTATAAATGCCATTAATATAAGTCATCAAAGAAGCCATTCTCCATTGCCACATGAATGTATGTTATTTGTAAAATAACATGTTTTATGTTTTATTGACGAAGCAGTGTACTTCCGATTATATATGGTGTGAGATCATTTTTGTGTATATAGGCGCAGTTGACTTTTTCTCAACCCGGTTGGTAATTTTTTTTTTTTTTTTCTTTTTTTTTACCATTTTAAATACCCAATGAAGAATAATTATTAAAGTTAAATTTATTGTCGTAATAAAACGTTATAATTTTGAATAATGTTTTGCAACCATATCTCATTGAAAATTCAAAATTGGTCTATGTAGGGTGGTTGCATTCATGTTAAAAAGTCAACATTTATTTTGTCAGCATTTAATAGTCAACATTTAATTATTTTGTTGCGTGATTAGTGAGTACTAAATAATATGGACCGGTATGGAAAAATGACACATTTTGCCACTTTAAAAACACTTTTAGCATTTATTATTATTATTGTTGTTGGTTGTTGTTGATGTTGTTGTTGTTGTTGTTGTTGTTGTTGAGAATTTACAAGTTGAATTAGGTTTTTAAGTATGCGAGAAAAATAATAATGACATTTTTTAAAATTATTTTCCAAAGAAAATAGCGAAAATCCACGTTTGCCGTATTCTAAACAATGTTATTCGTTGCTAAATTATGACATTGAAGCGTATTTATTATGACGTCATGCGCACACACCCTATAAGTAGAACAAAAACAAATATAAAATAAATTTTGCAAAGCTTTATTATATCACGTTTAAAAATCAAGAACATATAACTTTAATATATCATATTAAAATAAGAAAAAAGAAGATTTATTGACCCTAGCAGTTTAAACTTTTCAATATTATTTACAGAAAAATAAACTATAATAATAAATGGTTTTTATTTAGAGGCCACAAAAGGGTTTTGCGTGTTTTTCTGACATTCTATAAATTTATTTGTCATCTGAGTAGATATTTTAATATCACAATAAACCAAAAATTTAAAAATAGTTTCGATAGTCAGATATAAACATGCAGACTTAATACAAAAGTTATAAAAATCGAATGTAAAGAAGAACATGCAAAGATTTAGTGAGAATTATTTTGTTATTTTCAGCGTGTAACACATCAATTTTTAATTTAGGATGAAAAATATAAGATAGAGTGCAATATTTTCTATATAAAGAGAAGAAATTTTTCAAACAAGGATGCAGAGTAACTTATTACTATTGTTCACGTCCCATATTAGTATCGATATGCCAATTTATCATAAATTTTTGCGTGGTGAAGTATGGGCTCCTTTCAAAAAAAACATATTATATGAAAAAATAAGTTTATCCTCCCTCTCTCTCTCTACAGTATATATATATATATATATATATATATATATATATATATATATATATATATATATATATATATATATATATATATATATATATATATATATATATATATATATATATATATATATATATATATATATATATATATATATATATATATATATATATATATATATATATATATAATATATATTGTAGAGAGAGGATAAACTATATAATATCCTGATAAGATATATAAGGATTATAATATATATATATATATATATATATATATATATATATATATATATATATATATATATATATATATATATATATATATATATATATATATAATATTTATGAGAATATAAGCAATATGATCTTTTAAATAGATAGATCGTGGTTACGTATAACCTATAATTAATTTCTGCGCATTAAACGTAACTCGATCTTGTGTGAAGAGCTTAACATTACACGTGTTGTGTTCCACGTCTAACGTAAGTTCTAATTACAAATTGACGCCATATCATCTCATCTGTTTACTTTTCACATGCAGTGTTAAGAAAAAGGTATTCTAAACATTGCAAATGTACAATTTATAGTAAGTTAAACTAGTTTTTTTCTCTTTTCTTTAAATATTGTAGTATTTGTTTTTGTAATCTAATTAAATTTGAATTAAAATTAGTTTACAGAACATGAATACAATGAATTCACAATTTCATTCATTGATATGTATTTGCAAATTTAATCTAATTTCAATTTTATGGTATAGAGTGTATGCATTCATGTTAAAGTTGACGCCATGTTGGATAACTCAATAACATGGGCAACATAAGAAAATAACTCATTTTGCCAGTTTAAAAACACTCTGCAATATTTTTGAGAGCATTGATGCTGTAAATATGCTGTATTAGTATTTCAAGTGAGAAAAATAACAACAACAAAAAATTAACCGATTCCATAAAGAAAATTGCCTTAAAGCCATAGAATACATAAAACAACATAAGCTTTTTAATGAATAAACACGAAATGGGATCTTCAAAACTGCGCAGTTTTGTCTCAAATTCAATACAAAATGAATACTTTTTCTGGATAAATACAAAAAGAATACTAAATTTTTATTGCCTTTTTTCGAGTGAATACATATGGGTAGTAAATGAATACAGTTTCAATACACTTCTCAGGTAAAAGGTAGTAAATGAATATAAAAAGAATACATTTTGAATACTCCGATTTTTACCTGAGATGATGACAATTTTTACCTGAATGTTTATGTATAGCCCCACGAGAGAGCGTGAAAAAATTGTAAAGTATGCAATTTTTTGTGAAAATTCATGTTTATGACGTCAGAATCATGCAAAAATTAGTATGAAAATGTTGTGCGGGTTGCATAAATTGAGTTTTCTGATCACTGCTACGGAGCTGACAAACTAAAGTTATATAAATCCCATTAAGTGTTTTGTGATATAAATGCTTATGTTTTTCTCTGGTATATTCCTTTAAACGAAGTTTGTCCTATACTGAGCAATGTTATTCACCACTCCAGTATGGCCTCCAAGTGCATTAAATATGAGAAGTCATGAGTTATTGTAACCATCATAGGTTACAAGTTATATATTTTTTAACCACCTTTCAAACTATGGGAAAAATTGTGAAGCTGGCAACCTGCTTTGCAATTTCTCTCACGTTCTAGAATTGATGACGTCATGAGAATCACATAAGTTGTCTACTTAACAACTTATAAGTACCATTTTGTTGAAAGACATGAAATATTTGTGAATAATGGTCCCATCTCATTGTTATTTTATGTTTTAAATTAGTTTATGGTATTCGATATTTATTGTATTTTTATTCACTGTGTCTTTTTTTATTTAATATTTATTTATATTGCCGGAAGAAAGGAAAATTGTCGTGTGTTCATTATGTATTTTGAAAAGTAATTAAAAAAGAAAGTATAAATAGACTATAGTATACCATACACTGGCCAATTGCTATTATAAAGCTTTATTATGATGCCTAAAAATTATACATTCACAATATTTTTGATCAAAATTGTACATTTAAATATAAGACCGGTTGCACTCATATTTAAAAGCCACCATTTTGTTGGTTAGAAACACACAGGCCAGCATAGGAAAAACGTAATATTTAATTTTGTAACAGCAAACAAAGCTTCAAACCTCAATCTACTATAAGCCTTATTTCTAGGTTTTAATAAGCTACAAGAATATCAGAAAAATGCTTACAGTCAAAAATTATATTATATACTTATATTTTGCGACAAATAAGGAAAAATGACGTTTCCCCTATGCTGGACAATGCATTAGACACCACAAACATGGCGTCAAAGCGCAAGGATGTGAAAGGGATCTATAAATTATGCCAAAAGTTGCATCCTTTGTTGAATTTGTTTTAAAAAATACAGATCTCGTATAAAAATTGAATTTTTTTTATGTAGGAAAATAAATAAAGTAATAAATTGGTATTTTATTCTTATTCATTTAATTTAAGGGAAAAATCATTCAATCAATATGTACAGTACTTATAAAAATCTACAAAATTAAAACAATTATAAAGGAAATACCAATATCTACCTAACTATATCTCTCTTGTATTATGCCTCATTTCAGTTCATTTATTTTTCTTCTTTTCTGCATTTAGCATTATTATAGTTATCTATAATGTATGATGCCGTGATTTTTTTCTCTCGTTATTATTTATTATAGTACTTGTGTATTTACTAAAAAAATCTTCTTATTGTCTTTTCTATGGGGTTAGGAGTCAGATGTGTTGTCAGGCTTAAGAGGTAACCTCATTCCTGAAACGTCCCCTTTAAAAAAAAAATAATAAAATAAAAAATCGTAAAATATTTTAAAAATCATTTTTGGGTACATCTCGTTTTTACATAAAAGAAGTTTATAATCACAATTTCTTCGTAATTTCCATACATTTCTCACTTTTTCACAATTAATTTTTAACCAATTTTATTTTGCCGCAAAATTAAAAAAAAAGAAAAAGTTATTTAAATGGGCAAACTAAAACTTAATTTTCTCGATATAGGATGTATTATTTAATATAAAACAAAAAAGCATTTTATAGAGCATAAAAATATCGATAACAATAGAAAGTTTCAAAAAAGTTTTCAAATTAAAAATTTAAAAAATGCTAATCAATCATATGTAAATGCTAACCCTAATTATCTCTAATCAGAACCACAAATAGAATTTGCATGTTCTGGTATGGAGCTCACAGATCATAACTTTTTTAATACTCCTAAAATTTTAAAGAAAATTAATAAAACCATTTATGAGATATTTTACTTTTCCCAGGTCTGAGGTTAACCCTTAATCCTCGTCCTTTCAAGCAAGAAAGTATTTTTGTTCTATGCTTTCTTGAATAAAGACAATTATTCTTATTATTAAAGGAAGTAGGGACCGACGTCGGCCATTAGACTCAAACTTTTCTCGTCAAAAAAATCTGAAATTTTGCACAATGATACTTCAGCTTGAGACAATTTCAAATATAATATATAAAAATTTTGGGGGATCACTGTGCATATCAATTTGATATGATTTTTTGAAATTTTAAGCCCATAAGGCCTAATGTTAATTTCAATATTTTTTTTTCTTTTTTCGGGACGGTCAAACATCATGATATTTTTATCACGGCTAGGGTTGACCCTTAGCTACATATAACATATAACACCAAATTTATACCCAAAACACTTCTAATTTTTGAGATATAAGGTCGGTACTCTACTCCCTTAAAACATAATAAATATAATATTAAAGCAATAAAACTGATGAAACAATATTATTACACTTTATATATTATAATAAATTAAAAATATCATTCTCTTGAGTGCATTTCATTTAAATTAAATAGCTCTGAAAATATTGTTATATCAATTTAATTATTCCAGCATGTAATTAAAATATTCATAATTATAATATTTTACATTATTAGGTTTTTCCTCTCACGTTTTTAACATCATTTTTGCTCTAGGCTGTACATTGTGTTAATATTTTACGACAACGTGTTTATATGTGATACTAACTCGGGTTCTAGGAAAAGGCAGTTCATTGCCGTAGCTAATTATTATTGATACTCATATATAGAGGATCAAGGTAATAGTATGTAATATACTTTTTCCGTGACACGTGGATCTTTTAAACACTCTGATAGTTCTGTAAGGTTTTAAGGGGTTTTATTAGTTAGAAGGTAAGTGTATCTCTGAAAGTGCAAAGCAGTCTTGGGTTTGATATTCAAAAAGTTTATAACCATACTGTAATCTAGCCTCACACTATAACGATATTGTTACTTTTAAAACGTCACACACGATAACAATATTATATCAATAGTTTTTCGTTAAAGATAACTATAAATCATAGCACTTTTTTTTTATGGAAATAAAATAATTCAAATATTGTTTCATGACACTGTAATGTATTATATATACCTACAATGATTGCCCACCTCATTAAAGGAATAGACCAGAGAAAAACATAAGCATTTATATCACAAAACACTTGATGAAAATATATTTTGTTTTAAGTACAGTATGGATCTATGTGGTTTATGCGCATGACGTCATATTTAATGCACTTGGAGGCCATACTGAATAACATTGCTCAGTATAGGACAAACTTCGTTTAAAGGAATATACCAGAGAAAAACATAAGCATTTATATCACAAAACACTTGATGGGATTTACATAACTTTAGTTTGTCTCAAAACCCAACTGTAGCTCCGTAGGAGTGATCAGAAATTTTGATTTAGGCAACCCGCACAACATTTGGAATCCTACTTGATTCAAGGTGAGAATAATTCAGTACCAATTATCTGATAGAAACTGCATATTATTATTATTATTACATACTCATAAAAATGGTTTTATATTGTTCACATTTAGATTTACTTACATCATGCATAGGTTTCAATTGCTCAAGTGCATTTAAAATAATGTTTGTATAATGATAATATGTCAACATAAAAGTATTTTACGCAGTATTTTTATAAATTATACGGTGAACTAAAAATATATAATACATGTATATATCCTTTTTTTTTTCTTCTGTAAGATTAGTTCACACGAATGAGAAACTGTAAAAATGCTTCACTTTGCTTACGTTACGTATATCGCGATTAATTTTGTTTTTTGATGTATTTCATTATATAATTATTGATGAAACTGTTATATATATTAATTGAGTTTTTCTTATGTAAAAATACAGATATATAAACATACGAGATATTATATGTTTATGTACTGTACATGTATAATATACTCATATATTATGTATAAATCTTATATAATACATGCTTTCATTGCTTCGTATAATACCTTTGATTTTGATTCTATCTCTCTCTCTCTCTCTCTCTCTCTCTCTCTCTCTCTCTCTCTCTCTCTCTCTCTCTCTCTCTCTCTCTTTCTCAAGTTTCCTTATATAATAAAGCAAATCTTTCTTAAAAACCACAAAAAATGTAAAATTTTAAACATTATTATATAAAAGAAGAATTGGTTTTCCGTTATAAGCTAAAAACGTCATATAAACGTATATTTCAAAATATGAAATAAAAAAAATGTATGTTAAAAAATATACATATTAAGTTCATGAGACATGTAATTATAATACAACGTCGAGACGACTTGTCATAAGTTTGAACGTAACATTTTAATGAGAATGTTTTCATATTTTCTCTCATATATAAGAATCAATAATTCTTTATTCAGTTATAATATTTTATAATGAAATCACACGTTAAGGAATTTTTTTAACACACGCAGGTACAACTGTAAAATATTATAATATTTATTATTTGCTCCTCACTGAATTATCAAAGTTCAAGATATCAGTGTGCTTACTTTGAAAACCATTGCAATTGGTTTAAAAAGAGTATACAATTAAAACACAGAGCAAAAAATAATTAAGTATTTTTAAAAACCTCGACTTTATAAAAATGTAAATAATTCATTATTTGTTTTTATATTTGTTTACAATAATTGCAATTGTGATCCTATAGGGATATCCCTACGTATTCATTTTGAATATTAAATATTTTCAATATTATTAATATTGAATTATTGCTATGAAGTGGCATTTTTTTTTTAAGTACGATGATATACGTATATACATACATATAGCAATGGAGAAAAATATCCACATATTTAGTTACTTTAATCAAGTTTATATCAATAATGTATCATTGAAATATTATATGTGTTCAAAATACATGTTTCCCAAAATTTACGAAAAATATGGTCTCGCAGTTCTAAAGGATATGAAAATTACGGTACGGATCTGATAAAATAATATAGATTTTAAAGGAGCTTTCCTTTTAATGTAGTTAATAATTATAATTACGTATACTGTAAAATATTAAAGTAACGCACTGAATGAATCTTCTACAGTACCTATTTTTTCCGTATAACATAGAGTATTATATATATATAAATTATATATAATATATATATATATATATATATATATATATATATATATATATATATATATATATATATATATAGAGAGAGAGAGAGAGAGAGAGAGAGAGCGCAAAAATGGTTTTTCGACTATTGTCATTATGTCGACTATTGCTGGTTTTATTTCATATCTCTACCGATCTCAACAAATGGCGCATTTTAAATCAATAAAAAAATCGACTATTTTCGACTATTACAAACTTAGCGACTATTTCACAGATAATCGACTATTTGTCGACTATTTTGCACTTTTTTACTTTTTAAGGAAATTTCTTGTAAAATCGTATCAAATTATTTGAAATTATAAAATATATTTTTTATAAAAATATATTATACTAAAAAAAAGATATACAATATAAATATATATATATATATATATATATATATATATATATATATATATATATATATATATATATATATATATTTATATATACGCACACACACACACACATTTACATACATATAAATATTCAATATCACTATAGTGCAATAGCTTACATTGCATAAATATAATCGTATATTTTTATACCAATATAACAAAATATTATTGATTGACCTTGACATTCATATGGAAAATTATAATGCAACATAAAGGTAGTAAAAGTGCAAAGGTCAACCGAGGTCAATTTAATATAATTTTTTGAAAGCACCAATTGTTTTGTATTTTGAGTTTTAAAATACATGCACATTATATTATGCAGTATAATAATGAAATAATGAAATCTTTGGTTATAACAATTTTATATTATGTATATTTTCAAGTTTAATATATAAATTTGTATATTTTATAATTAATTATATAATGTGGCTTTTAGCATACTAGTTTATATATTCCGTTCCTTTGAGATAGGACTTTTTAAATAAGATGTAATTTAATTTTATATATATACACAGTAAAATTAAATTAAACTACAGTAAGATATATTGAATATTAAATTGAAATTATTATATTAATATTATGTATGATGCAAAATATTATAATATGTAATTTATTTTTCTTTTAAATTTATAATACGTAACTTTAGCCTTTCTAAAGAGAGTAGACAACTTTAATTTATATGCTAACTTTTAAGTATTTGGGCTGCAAACTTAGATTCAAAAAATTACATTTAAATTTAAAAAAAAAATTGGTGCCAATAATTTACCGTCATCCTGTATATATATATATATATATATATATATTATTATTATTATTTATTTTTTTTTTTATTATTAATTTTTTTTTTTTTTTGCTTGCCATATTGTGTTATCGTGCTATACACCAATCCCAGTCCCAGTCAAGACATTGTCTTATCGTCAGGTAAGGACTTTCCAATTAATAGAAAAGCAAACACGGGCCGGCCACGGCCTAAGTACACAGGCCGGCATTCGCCATGACAGCCTAGAGAAACCTTGGAAACATCTAGGCAGGCTGGTCGGTGCAATCACATCAATCATGCACCTTCCGAATACCGTGCGTCGTCATGGAATGCATATAAACATGCATCGTGCAACGTGTTGTGCTCTCACACTTGACGTACGCACCCAGCAGTGGCTCGAACCTATACTCGGTGAGGAGTACAGAGTTGCTAGTCAGCTGCCTTCACCACTCGGCCATACCAGCTCGGTATATAAAGAAAAAAATCAATTGAAAGCAAGCAAAGTTTTATTTCCTGTAACTATATGACGTAAAAAAGTATATTTTATATTAATTAAAGAAAATTTATACATAAATTACTTATTTAATTAATAAAAAATTATGATATATTTATTTCAATAATTCTGGGAAAGAGAAAAATATTTATATAAATCAAAACGTTGACGTCAAAAAAAAGAAGAAGAATAAAATTGACACTTCGTTATTTAAAATTAGAATCATGATTCATTGAATCAAAATGAACAATAATTTTTATTATGTGTAGAAAAATAAGCTGTATATTATGAGTAATTATTATTAATTTATATTTACCTATAAATAATCAATGTTCTTATTTGAATGTTTTTTTTTTCTTATTAAAATTATTAATAATAATTTTTAACTGATTTTTTTCCTATAGAATTATTGCGATGCATTGGATTTACAGTTTTATAAAAGTTATCGTTATGGATTAAGAAAAATTGACATTATCGCATCGATAACGATACTTTTTCCTCCAAAAATAAGACAAATACACTCAAAAACTATTACGAGTGCACAAAAAAAAAAAGAGAAAAAAAAATGCATGACCCAAAATTTAAAAAGTATCTTAAAGCCATAGAAAGAAAGAAAAGAACTGATAATAATAATAATTAATAATAATAGTTCTTTATTGAGTTTAGATATACTAGACTCAAAAAACCTCAGTCGATTTATAGTTTTACCACTAATGTATCGCCCATTTCCCGCACGCATTTCAAAGGGGGGCGGCTGGGCGATACTGTAAAAGGTCGAATAAATCAAATCAAATCAAATCAAATCAAATCATTTTTATTGGCCTTCTCAAGACAAGTCAGGTACATTTCACAGTTTTATACATAAAAATACATATTTTACTGCATATTATAGGAACTTTTTTTTTTTTTTTTTATTTTTTTTACAACTCTTTAGGATTATTAAATATTTAAAAAAATAAACATACATTAAAATAGTCAATAAAAACACAGCCGTGGACTCACTCTAGGGCCCTGACGTTGTCAGTTATTAAAATATATCTATACTGTTTTTAATTGTGATTTTTTTTTATATTATATAAGTTTTTTTTTTTTTTTTTTTTTTTTTTTTTTTTTTTTTTTTTTTTAAACAGTAAGACTGAAGCAAAAGAAATTATTTAAGAGTTGCAACTGGTAAATTCATTTATGCAATATATGTTTTGCAGTAATAAAAAATTTTTTAAGTGGATTTTGAAGATGTTAGTACTTTCAATGTTTCTTATATTTTCAGGTAGTTTATTAAAGAATAATTCACCTGAGTATAATAAACCTTTTTCATAGCTAACTGTTTTATGTGATTCAAGTACAAAAACATGTTTCTTCCTTGTATTGTAGTTATGCTTAAATTTACTGTGTTCAAAGTATTGAGGATATTTTTTTACAAACATTAAAACTTTAAATATATACAATGCAGGAAGGGGTAGAATTTTTTGATCTATGAATAAATCCTTACAACTCTCTCTAGGAGAAACTCCTAGTAGCAACCTTATGGCTCTTTTTTGCAACTTGAAAATTCTATCTAATAAATATTTTGGGGCGTGCCCCCAAATTTCTAGCCCATAAGTGAGTGTTGAATGGAAGTACGCAAAATAAACATGTTTGAGAACAAATTCATCTACACAGTTCCTAAGACATCTTATTGTATAGATTGCACGATTGAGTTTTTTGCACAGATTAATTATTTGACTGTCCCATTTTAGATTCTTATCTATAAATACTCCCAATAATTTTGTGTGGTCAGTGAAAGATATTTCATCATCCTCACAAAATACTGGGTCCATTGTGATATTATTTTTATTTTGTAGTTGGAAGTTTATTATATTTGTTTTGGATGAATTGAATTTTAATTTTTTTGATTGGAAGTAATTATTAACATCAGAGATGAGGTCATTTATAATTAACACTACTGCTTCAATATCTTCATGATGTACTTTGAAGCTAGTATCATCTGCAAATAAAGTACTTGTAATATATTGATTATTGATAATTAGGTCATTAACATAGATTACAAAAAATAGGGGCCCTAAAAGGGACCCCTGGGGCAACCCTATGTGATTTCCAAGTACTTCTGAATATGAAACTGTATCTTCTGATTTAATTTCAACAAACTGCTTCCTGTCCGATAAATAGCTCCTGAACAATCTTAGGGCAACTCCTCTAATACCATAGTGCTCTAATTTTCCCAGGAGTATTTCATGGTCAACGCAATCAAATGCCTTGGACAAGTCAACAAATAGGCCTACAACATAGTCACCATTATCCAAAGCCCTGAGAACATTTTCCACATATTCAAACAGTGCAGTTGTTGTTGATTTATTTCTCATGAAACCATGTTGATTTTTATTAAATAAATCACATTTTTTTAAAAATTCCACCAATCTAACATGGAGGGCTTTTTCAAATATTTTTGAAAATATTATTAATATGGCTATTGGTCTGTAATTATTAGGGTCTAGAGCGTCCCCTTGTTTAAAAATTGGAATTATTTTACTTATTTTCAGTGCATCAGGAAAAGTCCCTGATTCAAATGATTCATTAATCAATAAAGTCATTGGTTCACAAATTTCAAGTTCAAAAATTTTGACATCATTGGAGGATAAAAAGTTTAAATCACAGGCACCTGAATCAGGTAGCTGTTTGATGTAAACCTTTACCTCCTCTTCTGTTACAGGATATAAAAATATATTTTTATTATTTGCCTGAGATTTTTCAATAAATTTTGATTTGTAGTTAGTATTTGAAATATTTGTTGCGTTATGAACTATTTTAGGTGCATTAATATAGTGATTGTTCAAAATATTTGCAATAATTTCAGGGCTATCTGTAATATGAGTTTTTGAACTGTCAGTATACAATTTATTAATTGAAGTTTTATTTTTTATTTTATAATTATTGTGCATTTTAACTGTATTCCAGATTTCCCGGATTGGGTTTTTTGAATCAACAATTTTTTTGGTATTATAATTTATTTGGGATCTTTTTAAAACATCTAAATATATTTTTTTCTGTTTGTTGTAATTTTCTTTTAATTGTGCATTACTAGGTGAATCTTTTGACATATCAAACAATAACTGGGTGTATGATTTGTGTTTTTCACACAAATCATCAAACCATTTAAAGTCTTTTTTTGAATTTGAAGTTTTTATACATTTAATAGGCATATTTTGGTCAATTTCTTTTAAGAATGTACTTATAAAAACATTGTAGTTACTATTGACATTATTAGATTTTAGTAAAGACTTCCATTCAATATTATGAAATGTTATTTTAGTTTTGTTTATAGCATTTGTATGAAATTTTCTAACTTTCCTAAAATTTGTTATGGAATGAAGACTAAAATTAGCTTTTAGAACTACGCCACAATGGTCAGACAAATTAAAATTTAATACATTAACATCACAATCTGTTAAATTTGAGAAAATATTATCGATACAGGTTTGAGATCTATTATTTATCCTAGTAGCAGAATGAACATGTTTATTTAAATTGTATGATAAGAATAAATCAATCATCTCAGAGGATGAACTATCTTCTTTAAAAATATTTATATTGAAATCACCACAGATTATTAATTTTTTGTTATCACAGTATAGGGTATTTAGTACTGAATCCAATAAGTCAATAAAAATATTTTTATCACCTGAAGGAGGCCTGTAAATACAACATAAAATAGTATTAGAATGTACAAGTTCTATTGCTGTAGCTTCAAAATGTAGCTCACTACAGAAAGCACCAACATCATCTCGATTTTTTGTTTCTATTCCTTGTTTAACATAAATACATGCTCCACCATGGTTATGTACTTTTCGACTGAAATATGCAGACAAAACATAATTATTTAATACAATTTGAGTAATATTATCATTTTTTTGCCAATGTTCTGTGAAAAGTAAAACATCAAAATTTTCCCTCAAACACAGCAAGTCCAAAAGATTAATTTTATTAGATATGCTTTGTAAATTTTGTAGTAATAAACTAAAGTTACTTTTTTTAATATTTAGGTTTGAACTTCTGGAGGGGTTTGAGCTTGAAAACCCTGCTTTTTATAGAAAAATCTGTTTAAAATAGTCCCACAAGGCCATATTTCATCATTTTTTATTGTTTGTAATTTTGACATAGGTATAATAACTTTAAAGGAAGAGGTTTTACCTTTAGTGTTAAGTTTTTCAATTTCAACATTTTCAGATTTCTCACTAATAGTATTACAAATATGTTCACTCAAAATCTCAGTTGTTGTCTCAGGATCTAACCTTCCAATAAATAAATGCGCTTTGCGCTCAACTGCCTTGATTTTGATTGTACTATCAACACCAGCTTTACCTACAAGTGCTGCCTTCCTTTTCCTTGATTTATGCTGAACGGGTCGGAAGCCGTCGTTGTCATCATTGGCGTTATCACCACTGTTTTCGGTTTGGCGGACATCATCACATGCAGGTAACTCAGGCTTTTTGAGGCGAGTATATATTATACATAAAAACAAGTAAATTAGCCAACAAGTGATGAGAAAAAGGTTAAAATGCCTATACACTAGACGTGATCTCACACCATAGTATCAGAAATACTGCTTCGTCAATAAATAAACATATAATAATAAACATTAAAAACACACAAGATGTATAAATTACACTGGCAGAAGGGTTGTAGCCATAACAGGTAAGGCATTTTACAAAGAAACAATTCAACTAGAAACTATGGCAAATATAATAGTAAAATTGTCTCTTTATTAATTGTGTAAAATACAATACAAAAATTTAGAACTCTCCCATACTCACTTCAAAATAACTTTATAGCAATATTTATTAAACATTCAAAATATATTTATTCACTTCTGTACCCTACTATGCTATAAATTAAATAATCATATTTAAAAACGGTGGAGGGGGGTTAAGATGATGTATTATTGTTTGCTCTCTCTCTCTCTCTCTCTCTCTCTCTCTCTCTCTCTCTCTCTCTCTCTCTCTCTCTCTCTCTCTCTCTCTCTCACTCACTCACTCAATACAGCATGATGTGCAATAAGAAATTATTGTTAGAACTTCATGCTATAACCTTTGCTCTTTGTTTTTGTATTGTGCTCTATTAAAAAAGAAAAAGAAATAATCCAGATTTTTATTTTAATAATAACAATATCAATAATTATTATAATACTCGTAAGTATTTAAAATGTATATTTATTATCAAGTTTCTATAAAATAAAGTGAAAAGGAATTTTCTAATTAAAATTTCATGTTAATTATAATTTAAATAATCATAATTAAAATTATTACACTAATTTTTTTTTTAATCATATTTAACATTACATGTCTAACATTTCTAACTATTTATTGTAATTGACTGTACTCTGTTAAACAGTTGGGTTAAATTGAGAGGTTGTATGCCTGATTTCGCCCAATAAAAACCGTCAATTATTATTATTAAAGGCATAGAAAACATTGAAACAACATGTTCTAAACACAAAATGGGATGTACAAAACAGATGATATTTTTTACCAGAATGTTAATGTAGCCCCACAAAAGAGCTTGAAATAAATGTAAAGTATGCAATTTGCGTAAATATTCCTGTTTATGACGTCATTAACAGGCAAAAACTAGTATGAAAATGTTGTGCGGGTTGCATAAATATAAATTTTCTGATCACTGCTACGGCGCTACAGTTGGGTTTTGAGACAAACTAAAGTTATTTATGTAAGTCTCATCAAGTGTTTTGTGATGTAAATGCTTATGTTTTCATGTTTTCTATGCCTTTAAGTATATATTAAAGTCTCTGTGTCTTGAGACAAAATTTTAATGAAATGAGTACATACATATCACTCTTTGTGAAAACATATGACAATCTGACATCAGTATACTTTCAAAGAAATCTGAACATTGAAAACTTTGTTTAAAAAAAAACTGGATTTTTTTTTATGTATACACTACAGA
This sequence comes from Ecdyonurus torrentis, assembly GCA_949318235.1. Classification (NCBI taxonomy): domain Eukaryota; kingdom Metazoa; phylum Arthropoda; class Insecta; order Ephemeroptera; family Heptageniidae; genus Ecdyonurus; species Ecdyonurus torrentis. The sequence goes on from OX439136.1 coordinate 11,007,522, forward strand.
ACATTACACTTTAGCAGAATAGTTCAATCTCTAAAATGGACGACATTGAAGTACTAACATACATGTATACCGAACTCACTCAAATTTGAAACATTATACTGATTAAAAATTTATATTATTGTTTGTGTTTTGTCGTTAGAATATATTTATATAGATGAGACTATTGAAAATGATTTTAATTCATATATACGTATAATATATTATAATGTAAATAATGAGTCAATTAATGACTATATACATATAGAGACCAACGCTTGCTGCATAACTTTTATTTACTTTACAATAAACTAATGGGTTAATAAATTTATTTATTTATTTATTTATTTTTTTAATATAGAGCACGATAGAGGCTCACTCGTTTAAGGGAGTAGGGGACCGATGTCGGCCATTAGACTCAAACTTTTCTCGTCAAAAAAATCTGAAATTTTGCACAATGATACTTCAGCTTGAGACAATTTCAAATATATAAAAATAATTTTGGGGGGTCACCATTCAAATCAATTTCATATCATTTTTTGAAATTTTATTCCCATAAGGTCCAATGTTAATTTCAATAATTTTTTTTCTTTTTTCGGGACAGTCAAACATCATGATTTTTATCACGGCTAGGTGTGACCTTTAGCTACACAATGACATCAAATTTAGACCCAAAACACTTCTAGTTTTTGAGATATAAGGTCGGTACCCTACTCCCTTAAGAGAGTAGGAAACTTGATGATATCTGGCAAATTGAACGGTTGGCAAAAAATTAAGGTAAAGATGAAATATCAATTAAAAGTTAAGTTGTGTGAAACACATGAACGTGAATACACGATCAAATATTTTATTTATGCTATTTTAAAGATAACATGTAAATGTGTAAATTTAAACTTTAGTGCTAACTTTTTAAATCAAATTAGTTTTTTTTTAATTAAAAATGTTACTAAGACATTTGAGCAAAAAAAACATTTTATATATATATATATATATATATATATATATATATATACATATATATATATATATATATATATATATATATATATATATAATATATATATATAAAATATATAAATATATTCAAAAATATTTGAAAATTACAGTATTAAATTTGTTATGTTTGATTTAAATAACGAAGAGAGAATTATTTGGAAATAGTTTTTTTTTTTTTTTTTTTTTTTTTTTTTACTATATTTCTGCTCGCGCGGTCACCCACTTCGTTAACATTGTAAAAGTTCAGACCTCCCCTAACTTTAAAATATTAAATTATAAAAAACTAATAGCAGAATGCAGACACCTGTAGGGTGTTTTAGTATGAGCTGTTAACATCAAAGACAAAATTTCATATCGATATTTAAAAATATTGGAGCATAACGCAAAATACAATATACCTGTAAACTATTCAATATCACACTAGCGGCAGTTTGTATATAATTTGTCACTCCAATTAATGACAGGTTATATATATTAGAGTCTAAAACAATATAGACAAGTTTTGATTGTTCTCTATTTTATACACTCTAAAAAATATATATAATTGAATTACTAACTCGCTACTTTTACTTTTAGAAGATTGATTAAGTTTTATTACTCAAGTCTAATTTTTATGTTTTTTTAATTTTATATTATAACTAAAGAATAAATTACGTAATTTATGTCACATTTATGACATTGTAGCATAAATGTTGCTAAATTGAAACAATATTTAAATAATTATAATTCTACTATATGCATAACTTTATTACATTGTATCAGCTATTTTGCTGTATAGCATAAATTATGTTGTAATAAACAAATTATGCTGAAATAGGCTAGTATTATATATTTTTGTACGTGTATGTAACACCATATTTTTTCAATCATTTTAAATGGTTTTTTTCCCACTCAAATGTTTAAATAATTGATAATTTCTTATTACTTATCATTTCAGTTTCTGGATCCTATATTATTGCATTAGTATTCACAAAAATCACTTATACAGGATGATACTGAAATGCTGATGAATAGGACACTAGGAATTCCACGTTGTTTTTCAACATGTTTTGGGATATATTATGGTATTTGAAAAAGATTTAAATTGGAAAAATGAAAATATTTATGGTAAAAAGAAATTAATCTGAAAATAATAAGAATAATACTTATATCATAGCTTATAGATCGCTTCCACTCATATTTAAAAGCCGCCACAAACAGGAATATACAGGCCAGCATAGAAAAAACGTAATTTATTTTGTTATTTTTTTTTTAAAGTAAACTAAGGTTGAAGCCATAGACATATGTTAAAACCTCGATGAAAGCCTTATTTCTATAGGCCCGAATAAGCTACAACAAGAATATCATAAAAATGCTTTCAGTTAATATACTTTTTTTTTTGGGTGTTTCCCTATTCTGGCCAATGCATTTGGCACCACAAACATGGTGTCAAATCGAAATGAAGTGACATTGGTCAATACTATATAACATAACATAATATAACTCGTTTCCTTTACCAGTCATTCATGGCTCAATTAAAGTTTGCTTGTTTTTGAGCTAAAAGCTTAAAACCAATCTATAACGTTATATGTATATATAGATATAAATATACTCAAAGATTATATGTCTCGGGTGGGTGATTAAACTGGATTTTATTAATTTAATTTACAGTTCTATAGAAAATACATTATTGCTTGGCATAGAAATATCAATCTATTTCCATCAATCTGATACATTAAAACATGATTGTATAACCCGAGTCACGGAGACAATTTGATGATGAATATACATGTCACATAATGGACTCTACCATTTATATATGTGATATCAGCTTTATTAGCACCTCAGTCTCATATCACGTTCGACTCGCTTTGATCGACAGAGCGTAACAACCTAATTGACTACTCAGATGAAAGCACCACCATTTTTGTCCCCCCATTATCATACAATTTGAAATATGTTTCTTATTGTATAATATGTTTATTCTAGCAATATCAAAATTATTTAATGCATTTTATTATGTGGAGTTGTAAATTCTTAAAGGAATAGACCAAAGAAAAACATGAGCATTTATATCACAAAACACTTGATGGGACGTACATAATAATAGCTTTAGTTTGTCTCAGTACCCACTTGTAGCTCCTTAGCAGTGATCAGAAATTTCGATTCTGAAATACAACAACACAACGCACACAACATTTTCATACTAATTTTTGTATGTTTCTGACGTCATAAACATGAATAGTCACGCAAATTGCATACTTTACAGTATTTTCACGTTCTCTCGTGGGGCTACATTAACATTCTGGTAAAAATTGTCAACAGTTTTGAAGATCCCATTTTGTGTTTATTCGTTAAAAATCTAATGTTGTTTTATGTGGTCTATGGCTTTAATTATGTACTTTTTTTCAATTATATAGGGTTAACCATGCATTTGCTTAACTATTATGATTAGCACTGTAATAAAAAAAAGTCTTGGTTACGTACTTTTAAAAATAAAATGTATTTTGATTTCTGTAATATTTTCAACATATTTTCATAGATTTTTACTGAAACTTTCAGCAATTTTGTATTAAATTTGTGTTATTAATAATATCCAAACTTAAATGTATATTGTACATAAAATTTACAAGTATTATAGTTATTAATTAGTGTAAATAGAGAATATTTCACCATTTTTTTTTTAATACAAAGTTGCGTGTGAAAAACATCCTTTTTGAAAATCTACATGGAATAAAAAAACAACTTAAAGCCATAGATCACATAAAACAACATGTGCTTTTTAATGAATAAACACGAAATGGGATCTTCAAAACTGATGACAATTTTTACCAGAATGTTAATGTAGCCTCACGAGGGAGCGTGAAAAAACTGTTAAAAGTATGCAATTTGTTGTGCGGGTTGCATAAATTGAAATTTCTGATCTTTGCTACGGGGCTACTGTTGGGTTTTGAGTGAGACAAACTAATGTTATTTATGTAAATCCTATCACGTGTTTTGTGATATAAATGCTTATGTTTTTCTCTGGTCTGTTCCTTTAAAACTAGCTTTAAAAAAGTATTGAAATCATACAAAATTCTTATTCTTTCCAAGTTAAATATGGGCACCAATATGGTGGATAGATCTCTAATATGAAATTAATTTTTGTATCCTGCACAGTGAAAAATATATGTTGTTTTCTTCTTTTTCTTCTAGTAACAAAGCAATATTAAAGAGGAAGTTCAGGGGTTACAACATGGCTTCTTCAATGTTAGATACTGAGAAGAACTGTTCATAACCTCACATATGATGACCCAAAGCCCTTCCGTAGCCCCATGGTAGCCCCTTAAACTTGCGCTCATCCTGTGAGATATACAACCCGCTACAACATTTTCTATATTAAAGTCGTAACTATGACGTAAAAGATACGGGACGGTTTGCATATCTCGCAGGATCATCACGAATTTGCGGGGCTACGGAAGGGCTTTGGGTCATCATATGTGGCTTTATGAACAGTTCATCTCATTATCTAACATTGAAGAAGGCATGTTGTAACCGCTGAACTTTCTCTTTAAAAGTTTTTATTTACAATATATCATAGATGTCCTAAGATTAAAATATTTTTCACAATTTTAAATGCTGAAAAGAAGAACATTCTGCATTTTTTTAAATTAAAAAGAAGAGAAACTTTAACATTTACGTTACATTTTTTTTCATTTTAATTATTCATATCACATTTTATGTACAAACCGCAAAACCATTAAGATATTACATTTAGCAATGACATTTATATATCATTATAAAACTCCCATGATGCATAAAAATTATATTTTTTATCTTAATTGTCAAACTATTATGAATTTTTTAATATATTTAAATGCACTATATACATTGTAAAAAACACTGAGAATTACAGTTTATAATATAAATATGAAAATAGTTTTTTTTTCTTACGCTTTACGTATAAATAAAATAATAACAAAAGAAATGTGTTCTGGGACTTTATAAAAGATTTTGTATTTTTCGTATTATGTTTAATTTGTATGTTGAAATATGACCTATATTTTAAATAATACTTCATATTTTAATAAAAAGAAAATAAGAAAAGAATGTGACATTATGAAAATACTTAAAAAACAAAAGGTAATATTAAAAAAAAATTATATGTATAGAATGAATAATTGAAATTTAAAAAAAAAAAATAGTGTAATATTAATAATAAAAATCATACCAGGCTTCTTAAAAGCTAATAAATTATGTTTTCAAGAATAACAATGTCATATTCATGAATATATAATTTTAATTTGTAATAAAAGCTTTTTTAATTTTTTGTTTTGCCTTCTTACAGCAGCATGTTGTATTTCACAAATATTTATCAAACCAATGACTATATTATAACATTAGAAATTATTTATATGATAACATGGGCAAAAGAGATACGAGTTCTAAAGCAACCTCTCTTTCTATGTGAGTGAATGCTTTTGAGGTTGTTTTTGTTTTGCTATGTGTTTTTAGGCAACTATCAATGCGGACCATTAGCTTTTCTCTTTTTTCTTTCTTTTGTGTATGTGTTTTTTCCCCTAATATCTCCAAAGAAAACAATTTTACGTAAAATTCATTCTATTTTTAGAGAAGATAATGGAAAGAAAAGACCGGAAAATTATAAATTTCTTTTTCTTAAAAAAAAAAAAAAAAAAAAAAAAAAAAGGTAAAAAGAAATCATGATGACGTTTTTCAATGGTCTTTTGTGATCTTAATACGATTGTTTTCCTTGATAGAGTTCCTTTTGGTTTAAAAAAAATGTAGAAAAGTTACAAAAAGCGAGCTTTTAAATCCGATTTTGAATATTTTCTCTATTATTTATTCTGAAGATGTTTAAAATTTTAGTTGATATTTCTCTTTGACAGGACACATTGAAACCACACAAAGACATATAGCTAAATTAATTTCACTTATAAAAATAATATAAAATTAATAATTCATGTAAATAACTCAAATAAATAAAACAAAACATAGAACCCCTAGCCTTGTATGCAACTATTGTGGTATTTCTGTTCAACAAATTGCCTACATTTTAGGCGATTGTAAATTTAATTGCAACTAAACAACAGTATTGAACGAAGGCCAAAACGTTTTAATCAAATTATTCTAAAATATTATATAGGGTCTATGCATTCATGTTAAAGTCAACGCCATGTTGGATCACTCAATAACATGGGTGACATAGGAAAATAACTCATTTTGCCAGTTTAAAAACACTATGCAATATTTTTGAGAGCATTAATGCTGTAAATATGTTGAATTAGTATCTCAAGTATGTGAAGAAAATAACAATAACAAAAAATTAACTGATCTCCATAAGAAAATTGCCTAAAACGAAGTTTGTCCTATGCTGGGCTATGTTATTCACTTCTCCAGTATGGCCTCCATCCAAGCGCATTAAATATGACGTACATGCGCATACACCCTATATTTTTTAAAATATTTTACTTTTTACATATATATATATATATATATATATATATATATATATATATATATATATATATATATATAATATATATATATATATATATATATATATATATATATATATATATATATATATATATATAACATCACTTAATGTTATTACTAGTGTTCAATAAACTTTCAAATTCAAATATATTTATTCATTTCTTTCGTCCTACAATCACAATAAACAACATTGCATATTCGCTTAGGTTATTGTAAATGAAAAATTCACAATTAGAAATCAGAGTCTATAAAATACAAAAATTACATACAATGAAGAAATAAACAACATAAATATAATATAAAACAGTTAACATATAACAAGATAAAAAAGTCCTCTCTCTCTCTCTCTCTCTCTCTCTCTCTCTCTCTCTCTCTCTCTCTCTCTCTCTCTCTCTATCTTTTCCATTCCTTTGTCTTTCAGTAAAATTATAAACGGGATCATAATTTTTAGTTTTCTCATTCAAACAACGTACTTATTTTAGTGCCTAACTTGTAATTATGTCTTCTAATTTTCTTTTTTTATTCTTTTTCTTTCATCTTTCTGCCTTTCTTCTTTTTTTTTGTATGTGATTAATTATACCTATAGCAAGAAAAGTTAGAGAAAGACAATGAGATCATAGGGATTAATTATATCCCCTCTTCCCTAATTCTTTTAACTGTCCTGTTCTTCATGAAGTATGTTATACAAAAATCATACAGTACAGTTTAAAAGATAATAAAATTTTAAATTAACACATATAACACATATGAACACATATAACACTGCCAATGGTTATATAATATACAATAATATTAATAACTAATAATAATATACGTACATAGTACAATAATATTAATAATATATATCGTAATAGCTCGTTCTATAAATTACACACAAATATTGAGCCAGCTTCGAAAATGTTCCTTTGTTAAATAAAACAGCTGGTTATGACGTCGTTACCTGTTTACTACGTTTATACATATGGTCGATCATTGTTATTTCTTCTTTTAGAACTTTGAACTTGATAAAAATGAAAGAAACTTCCTAAAAAAAGTTCCAGTCTCAATATGCGACTCACTTTTATCGGCTCAAAAAACAAGATCAACCAAAGAACGTTTCTTACTTTGTTGGTCAGCCAATCACTGTTATTGAGATTCACTTTACTTTACAGAACGAGCTAATGTAATATAATATATACGTATATTTATATGACAGTTTAAAACGTTTTAAACTTTATGTAGTAAATTTCTAGTGAAAAGTATTGTATATCACATCACAGCATATAATCCAATGAAACTTTTAGAAAATTGAAACTTGAAACTAAACTTCTACAAAAGAACAAACTTTAAGAACATAGAAAGTTTTACATTATTAAACAACGCTAAAACCTAAAATATGTACTGTTTGAAAATTTTCTAACTTTTTCCCCCCCTGATTTTAAATTTTTTAATAGAAATTGTTTTTTAGCAGTAAAAAGAGCGATAACAATTTTTTTTATTTATGTCATTTGATAGTAACACAATTATATACTTAAAGGAATAGACCAGAGAAAAACAAAAGCATTTATATCACAAAACACACTTGGTGGGACTTACATACATAACTTTAGTTTGTCTCAAAACCCAACAGTAGCCCCGTAGCAGTGATCAGAATATTCAATTTATGCAACCCGCACAACATTTTCATACTAATGTTTGAATGTTTCTGACGTCATAAATATGAATTTTCACGCAAATTGCATACTTTACAGTTTTTTCACGCTTTCTCGTGGGGCTATATTATAACATTCTGATAAAAATTGTCATCAGTTTTGAAGATCCCATTTCGTGATTATTCATTAAAAAGAACATGTTGTTGTATGTGGTCTATTGCTTTGAAATGTAAGTATATCCTATAGATAAAATATTTATACGAAAAACATGCTATATACAAACATTTTTAAGTAATGTTATGTATGTATTACTATTACTGGAAAGTAAACAATTTTAGCAATTGTTATGCTATTTACAAGATTTACTCAAGTATATAATGTTATGTAGAAACACACTCCAAGTGTTTAGAGAATGGAAAAATTCGGTATTTCTTGTGAAAATCTCGAATAAACATGAACTAAAACATTTCTTCTTTTACGATATTTATATCATCTAAAGCTTTGCTCGCCATGATAAATGAAACACATTATCTCAAATACAGTATGCAAAATTAAATTGTAATCAAAAAATAAATTTAACTTGGTCAATATATATGTAGAAAAAAAAAGATAAAAAACTTTTTTTTTAAATTTTTTTTTTAATAAATTTAGACAAAGGAAAATTTTCAATGGCACTGGCATTCGTTAGTATTATGACGTTCAGTAAAAGGTTCTCCTTTCTCTATCACTAATTCATATATATATATATATATATATATATATATATATATATATATATATATATATATATATATATATATATATATATACATATATATATATATACATATATATATATATATATATATATATATATATATATATATATATATATATATATATATATATATAATAAAAAGCCTGAAAATTTGATGGTGCAGAAACTAATTTATTTGTTAACTTCTTTTTTTTAATTAATTTTGTTCATATACATACTTGTTAATTATAACATAAAACGTCATAATAATTATATTTTAAATTTTATTATAATGATGGTATATAATTTACATAATTGCATTGCAAAAATACAATAATATGTAAATGACAATATAAAATTACTATGTTAAAGGAAAAGTAGGTTAAAAAGTATCGAAAGATTCTTGAGTCAACAGTAATGAAATTAAATGTCATAGTTGAAGAGTTATAGTTTATATCAACATGTTTTCTTATGGTTGTGTAATAAAGAAAACTATCTTTGAACATCGGATGTATATATCTTGCATCAAAGAGAGAGAGAGAGAGAGAGAGAGAGAGAGAGAGAGAGAGAGAGAGAGAGAGAGAGAGAGAGAGAGAAAACTAACCAACTGTTGTAGTATGTATGTATACTTGGAAAACGATTTGTCAATATTAATGTTTGTGTAAGTATGTTTGTATTTTGGTTGTAAAAAAACAAAAGGTTATAGAAAAATTTCTATCGTGATTTCTATAGCTTTATAGCCTCTCTCTCTCTCTCTCTCTCTCTCTCTCTCTCTCTCTATATATATATATATATATATATGTTTATCTCTATTCTACTCTTCTTTTAGCAGCCACAACATTATTATTAACTTGTGTTAAAAAAAATCAATATTTGTTTAAAAATTTAAAAGATTTCAAATAAAAAAAATACAAAAATGAGAAGTAAAAAGGCTACTCAAAAATGACTTGCTTATTAGTATTACTTATGCTATAGTTGGGCTTGAGGGGAGGGGGTTCACTTTTGATTTAATCGTTGACGCCATACTTGAGCAGTAAATAAGATGACCATGAGTATAGGATTTTTTTTTTCAAATTAAAATATAACAAAGTAAAGACTCATAAAATATTGTTGTGTTCTATATTATGTAACCAGATTACTATTTACATGGGAAACCTAATGTACTATTTAACGAGTACGGTACACGCGGTAATGCTTATGGTTTGGAAGAGAAATGAAAAAAATATTTTATAATCTTTTTAACATGTTGTACAGTACATTACATAAAACAACAAAAATAGAGTAAGAGAGAGAGAGAGAGAGAGAGAGAGAGAGAGAGAGAGAGAGAGAGAGAGAGAGAGAGAGAGAGAGAGAGAGAGAGAGAGAGAGATGTAATGTTTTTATACTTTTTTTTTCCACCAGGAATTTAAAAATACACGATTCGTGGAATAAAAAAGTCATTTTCATTGTAGGCTTTTTTTTTATTATATAAATATTTATTTTTTACTATAGTTAGTTGATTTATGTACATACAGTACATAATTGTTACTACAACACAACTGTTATTTTTTTATTTAACAAGGGTAGAGCGTGTGATAATTTTATATGTTACGTGAAGATATAGCATTATAATATATCCATACTAAAAATCAGATATTTTAATATTCCAATATTATTTAGTATTATGTATTATTCCATAGCATAAAGCTAAGGAAATTGGAATTAATTATTATTATTTGACTTTACTGTTAGTTAAGAGGATATTATTGTATGTTATTTACTTCAAAGATAAATTTTGTTTGAAAATTTTGATTGGAATTCTAAATAGAACAAATAAAAAATAATCTTCTTTGAATATAGTACTGTCGAAGACAAATAAAAGGTTACAATTTAAACTTTCCTATTTGACGTGCCTATATGTAGAAATAAGATTTTTACCCTTTATTCATGTTCTTTCAAAAAAAATGATATGAAACTCTCTATAGAGATCGCCTCTCACGCTTAGGTGATTGAGAACTTTAACAGAGAAGTGACATCCACATGTTTTAGGCAGATCTGCATACGCAAAACAGTAAGCCTACATTAATTTATTATGAGGCACCAATAACAGGCCATTATCATGCATTAATCAGAGCGTGCGACAGAGCGAAAGCTCTAAGACAGTTCTTACGCTCTCTCTCTGGTTGGTGCCTAAGAATGGCCTCTTCTGTGTATGCGTATTATAATAATAATCATTACTGTTTTGTGTATGCGAGCCTAAAATATAGGGATGGTTTTTCTCTGTTTAAGTTCTCTATCAGGTGTTCATCTGAACGCTAGAGGCAACCTCTAGTGAGTTTTATGTACTTTTTTTTTGAAAGAAAGTGAATATAGGGTACAAATCTTGTTTCCACATTACGTTTTCAGGCGTGCAAATAAGGAATTAATTTAATTTGTAACCTATTTCTTGTCATTGGTTGTACAGTTCTGAACAAAAGTTCCCGAACGGAGCAGCGGGGGCCGCTGTATTTTCTCAAAAAGATAGAATAGAGTGGTTGCGGGTTGCCTATGCAAATCGTCTGGGAACTTTTGGCCAGAGCTGTACATCTGAAGTAAAGTTGTCAAAAAGTATTTTGCTTATGTACGTACTGTAGAGCCTATAGAAACATGGTTGCGTGAATGTGTCATGGTTGCGTGTAGGTTACAATGATTCTATATAGACAATGGGCGATGACCAAAGTCTTCAATTTGTTATGAGCTTAAAACATGTAAGCGTGTTATATGTCTGTATATCTCTCATTTGGAGTTTTTCTATCTTCATTGCAGTAGTTTTCTCATAAATTACTAAAATTATGATCATACGATGTTAAATTAGGTGTAATTTATTTTTTCTCGAACCACCTGTGATTGACTATACCGCTCTACACCGCGGTGAGTCATGTGGAAAGGTTATAGGAACGCTTCTTTCTAGTGAAAAGTTTTGTTTAATTCTTAACACGTTCGTTGTTGTTCTTACAACACGTAAAAATTGACTTGAGTAATTAGATTACGAATGATTTAATTACTTCCATCCCAACTATAGTTTACTTTTCCTAAAAAATGTTGAAAGATTATCCTGCATTTATATATTATAAAAAATTAGGGTTTCTCTGTAATTGAATCGCGAATAATAATTAACAGCTTTTATATAGCAAAATCAGGCATACACTTTAACACAATTGTTTTACAGAACAGCCAGTTACATTTTAAAATAATGTAAGACATATAACTTTTATAATTTTTTTAAAGTAAATTTTTATATTAATTGTAAATATATTCATTTTATAATTGTGTGAAAGAGAGAAAGAAAATTTGATTGACATTTGATTGGTTACACGTCATCACCAGAAACAGACATTTACATAATGTTATTCATTGACTGATGTTATTATTTCACTAAATACTAAATTAAACCAATGAAACTTGCACATATTTTACACGACGATGACTTGTCACATCGTCACATCACTATCCTGAAGTCTTGTGTTTGATATTCAAAATTTCTATAATCAAGCTTGATTCACTAAAACGATATCGTTATTTTATATACATCGCCCACAATGACGTATCGATAACTTTAATAAAAAATAAATCATCAAAAAAAAAACACATATATATATTTCTTATCACCCGTTGGGTTACTTTATACTTACTTGTTGTTTTTGTGTTTTTTTTTCTTTTTCTATATACTACTCACAATTTAAACCCAATAACGGACTATTATTATTATTATAGTGCAATGCTTTCATTGAAATGAAATATTTAAAATCTTGCTTAATGTATGACTGTATTATACCTACAATGATTACCGCCTCATTTAGATTTTCTTTTTTGTATGTTTGTTTTACACTTTTATTATTATTTTTTTTTTTAAACGAAAAATATCATTATCGATGCGACGATTATATCACCATTTTTTTTTAAACTATAGGGTGTATCCGCATAACATCATATTTATTGCGCTTAGAGGTCACACTGAAGTAGTGAATAACATTGCTGAGCATAGGACAAACTTCTTTTAAGGTAATTTTCTTTGGGAAATCGGTTAATTTTTTATTTTTTATTATTCTTATTTTTCTCACATACTTGAGATACTAATTCAACATATTTACAGCATCAATGCTCTCAAAAATATTACATATTTATATTGTTTTTAAACTGGTAAAATGATTTATTTTCCTATGCCACCCATGAAATTGACTTATCCAACATGGCACCAACTTTAACATGAATGCATACACCCTATAACAATAACTTTTATAAAACTATTAATTTATATAACGTATCAGCTACATAGCCAAATATCGTTATAGTATCGTTATCGTAAACTATAATCGAACCCAAGACTATTCTCTTATATATATATATATATATATATCGATAGTGAGGAGCAGAGAAGCGACCAATGAGAAATCAAGCGAATTTAGAAATATGAAAAACAAAAGTCTATCTATATTTTTCTACAATAGTTAGAAAGTGAAAGTTATTTTATTTAAAACGGCTGGTATATTAGCTTTCTGGTACATTTTTAAAAATAAAATTATGACGCAAATTAACAAAGTTAATTAATAATGCGAAATATTTGAGCGCGATTTTTGGTCTTGTTTTTACAACTGTGAAGTTCAACTCGATGTCAAAAGTTTAGTTAACATTGGATTGTAATGATTTTTTTACACAAAATACGAAACTGAACAGCGTATTTAAGGATGTAATTTTTTTGGCAACCTCAAAAAATTAGCAAAGTTATTTGCACATTTCTAATTTTAAAAAAATTAGCGTGAAATTGAAGCCACTACTTTGAAATTTGGCCTCAGTGTTCACCATTAAAGTGAAAATGTTTGCTGAAAAAATAAATTATTTTTGATCATTTGTTACAATTTTACAATTTAATTGAATACTTTAGAATAAATAAGAAAAAAATGAAAAAGCTACTAAAAAGTCACTGTCCTAAGCTACTACGTAAAAAAACTTTTGGTTTAAGCAAGTATAACAGCGTAAAAATATGCATACTTCAGCAACATTTTGTTTGGGTATTTGTCTTATATTTTGCATAATTAAGTTATTTCATTGGTACCGTATGAAATTTTGATATTTTGATAGACAAAAATAAAATTACGTAGTAGCTTAGCACAGCGAATTTTTAGTAGCTTGCAAGATTTCTTCTCTTTTTTCTGTCGCGCATCGGCTTCACTTTTCTCATTTATTCTAAAGTTTTCAATTAAATTGTAAAATTGTAACAAATGATCAAAAATAATTTATTTTTTCAGCAAACATTTACACTTTAATGGTGAATACTGAGGTCAAATTTTAAAGTTGTAGCTTCATTTTAACGCAAAATTTTTTTTAATTAGAAATTTGCAAATAACTTTGCTAATTTTTTGAGGTTGCCAAAAAAATTACATCCTTAAATACGCTGTTCAGTTTCGTATTTTGTGTAAAAAAATCATTACAATCCAATGTTAACTAAACTTTTGACATCGAGTTGCACTTCACAGTTGTAAAAACAAGACCAAAAATCGCGCTCAAATATTTCCCATTATTAATTAACTTTGTTAATTTGCATCATAATTTTATTTTTAAAAATGTACCAGAAAGCTAATAAACCAGCCGTTTTAAATAAAATAACTTTCACTTTCTAACTATTGTAGAAAAATATAGATAGACTTTTGTTTTTCATATTTCTAAATTCGCTTGATTTCTCATTGGTCGCTTCTCTGCTCCTCACAATCGATATATATATATATATATATATATATATATATATATATATATAAACGTTATAGAATATTTAAACGAGATAAATACGTAATATACAAAAGTCAACGTATATGATTATTGATGTAATACTATAACAATTATCAATTATCTATTATTATATTATAATGTAATATGTACTATAGTCTCTCATTATATACGTATATACCTTACTCATTTATGAATCTTACCGTTCCGCTAACCAACCACAAATTAGAATTTCGTAATGTATATTGTTGTTACTGCATGTCAAAGTTTTTTTTTTTTTTTTTTTTTTTTTTTTCTTCTTCTTCTATTTGAGAAATTCTGAAACAATTGAAGTGTATTAATTTCTCTATAAGACGTATGGGTATAGTCAAATGTTTTCGAATATGTTATTTTCTATGAAAGTTTTCCCTATTATATACTACAAGAAGTTGATCAAAGATATCCAATTAAAATCTTAAGCTCAGTTGAACTATAACATTGTAAATTGAGTAGGAGTCTATATTTCACGATAACAGTATAATACGATCAATATTTCTATATGTTGTTGCTTAATATACTGTTAATTCTGTATACCGTTAAAAAATATACTTGAGTTTTAATAATAATTTTCTTAAAGCCATAGACAAGAAGAATACATTATGCATTTATGTATATCACAAAACACTTGATAGGACTTACATAAATATAATATAACATTAATTACTTTGTGTCATAACCTATCCGTAGCAATAATCAGAAAATTTCTGTTTATGCAACCCGTACAACATTTTTATACTAATTTTTGCCTGTTTTCTGAGGTATAAAACAGAAATATTTACTTAAATTGCATACTGTACTACAGTTTTTTCACGCTCTCTTTTTGCAATACATTTATGGTAAAAATTGTCATAAGTTTTGCAGATCCCATTTTGTGTTTAATGATTAAAAAACAACAACATATTGTTGCGTTTCATGTTATCTATGGCTTTAAGTGATATTTAGAATTTTTTTTAATAAGGTAAAATTACTAAAATTTGTATTTACTGTAATAAGATGTTCTATTTATAAAATAATTCAAAAATTTGATTTTATTACGTTCGTTATATATATATATATATATATATATATATATATATATATATATATATATATATATATATATATATATATATATATATATATATATATATATATATATATATATATATATATATATATATATATATATATATTTAATTATTATTTGAAAATACAATTCATTCTAATTTTTTAATTTCTATGGCCATATTATATATATAGAGGTATATGGAGAGAGAGAGAGAGAGAGAGAGAGAGAGAGAGAGAGAGAGAGAGAGAGAGAGAGAGAGAGAGAGAGAGAGAGAGAGAGAGAGAGAGAGAGAGAGAGAGAGAGAGAGTTAAAAAAAGAAATAAAGTTGAAATTTTTGTTTTCAATATATATAGCAATTTTTTAAACACTTTTTAAACCGATTATGTCTATTATGGTTGTTACATAAAGATAACGTTTATTATTATTTTTTAATTTATCCAATTATTTACTTTTTACAATCAGAATTTCAAGTCACATAATAATCACCAATAATCACGTACAAATCAGCTATTGTTTTGTAGTACCAACTTTTTTTTTCTTTAATTGTAAAACATTTCATATACGATTGAGATTAATGCCCCCCACCCCCTTTGTTTTTGCTTGTTGGTGTTATTATAAAATGTACCAATTATTTTGTGAAACATTACCCATAACTATGAAAATTATATTTATCTTCATTTAAATAATGATGCATATTTGTATATAAATATTTCTATACCTGTAACATCAAATAAAATGTCAGAAATTGATAAATTTATATATTTTTAGTAATAGCTATAAATGAATCATCTTTTATTGCCAATCTTTTTTTTTTAATCATTAAAATAATAACCAATAAAAACAACGGATGTTTTATCTATAATTTTTCATAAGCCTAATGTTATTGTTGTAGCTTGTACTGTCTGTTTGGTATAAAGTGACACAAATATCGTTGAATATGCCATTATAAATTCTCACTTTTTACCTAACATACAGTACTTATAAGACTATTGTTATATATTATAGATTATAGCTGTTGTATTAGTTCATTCTGTAAAGTAAAGTGAATCTCCATAACAGTGATTGGCTGACCAACAAAATAAGACACATTCATTGTTTTTTTTTTTTTTTTTTTTTTTTGTTTTTTGTTTTTTTTTTTGTTTTTTTTTTTTTTTTTTTTTTGAGCCGGTAAAAGTGATTCACATATTGAGACTGGAACTTTTTCAGGGAAGTTTCTTTCATTCTTATCAAGTTTAAAGTTCTAAAAGAAGAAATAACAATGATCAACCATATGTATAAACGTGTAGTAAATAGGTAACGACGTCATAATCAGCTGTTTATAGCAAAGGAACATTTTCGAAGCTGGCTCAATATTTGTGTGTAGTTTATAGAATGAGCTATTATGTCGTTATATAACCCGTAGTTTTGGACGTTGGGCTATTAATTGAACCCATAGTCACAATACTCAATAGAGAGTAATCAGTGACTAGGGTGTCAAACTTTGACGTCACATTTTAAAGTTTACAAAGCCTACACAAAACAAAAATAAAAACGTAATAATTATGTTGTATAGATCATTTACAGCAACATTTATAAATTATAGCATTTTTTTTCTTGCCATAATATATTGTGTATCGTGCTACATCCATCCCAGTCACAGTCAAGAAATTGTCATATCGACAGGCAAGGACTTTCTATTAGACAACTTGCATTTCATTTTTCTATGTTCTTGAAAAATTCTTTAGGAAAATTAAATAATATTGTATTGGTTTATATAAAACTTCTTAAAAAATGCTCCGTCATACTTAATATATATTTTTTAAAGTTTTATATACACCATTAAAGGAATAGACCAGAGAAAAACATAAGCATTTATATCACAAAACAATTTATGGGATTTACATTATGTAACATTAGTTTGTCTCAAAACCGAACATAGCAGTGATAAGAAAATTCGATGTATGCAACCCGCACAACATTTTCATACTAATGTTTGAATGTTTCTGACGTCATAAACACGAATTTTCACGCAAATTGTATACTTTACAGTTCAGTTTGTTTACGCTCTCTCGTGGGGCTAGATTAACATTCTGGTAAAAATTGTCATCAATTTTGAAGATCCTATTTTATGTTTATTCATTAAAAAGCACATGTTGTTTTATGCGGTCTCATGGCTTTAATATAAAATATTTTTTTCTAAAGAATTTTTTAAGACTTTCAAAAACAGGCATGCAAGTTGTCTATTACTATATTGTAGACCTGCATTTTGTGACATCATGAATTTCAAAATCATGTAATATGATATTTTGACTTACAATTAGTTTGTGAGGATACAAACGGGTTAAGGTTAATAAGGGACATAATGTAAGGTGGTCTCATCTCATGATTTATCTATATTTGTTTTGAGTATAGTTTCCCTTTAAGTCCAAAATACATAATATTCAAAATTGTAAAGGAAAATAATCAATAATGTTTTCTATTTTATTGAGTATATAAATAAATAAATATAATGGTCACTAAAATTAAAGTGTACCTTCTTCAAACTTTTTACCTTACACTAAAACTACCTCTTAATTGAAGTTGCTTTGGTTATTCTGACATTTTAAAAAGATACTTTGAACTTCAAAAACATAGTATATAACTTTAAGGTCACTTTCTTTGTAGTTTCACTTCAACTATCTAATTAATAGAAGGGTCTACCACATTTTATACACTGGTAACTTACAATTATTGTTAAAATCATTAAATTTAGAAAAATATTTAGAGGTTTCTACAGTGATTTATACAGTAAAATTTCCTTTGTGGATTATTATTATTATTACTGTAATAAATGACCACAAAATAATAATGTAAGAACACCAATGACATTATTTCAAATCTATTTGTAAATTAAGAGCTAGTGTACTTAAATAAAATGCTGCTTACCAGTGCAATTTTATATATATATATATATATATATATATATATATATATATATATATATATATATATATATATATATATATATATATATATATATATTAGAGCTGTAAATTTAAACCGGTTCAAGCACCCGCCCGGGCCAAAATCTTCGGGTGCTCGTTTTTTTTTAAAAATCATCAACCCGGGTTTCGAGCTTTTAGCTCGAAAACGAGCTATTTCGAGTTAAGCTCGTGAATGACTCGTAAAAAAAACGAGCCTTTGAAAATAAAATCGAGGTAAAGAAAAAATTTTGCAGGAAGCAAAGAAAGAAAAGTTTGTAATTTTTGTTTAAAATGGTGTTTTTAATATTATATCATAAAAAAATAGGCTGTTAAATTATTGACGTACTGCGCATGCGTAGTAAGGAGAAACGGAAGTGGATGTGACTGCAATCGCTTGAAGTCTGCCTTAAAACAGTTGTTCCTTTATAAGTCAATTAGTAAAATATCAATATTCGTGCTCCAGAGTATAATAATTATTCATTACTACATAAATAAATAAAGCTATTTTTTCTGTGTTCGTAATGTTATTATTAAAATCAGTTATTTGTTTAAATATTATTTTAAATTAAATTACATACAATAGTTGTATGTATGGTTTTCGTTTACTATATAAATTTCCACATTAAATGTAATTGTAATTATAATGAGAGTAGTAAAATTGATTTTGCAAAACAATTACTAATTATTTTAAAGTGTTTCAACGATATTAGAATATATTTCTATCAAATGCTAAATAACAGTTATATTATTTATAACGTTACACAAAATTATATTGTAATCAAGGTTGTAAGTGACTGACCGGCTGATATTTCACAAACTGAACGGTCGCGAAATATAAAATTAACATGAAGTAAAGATGAAATGTTTCTGAAAAATTTAATTATGTCAAACACAAACAAATACAATCAAATATTGAAGTTATTTCACATTTAAAGATGACATGTATAATGCATGAAAATTTCAAACTTAATATATCACAATGAAGATTTATACAGAATTATTTTTATATCTTTTATATGTAAAAGTAGAAAATTTAAGGAAAAAAAGTTTTTTTTTTTTTTTTTTTTCCAGCTTCTTTAGCATTTATAAATTTTCTGCGATTTTAAAATTCAACACGTGTTAAATTTATTATTAATATTATTTTTTTTTGTGTGTCTTGGTTTTTGAATAAATAATCCTAAATGCCGGCAGCATTTTTTTTCCTTCTTTAACTTTGTTTTCATTTTGGTAAAAAAAAAAAAAAAAAAAAAAAAAAAAAAAACTCTTGAATATATTAAAACCTTTTGAGTTTATACAGCATTTCATTTTTGGATGCCAAAAGGATGAAAAGAAACAGTATCAAGAAAGTGTATAATAATATAATAATTAAATATTTTGAATTTGAACAAAAGTTCGTTAAAAATGTGCGTGTAACAGTGTATGCTTATGCTATTTAAAAATAATTTCACATTGAATCAAGTAGGATTCCAGTGTTGGTATTACTGAAGAAAAAAGAAAAGAACTCATAATAATAAAAAAATCAATCAAAAGTCTCTATTTCATTATTATAATTTTTCTTTTCTTTATTCTTATTATTTTTGTTATTATTATTATTTTCGTCGCTAAAAATAAGATTTTGTGTACAAATATAAATTATCTTTAAAAGTGCAAAAACGTTTTTGTATACTGTATCTTTATATAATAATATAATATAATAATATGTTATATAATACTATTTTAAATTTTATTCTTTAGATTCGAGATTTCTCTTCTTATAAAAGTAAAATTTGCTAGCGACCCTCGCATCATAAAAAGTTTTTTTTTTCTTATATAATCGCGCATCCCTTATTGCTCTATTTTTTTCTAACCTTAGGCACACGACCTCTCTTATACCTGATGAGGTTTAAAATTGTGAATCGCGGTCAATGTATTTCTTATGGACAAAAGTAATTTCAGTTATTAATTTTTCGCTATTACCATAATTGTGATAAAAATGTTTCAATAATTTTGCTATACAGCTTAATAAATTTTGGATCGTCTATAAAAATTTGAGCTTTGTTCAATGGATACCTTTTGTAATATTTAATTATAAAAATAGGGTCTAGTGCACTGGGCTCGGCCTTCCACGCAAAATGTTTAGTCCGGCATCTTGAGGGTTAATAAAATAAAAAATTACAATTTGAAATTTTCAGAGACTAAAGATTTATTATATTGCCAGAATAAATTCTAATTTAACTACTTAAATAATTATGCTCTCTAATTGATAAATATAAATATTAAATAATTTATGAAAAATAGTTTTATATACCTACAACGACCTTATTAGTTATTAACGTAGTATTTTTACGTAAACAAAGCAAAAAAACTCCAACTTCTCTTTCAATCAAACAGGACACAGTCAAAAATATAAATAGAAGAGGTAATAGTACAAAGTCTAATATCTCTATTTTATAAGCAAAATAAAGCGTTTCATTTAGTTGAGGTCTGTTCATCAGTCAGTGTAGTTCTAGTAAAGCTGTTCTTTTAGCTTTAAAGTTTTTTTTTTATACCAGTTTAATATTAATATAAATTCTGTGACATATGAATGTTAATGAATGAAATAATAATAATGAATAAAATCAAAAATACATATTACAAAAATAATTGTGTTACTTTATGTAACTTGTGAACTAAGTGTTAAAATGTAATATTATTAATTAACTGCTACTATTTACACAAGTTATTAAACAACACTATTCATGGCCTTCATGGGGTTAAAGTCATCATAAAAATTTCTGATAGTCACTTTGTGCGTGAATGTCTGATAGTCAGATTGTGTGTACGCGCGAGATGTTCTGATGATCACATTAGCCGCGTAGCCGTCGATATATATATATATATATATATATATATATATACATATACATATCTGGTAATTTCTGATTTTCTTCTAATTTCATATTTTTCTTTTTTTTATAATGAATGCAAATATTTAAAAGTTAAACAAACAGAAAGGGAAAGCTTTGTTTGGAAAGATGTTTGATAAAAATGTATGTTTACAAAGCAAGAAAATATTGAAGTACCCTTCAACTAATTAGATAAAATGTTTACTGGCTGCAGTGGCTGCTCAAAATGTACTAATTAATTGCATAATATGTATTTTTTTTAAAAAGTAAAAATAAAAATTTAAGTGTTTGAATGATGTTTTGATTTTAATAATAAATTATAAATTTTACCCAATTTTGCACTTTCAAACCACTCAATAAAGTTGTATATCAATTTAAAAAAAAGGAACATTTATTTTGTTATATTATACAGTATACTATATAGTAACAAATATAAAATTAAAAATATATTATTTTATATTTCAATAAACAACAAGTTTAATCGCAATTTGTTATAAAATGATATTTGAATTCCATAACTTTTTAATATTGTAGAAATAAATTCCTCTCAATGTTTATTTTATTATTATTTTCTTTTTTTTTTTACATGAAATATCTCGTCCTTTAAAATATAGTAGAAAAATATAATGGATAACAAAAATCAATGCATATGAAATGGAAGCTGTGATATGCTTCTCTCTCTTTCTCTCTCTCTCTCTCTCTCTCTCTCTCTCTCTCTCTCTCTCTCACCCACTCTCTCATGAGTCTATAAAGAAACCTCTACAAAAGAGTTACAATTTAAAATTCTATCCCCGATACGCCGCATGTTTTTACGCTGATTTTGCTTATAAAAATTCCTTTACAGATAAAAGAATAACAAGTCGCATTAAAAGGGGGAAAAAATTGTTTGCATAGAATGCTAGATTTGTATGAAACTACGTATACAGGCATTCCACGATATGAATGAGAGTTAGTCGGTGAGCCAACTTCAAGATGGTGGTACATACGTGGTTCCGGTGTGATTTGCGTTTAAGTTCGAGTAGTTCGATGTATTTTAAATTATTAAATTAGCAAAGATTTATATGGAGGGGGGAAAAAGATGCAAGCTTGAATTTTAAGATTAGCCTACACTAGAAATCACGTAAGGATGTGGGCGATTTATCGATTCCCCCTGGGGAGCCAATAGACGCTCAAGCTGTCAAGGTCACTAGGAGGTGGGGTAATGTTAACTAAATGGAGAGTTTTTAGGCGCTCTCTCAGTCTTATTATGGTTTCCTCTTCCGGCCACTTCCTTTTTATCGCATTTTGAGTAAACAGAAGCACTCAATCAATGCCTATCTTAAAACAAGCTTACCTGCTCACTATCAGTTTTAAAATAATACTCGTTGAATATATATTCAAGGACTGTTTATGTTTACTCAAAATGCGGAAAAGGAAGTGCCGGAAAAGGAAACCACGTGACGGTAAAAGTGGGAGGTAGCTCAGGCCTAGCTTGCTGCTGGCACCAACTTTTCTCCCACTTTTACCGTCACGTGGTTTCCTCTTCCGGCCACTTCCTTTTCCGCTTTTTGAGTAAACATAAACAGCCAAGGAAGTTTAAAAATGAAATAGAAATTTAGTAAACAAAAAAATAACAGCTTCTAATTACTTCAATTATGTTCATTAGTGGAAGTATGATTCACAGCAATATTTCAGTTTTTACTTTTATGATTCTTTAATATTAATTACAAAACATTTTAATAACTATATATAATACTGGAATCTATGTTTGACTAGAACTTTAATGAGGAAAAGTTGTATATTATATATTTTTTTGTGTCTTTAGTTAAATGTTTTTTTACCTAAGGTAATGTATTAAAATGTAAATATTTTTTGTTACCAACACACATATTCTAAAACTTGGAGTTTATTAGTAATTTTTTATCACAAAATTTCATTTTGCAATAGTACGAATAAAATTACATCATAAAAAGCTATTTAAATTTTAGATTGCAAATAAAGATTTTTGCAAATAAAAAAGAAGGAAAATAATCGATAAAAATAAGCTTTTGAAAATATTTTGTTTTTAATCAGCATGTTGATTGAAAAAAAAAAATTACCGTAACAATATTTATTTTACGTTTTTTTTTTTCAAAGTATTAATTACCAGCAGGAGTGGATTAAATCTTTAAAAGGAAATGAAAAGCCCCTTCACCCTGTGTAAATAATAATAATAATACATAAATAAATGCATTGCAAGTATTGCTATTCAACACCCATCTCCCTCCTCCTTCTAATTAGCATTACGCTACTGGGAATCACATATTTTCCTCTTTTAATTATTTTCGTTTCCATATTACTCGTACAAAAAAAAAAAAAAAAAAATCAACTTTGGATACATAGTATTGTTAATGAGAAAATTTGAGGGATACAAAAATATGATTTTTTTTCTTCTTAATCTCTTCAAATATCTTGTGTCAAACTACATTTCTTTGCACTATTAACACTATTTTTTACAATTCAATTAATTCAATATAAAGGACATGGCGTATTTTTAAGCCTCTCTCTCTCTCTCTCTCTCACACACACACTGTGTCTCTCGCCTATCTGTATTATGATTTTGTTACAATGTAACGTGTACTTACATTATTAAAATAACTACGCCACAATATTTCTGTATTATTTTATATATATATATATATATATATATATATATATATATATATATATAATATTTTTATAATCTTACTTTTATATATTATTAGTTTATTATTTATTTAAAATAAAGTATAAAATTAGAATGATGAGACATTATTTGCCAAGGAATTGAAAAACTTTAAATACATTAAAAATATATAAAAAGAGCCGTATAACATGAAAAAAGTCAACGCAGTTTGAGCTTGTGTTTACATGAGAGAGAGAGAGAGGAGAGAGAGAGAGAGAGAGAGAGAGAGAGAGAGAGAGAGAGAGATGGGGATGTTGTTGAGATTGAGATTTATTACGGGTTAAATTTCGTATAGTAGCTGGTAGAGCAAATATGTGACCACAAGTGGGAATTACGTCCATCTCATCACTTTCGCAGGCAAGCAAACAAAATACAAAACAGAGAAAAATGTTCCATTTTACCACTGTCGATAATGTTGAAGCTACTTGTCAATTCTATACTACAGATTGATGCATGAATATACCTGAGCACAGCCTTATCGTGTTGTTTGAACCGGTTCCTCTTGGATCATCGAATAAGAATAACAATAAGATTTCTTTATTGGCCCAGGCAGTTCATAGTAAAAATTTAGTGTTCCAACAAGCGTCAACTATTTACAATAAATTATAGCAAAAGATATATTTTTATTATATAAAAATATACACATTGTCGATTAAACATTAAATAACAAGGTGAAAGAAAATTAGGAGTGAAAAGAAAATTTAAATCAACACAAATACATTAACTAGTGAAGTAACACAAATGTAGTGATTACTGGATTAATAAAAAAAATTATTATTAATAATGTGCAATCAGTATACAATTGTAGATTTGAATGTGTAGTATGCATCAGCACATAAATTTTTGAATTGAGATTATAAAATTCAGCTAAAGTGTAACATTCTATAAATATCAATATTTTTTTCAAGAGGTTCAGGAATAAAGTGTCATTTTTAACTTTTATAATTAAAGACGGAAGATCATCATCAATTTTAGCTGTTACATAATAAGGGCTCCTCTCAAATAATTTTGATTTATGTTTTGGAAATGAAACTTTACTTTGGTGTCAAGTATTGTTATTATAGCTCGTTCTGTAAAGTAAAGTGAATCTCAATAACAGTAATTGGCCGATTAACAAAATAAGACACATTCATTGGTTGATTTTTTTTTTTTTTTTTTTTTGAGCCGATAAAAGTGAGTCGCATGTTTCGTATGGAACTTTTTTTTTGTGAGTTTCTTTCATTTTTATCAAGTTCAAAGTTCTAAAAGAAGAAATAACAATGATCGACTATATTATGTATAAATGTAGTAAACAGGTAACGACGTCATATACAGCTGTTTTTAACAAAAGAACATTTTCGAAGCTGGCTCAATATTTGTGTGAAGTTTACAGAACGAGCTTATATTACTGTTACTAACATAATAACTCCAGGGTTTTTAAACATAGCACAGATACAAAGATATAAAAAGTGACGGAGTAGTTAACGTTTGCAATTTATTAAATTGTCCACGGCAAGAGTATAGGTACCGCAAACCTGTAACAGTTTTTTTTTCTCTCTTTATTATTATTATTTAAAAATACTTTCTAAATTTTTTTCTTCTGTTCTCCAAAACATGATATTAAAATGTGAATAAAAATAGAAGGTATACTAACTCGCCCAAATCGTCATTAATATACACGACATTTTTAATTGAAAATAATACCAATTTTATTAGCTGAGTTTAATTTTTGAGAAAGATTTGAAATTTCTCGTTCCCGTGATATGTATACTGTATTGCAAGATCCAAAAATGTAGAATAGTTGATAAATTTCTGTGATGACACTGACGTAAACATAGGACGCAAGTGGGTTATGAAATTCCATAAAGACTAATTTTTTAGAAAGAGGTTTTTAATATTTTAATTTAGCTCCAAAAATCAAATTGTTTAGCCGTTGTATTCGCTTTTACTTGTACGGTACATCACGCCTGTTTTTACTAGTGATAACAACAGCATTAGTGTCATCAGCAAAGTTGAATAACGTTGCATGTGGTCAATACATTGAGGAGAAATAATTACCACTAGTAAAAAAAATATTCTCACAACATAGAATGCCACAGAAATAAGGAATTAAAAAAAAAAAAAAAAAAAAAAAAAAAAAGCTAAAACACAAAAACGAATGTGAAATAATTTTCATTTAAAAAATTTCTAGCGTCAGAATAATAGTTTTTTTTTTTTGAGAAAACTATAAAAGAAAGATCCCTTATTTTTAAATGAAATATGAAATTGGGAGTCACTAAATAAGCTTTTTTGCATCACCTGTGATTGGCTGTAGTTTACTTCTGTTGTATCTGCCTTTACGAAAATATACGCAGACTTTCAATTTAAATTTTACATTAAAAAAAAATCACACACACACGATTCTGTTAAATTTAATATTGTAATTCTTCTTCTACTTTCTCTTAAGTATCATTCACATGACGCGTAAATTTGACGCGCGTCGACGCACGTCGACGGATACTGACGCGAGCTGACGGGTTCAAGAATTTGCCTATTTCACATGAGAGCGATGAGAAAGCGTACTGCGCATGCGCGTGCGCATGCGCAGAAAACTGACGCGTCCTGACGCGTCGAGCTGCGCTATTATAAACAAATGGGACCGTTCACATGCATCCGTCATTTTGACGCGTACTGACGCGCGCTGACGCGACGAAAGCTGGGAGATGCCAGCTTTGCGCGTCAGGACGCGTCAGCACGCGTCAGTTTTAAAACCATGTGAAAGGGTCCATTTGTTTATATTGTTGCAACTTTGTTTATCCGTCGACGCGCGTCGACGCGCGTCAAATTTACGCGTCATGTGAATGATACTTTAGTCGTTTTACGATAGTGTCACAAATAAAAATATACTGTAAATTAGAAAACTTCAACAATTATTTCAGTTCAGTTTCTTTCACTCTATTTTTCTCCATACCTTAGAAGAGGGGGGGGGGGGGGGATTCTATGTTGAATGATCATTATACAACATTGTTATTTAAACTATTGTTATTCTACATAACATACAATTTACATCCCAAGCAACTGTACGCATTATGTAAATTTTAATTAATTTTATTAACATGTTAAATTATGTTTTTTAAATGAAAATAAAAAAATTAAAAAACAACATTGCTAATTGGCTACAAAAAAAGGTTATTACGTCACAGCAATGTTATTCAAGCCATTTTTCTTTGTTTTATTAAAAAAGCTATATTTTATTAATAGTATAATAAGAAATATAATTTCGTTCGTTCGTTCGTTCGTTCGTTCGTTCGTTCGTTCGTTCGTTCGTTCGTTCGTTCGTTCGTTCGTTCGTTCGTTCGTTCGTTCGTTCGTTCGTTCGTTCGTTCGTTCGTTCGTTCGTTCGTTCGTCCGTCCGTCCGTCCGTCCGTCCTTCCGTCCGTCCTTCCGTCCGTCCTTCCGTCCGTCCGTCCGTCCGTCCGTCCGTCCGTCCGTTCGTTCGTTCGTTCGTTCGTTCGTTCGTTCGTTCGTTCGTTCGTTCGTTCGTTCGTTCGTTCGTTCGTTCGTTCGTTCGTTCGTTCGTTCGTTCGTTCGTTCGTTCGTTCTACAATTTCACATTCATTTCACATTCATTTATAAATTCTTGTTTATTTATTCACACTATTTTGCTCACTCGCTTATATTTAATTATATGTTTATAGTTATTTATTTTTTTAATTCATTTATTGATTTATTTAGTGACACTTATGTCAACATTATAAAATGGTAATCTTAAAAGGTGTTACAAGAACTACAGCAGAAATGTTGTAAATTTGGCTGGGTGGTAAAATTAATGAAAATGCTCGTTATACGTACTGCTATATAAGAGATTTAAATTTAGCATCAAGGCTAAACGTCTGACAAGAGTTATTTTGTGAGGAAAGCAATTTAACATCTAATTCTATGTTATACGAGTGAATATCTTTAGTGAGATAAAATATCATTACATGCAGTTGACATTTACTCCTACAACACACATTACCAAAATTTATATTATAATCATAAAAAAAAAAAATTGTATTTTTAAATGCTTTAAGTCCTGTTTAGGCTATGTTTTATACGGGTTATCAATGATTAGATTATTATGCAACATATAAAAATCATTTATAAAGTAAAACTATAGATTTATTGTTATTATTATTTCTAAATAAAAACTATCTACATAAAAGATAAGAAGAATAAACATATTGCTTTTTCTGTTAACAAAATATCTATTTTAGAAGAAAAAAAAAAACTTTTTTTTTTGTGAAAAGCAAAGCGGACACCCACGTCTTTGCGAGGTTGAATGTATGTCCAGTTCAGTTTGGTTACATGTGTCAAAATATCCCTCGAGACTTTGAAATACAAGACCGTCACCAACACTCACTCGCACACATTGGAGGGAGGGAGAGAGAGAGAGAGAGAGAGACAGAGAGACAGAGAGGACACAAAAGCAACAACTTTTTCAACTTTAGGGATCTATATAACTTTAATACTTGTTTTTAAAAGAAAATATACCTTTTGACACTCTTTTTTATTTTTTACTATAAACTCAATGTATATACATATTTTTTTCCATGATGGTACGTGTTTCTAAACACGTGATCACGTGTATTTAAATGAGAGTATACTAATTTTTGTTTCATTATAGTTAACATCATAATAATAACATACCTCATAATATTATGAAAATATCAAAACATAATTCTCTGATTTTGAATTATGATTTGGTTTGTCGACTATATTAAATCGTATTTTATATAATAATGTAATTTTCACTATTAATGAGAAATATGGGTTGAATAAAAGACTTGGAAGATTAGGTGTATAGTGAGAAAATAAACAATCTCACAGCCCAACAATACTAACAAAGAGCTAGAAGATAACTTTGTATTCCTGTCTCAATTTAGCATGCTTTCTTATGGGGTAATGAAGCAGCTATAACTCGAGTTAAAATTATTTCTCAGAGTTGATATTATTACTATAGCTTGCTGAGGCTCAAAGCTCTTGGATTTCAAGTCAATTGGGTGGATTTTTTTTTATTTTTTATAAATGACAATCATTTCTAATTATTTTGTAAAAATTAATAATTAAACTAATCTAATGCATATAATTGTTTGTATTATGATTGTACGATGAAATAAATAAATACAACTTTGATTTCTTTTTGAAAGATAATTTGATAATTGATTGAAATCCAGGAAAACAAAAGCTTTGAGATTTAGAAAGCTACAGGAAAAAATTTCAGCTTTAAGAACAATTCTCACTTGACTAATTCTGCTTTATTTCCTCATAAGAAAGCATGCTAAATGAAGACAGTAACACAAAGTAATCAGCTAGCACTTTATTAGTATATTGTTGAGCTGTGAATTTGTTTATTTACTCACTTAACTTTAGCAAGTTTTCTATTGAAGAACAAAATAATAAACGGTCTTTTAGTGAAGTATACTATACATTTGAAAAAGAAAATATAATATGTTATACAATTTTTTCCGTATCAACTACATGTTTTCTTCGTTACACTGCCTCAAATATTTATAGGAATGTATATTATATGTGTTATTCACAAAAAATATATTCCATTTTATATTATTTTTGAGAGTATAATATACTGTCTGTTTGGTATAAAGTGACACAAATATCGTTGAATATGCCATTACAAATTCCCACTTTTTACCTAACATACAGTACATCCACTCATATTTATATTATTTTACTTACATTTTCACATGTTTTATACACATATACGATGTTGTTTATTTATATTATGCGGTCGCTGCAACTTTAATACATTTAATTAAAATTAACTTATATTATTTGTTATAACTTTATAATAAATGTTATACCGTAGTGCTACAGAGCCTTTACTACATTACTACAGTATTCTGAAGTATTATACAAACAAATATTCCAAAATTCAAATATGCTTATTCATTTCTATCTCCTACAATCAAATACAAAACATTGTACGTACATCAGCAGGTTCTTGTTTAAACAAAACAATGAGAAATGATAGTCAGAATTACATACACTAAAAAAATGCATAATAATGTGTGCTAGATAAGAAATATATCGTGCTTCCTAAATTTTATGCAAGTGTTATTTATTTAATTTTTTACATTGATATATTATATGAAACATGAAAATATATTTCTATATATACTGTATATATATATATATATATATATATATATATATATATATATATATATATATATATATATATATATATGTATATATATATACAGGGGCGTATCCAGGGGGGGGGGGGTTGGGGGTCCGGATTTACCCCCGTCAGGTTTGAGGCAAGCAAAAAAATCAAACAAACGAAAAGAACTCGAGGGATTTTTTGATGCATAAAAAACGCAAAAAAAAAAAAAAAAAAAAAAAAACCTGAAAAAACCTGAAAAAAACAAACAAAAATGGTGTTTAAAATCAGATCTTATAAAATAAAATTTGTTTCTATTGCCTATTTTAAGATATTTTAGTGCTTAAATCCCTTTTGATTTTCAGATTTAAAAAAATATTAGTGCACAATTCTTTTAAAAGAAACTCTCCTTTCTTTTTTCTACATTTTTTTTCTTCTGATTTTTAAATTTTATTTTATGAGTTTCTATTGATGTAATTTTGAAAATAGATAAATTGCAGTTATCAGTATTGGCAGTTTTTTTTATTATTACTATATATTATATATATATATATATATATATATATATATATATATATATATATATATATATTTTTTTTTTTGCCTCTCCTGGAAAATTAAAAAAAATATATTTAAAATACAAAATTAAATACTTCAAAATAGTCAAGAAAAAATAGCTCTTTTCGCAAATTAGATAATATATTATATATATTTTTATTTTATTATTATTATTTTTTGTTATATATCTTAGGATAGAGTTCTTTAATGATAATATATTTTACTTTATTTTTCTATAATCTATTTGGCATAGATTAATGATTTTTATTAAAACATGAACCAACCTGTGCATGTATTTTATTTTTTATTAAGATGTTATTGAATGTTGGCAATGGCAAGAGAACTTTTAGGAGAAAAAAAAATATTTTCTTATCTTGCTGCAATAGAAGACTTGCAAAAAGAGAGTTTATTGACGAAAAACACAAAGTGAGAGCCAAACAATACAAAGTGTTAGCAGCAATGACTATGTCTTACTGCCTTTCATTTAACATCATTTCTTATAAAGGAATGAAGCAGCTATAACTCATGTGAATTTTTTCCTGATTTTTCTCGAAACTGAAATTAAAAAAAAAAAAAAAAAAAAACGCATGAACTTCAGGAAGCAGAAAAAAAAAATGCGAGCAAAATAAGCTAGAAGCTAGCTAATAAGCTAGCAAGCTAGAGTAAAAATTTGATTACCGAGAAAATTTTTAACTCGATCGTGATATCTGTTTTTTTCCTCTAAAAGAACACTTCTCTGCTAGCACTTGTGTTGGGGCTGAGTTTGTTTATATTCTCATTAAAACCAACTCTTGCAGAGTCTTCTATTTAAAACCAAATAGTATTATTTTGGTTTCAAATTGGCTCAAAAAATTAAAATAAACAATTGAATTTGATATGAAAATAATGCTTTCAAAACGCATTAAAATAGCGTATTTTGACATCAAAGAACCAAAATTTCTTGTGGGGGTACCCCCGCACCCCCGGCAGCGGGGTGTCCCCCCCTGCACCCCCCTCACATGGGTGCAGATGCTCCTCTATTTCAGGTGGACCCCCCCCCCCCCCCCCCCCCGTGGTCAAATCCTGGATACGCCCCTGTATATATATATATATATATATATATATATATATATATATATATATATATATATATATATAGAGAGAGAGAGAGAGAGAGAGAGAGAGAGAGAGAGAGACACACACACACACAAAAGAAAGAAACAGCAAAACACAGCAACCTATTACGTACGTTATTATAATTATAAAAATTGTTCCTCTAGCTGTTATTGCGTAGTTACTATAAAAAAAAAATCAAGCAAAATAACAAAAATACAGAACACAAATTATATACAAAATATAATATGCACAATTTAAAAACGCAAAGCTTTAAAATTCACATTTTATTATATTTATTTCTTGTTGAAAAGGTAAGGAAGTGGAAAAATACTTGTGTATATTAAGTTTTGATTTTTTTTTTTATTCTTTTTCCTCTTCTACTACTTCTTATAGAAAATCCAATAATAATAAAAAAAAAAAATTTAATATAAGTCAAATAATGTAATAAAAAAATATAAGAGATTTAGTCAACTACATGAATATAACTTAATGTGATAAAATTATGTAAATTTTTGAATATAATATTATCTTCTTTAAATAGCTTATAATTGGTTTTCTGATAAATACGAGAGAGAGAGAGAGAGAGAGCTAATAAGATATAATTTTCAAACTTTTACTTAAAGAAAAAAATATACTCCAATCGTTTTAAAACATACTTTATTTGTATGTAGTAAAAAATATGCTTTCGAAGTAATCTTGAATACTATCTGTTGAGAATATAAAATTGCAAATTTATGTAAAAATTAAAAATAATTGATTGACACGCCGGGCAAAATGCTGTATTTAAGTTAGGGTGGATATATAAATTTATTAATTTTTAAAGAGTTGGCATTTGAATTTCAAGCTTTAAAGAATGTTGTTGGGGTTAGATTAGGTGTAAAAATGGATATAATATGTGCCTTTTAAAATATACTACTGTATTTTATTTTTGAATAAATTTAAGATGAATATTACACCAATACATTTATATTAAACTTAATTTGTTGCTAAAGAAAACAGAAATCAATGCTCTATACTAAAAGAGAGAGAGAGAGAGAGAGAGAGAGAGAGAGAATATTCAAATGTTTAAAATTCTCTACTTAAAAGAAATTTGAAATGAATCTTATAATAATGATGTTCGTAAACCCAGTTCTATCTGATCCAAACCACAACAAAAAATGACAATCACTCAATGGTTTTTAAATGGAAGTGCGCATTTTTTTGGAGCAAGGGAACAGGGTTTACGGACATCATTACACAAACTTACACAAAAGTGCAGAATTTTAAACATTTGAATATTTTCTCTCTCTCTCTCTCTCTCTCTCTCTCTCTCTTTTTTTTTTTAGTATAGAGCATTGATTTGTTTTCTTTAGCAAAAATATTATGTTTAATATTCATTTTAAATTTATTCAAAAATAAAATACAGTGTTATATTTTAAAAGGCAAATATTTTATCCATGTTACATTACCAATTGTGTATATTATTTATTAGGTTTATTACGTTCGTTTGACTGCTTCAAAAAATGCAATATTTTTAAAATATGTTGATTAAATTTCTACTTTACCCGAAGTGCCACCTAAATATCTTATTATAAAAAAAATAGAATGAAAAACAATACAGTATATCCAAACCCACCTCTGCTCTCTTTTATTTGAGCACTCCGTTCCCCTCATACTTAATTGTTATTCATATTATGTTAACTGTGTGTGTGTGATATGTGTAATATTGTCACTGATATATCACTCTAAAGTAAAATTTACTCTCGTATTTTTGTTTAATGAAAGATTTAGGTTACATTTCAGTACTTGAAATTTCTCTATTAAAAAAAAAAATAAAAATTTGTTCATTATGTTAGAAGATATAATAAATAATGTAAAGAGCTTTAATAATAATAATAATAATAATATAGATTTATTGAGCATGAAGGATATACAGACAAAACAGTCATAGTCACAAACATTGATGCATTTGCTCAAAAGGATAATTAAAAAGGCATAGCCCATCGAGTTAATTATCCATAGGTTAACATAACAAAACAATACTTGATTAAATATGCTTTAAAATCACAGACGCAGACATTTCTTTAACATTACAGTTTAACTTATTATAGAGACCAACGCTTCTAGGAAAGAAGGAATCATTATAATAGTTTGCGTTGATCCTAGGCACTGTATACTCAGTAGTTTCACTATTTCGCAGCCTAGTAGATTTAGATCTAATAGCTACTCTGTTTGACGAAAATACAGGCAAATCGACAATACTAAGTATACATTAAAGGAATAAATTAGAAGAAAACATAAGCATTTATATCACAAAACACTTGATGTGACTTACAGTGTAGCAGTGATCAGCAAATTTCGATTTATGCAACCCGCACAACATTTTTTACTAATTTTTACATGTTTCTGTCGTCAGAAACATGAATTGTTATGAATCGGGTGGGGGATCGAACCAGTTTAAATTTAGAGCTCTATTAATAATATATTGACCATAAAATTACTAAACTCTACTGTTTTCCAGCTTCCAGCTGATTGGTTATAAACTTAAGGGAATAGACCAGAGAAAAACATAAGCATTTATATCATAAAAAAAACTTGATGTGACTTACATAAATAACTAATTAGTTTGTCTCAAAACCCAACTGTAGCTCCGTAGCAGTGTTCAGAAATTTCGATTTATGCAACCCGCATAACATTTTCATACTAATTTTTGTATGTTTCTGACGTCAGAAACATGAACAGTCACGCAAATTGCATAATTTACAGTATTTTTACGCTCTCTCGTGGGGCTACATTGACATTCTTAAAAATTGTCATAGGTTTTGGAGATCCCATTTTGTGTTTATTCATTAAAAATCACATGTTGTTTTATGTGGTCTATAGCTTTAACCTCCAACAGGAACAAAAATAGATACAGAATAATTATGCTAGCTTATATTCAGCAACATTTACTTAGTACAACGTAACTTTTGCTATATTTCAGAATAAAATATATTTATATTAATTTAGTAGCATATATTGTACAGGATAATTTTTAATGCTGTTCCAATTTAGTAAAACGACATAAATGCAGTTATTTGTTAAAAAAAAATCCATTCAAAGTATTAATTATTATCTTTAATCTTGTTATTTTTCTTTAAAAAAATATATAAATGATACTATAAGTGGCTGAATGATTGCTATTTTTCACATTGAAAAATTGCAATTTCTAATATAAATAATATGTATATAAGTTCGAGATGAAGTAAAGTCTAAATTATATTTATATTTTATTCTGTATAGTGTTTCATTGATCTCTAAATATGATTAAAAGTTTGTGAAAAATGTCTGTACCTTCTATTCTATTCAGTGAATATCTGTCAAGTTGATTAATATTTTGAATAGTATTTTATGATAACTTATAATTATATGTACTGTATAAAACTGAAATTATGGAATACTCTGACAGGTAATAATTGTTAAATTAAAAGTCAGAGGACCATGTAAGTGAGTATGTAGAGCTCTGGCCAAAAGTTTAAGAACGGGGCAGCGGCAACCGCAGCGTTTTCCCATAAAGATAACATAGGGTGCTTACGGGTTGCCTATACAAAATGTTCTATCAAACTTTTGGCCAGAGATTTTTTGGCCTCTTAATAAAAATAAATTATTATTATTTCGTATTTTATTACCGTGTAAATTTAAAACTCATATATAACTCGTATTATAAAGTTTCCATGAACGCAAGTACTTTAAAAAATTCATAACATTTGAATAAAATTTTCAATGATATACACCAAACATACAGGACTCCAAGAAAATAGATCTGGAATTTTTTTTTATCAATTATTTTTATTTAAACTTGAAATATAAAATAATTTTCATGACTATATAGTAGTAATGTAATTATTTAATGCATTTTTTGTGTATAAAATATTATGAACCAACCGATAAGGCTATGCCTTGGTTGGATTTTGTAAAAATTGTGTGTTTAAAATAATAAAAAAATATATATATTATATATATATATATTTTTTCTTCGTTCTATATACTTCTAAAAATTTCAAACTAGTATCTAGTTTAATATAAATAAATACAAAATGTAAAATAATTCCAAAACAAATAAAAATGACTTTGTTTTTCATTTCAAGAGTGCTACAGAAAATATCATTTATAATGTATAATAGAATCTCTTCATTTATATATTTCTATTATTTATATATCAATAAAAAAACATCCACTTTATAACATTATTTTATCTTGAAAGAGCAGGCTCAATAAAGTAAAGAATTTCAATTTGTTTTTATTAAAATAAACAACAATCTTTCTAGCTCTTCCATGGAAAAAAATATTGACAAAACAAACTATGGTGACCTTTTCAATAAAGTTGAATAAAAAATATCTATATTTTTATATTAAAAAATTGCAAATTAAAGTTAAGATGAATTTTGCCTTTAGTTATACAGTTTTTATTAAAGTTATATTTATTTTCAATGATATACACCAAACATACAGGACTCCAAGAAAATAAATCTGGAATTTTTTAGAAATAAATATAGCATAAATAGTATGAACGATTTTTGTCAGTTATCTTGTTTGAATACACAAAAAGTAATGCTTATTATGCAACATGTTTATATCCGTGTTATAATATATTTATTACTTTTTAATATGATTTATGATTCACATTATAATAGCTTTGTAACATTGTACTGTTTAACATGCAATATTTTAATTATGTTATCGTGTAATGTACTTTTTATATACACTTAATGCATCTGATGAACTGCATAGTATTGCGTTCATAAAAACTATCATTAAAAGAAGACGCTTAATTTGCAATGTTATTCTTATGGGGAAGAAAAAAAAAATAAAAAAAAAACGCAGTAAATTTGTATAAAATAAATTTCATTGTACAATCTGTTCTCTCTCTCTCTCTCTCTCTCTCTCTCTCTCTCTCTCTCTCGTTAATGGAATAACAGTCACATTTTATTTGTTTGGTGATATATCTTATAGAATTAGATAAATGTTTTTCATATAGTAATTTGAGTTCCGCTACCTTTCAAACATTTTCAATTAAAAATATACTTTCAATTTTAATTCCACAATTATATATTAATAATTTTTATTTGAAATTTGACCCTATCTGGGATATATATATACACAGAAAATAGAGACTGAGTAGCTAAATTATGCTGTATAAGAAAAATAATATTATCCATTCACCATAATTTGCGTCCTAATAAAATTATTAGCTATTTTACAGCTTATCGGTTGTGGAAGTAGAGATTTGCGGGTTTGCAACTTGTTCACAATTGTTTTTATATAAGTTTTCTTTCGGACAAAGAAGTTTCACGTGACTCTCACTATAGTCTCACTTGTTAATTAGAATTATCAGCAGCTAATAAGCAACTCAGAATCCGGGAGGCGAGAGGATTCTCAAAGTTTTAAACTTTTTTTTAAGTTCAGAGTTAAGTTATTAAATTTTAGAATCTCTTTAGAATAGAGGTTTTCTGTGGTTTCCTTTCAGGTAAATACCGGGGCAGTTCCTTTATTTTAGGTCACATATTAGCCTCTTCCCTCTCAATTCTTATTCCCCATATTTACCCCTTTCCTGCATATCCCTTCATGCTCCTGATAGTCTGTGTTTGGGGCAACTATAGTAGCAGGGGCGTATTCAAGGGGGGTTTCGGGGTCCGTACCCCCCACCTCCCCGTCAGATCTGAAAAAACATCTGAAAAGGGGATGGTTCACTCCCTTTAAAATGCTCAATATAGGTTGGAACCTTCCCGTTGCAAAATCCTGGATACGCCCCTGGCTAGTAGAGCAATAATTAGAAAGCTCCAATGTATGATCACACCTATTTTATCATATTTGTTATTATACAGCGTTATATGTCCAATAACAAAGAATTGTTTTAAACAAGTATATAATATACTGTAGTGTATTCTCATTTTTCTTACAAATATTGCAAACTTTGTAAAATTCCATTTATCCAAGTACGTAGCTGACATAGCAAGCTTTGAATAACACAAAATATAATGGCATTATTATAATGATATCTATTTACAAAAGAAAAAAACATGACATGGATTAAAAAAAAAAATGTTATAAGACCTTTTGACTTTTACTTTAATTTAAATCATCATATAACAGCACAACTATTTACAAAGAAAAAAATTGTATACAACCACGTTCTTTCTCTCTTATTCGATATACTCGTTTTTTTCCAGTTTATATAATTGTATTCTTTGAATGGATTGTAAAATCGATATCTTTTGATGTTTTATGTGATACTATATTAATATCATATAACTTTTTGATCTCTACATTATAAAAACCATTTTTTTTAAGACTAAAACATTTGTCATTTCATATAGGTTGTCTGGTTACTTTGTTGCTTATTGTATCGGATATCTTTTTATTGACGTCATCAAAAATTGGAAATATGATTCTATATTTTTATTATTATTGTTTTGTTTGCAATGAATAACTTTGATTTTTTTTTTTTTTTTGTTTTTTTTTGTTTCATGTTAGATATCGCTTTCTCTGTTATTTGTAAAAATGAAATGTCAATTTTGTAAAGAATTTTGTGAGATGTTATGTGATAAGGTAAAAAGGTGATTTCACTAAAGGAAAGTATACTTTAAAGGAATAGAACAGAAGAAAACATAAGCATTATCAGTTATCACATCACAAAACACTGGATGGGACTTACATAAATAATTTTAGTTTGTCTGAAAACCCAACTGTAGCTCCGTAGCAGAATGATCAGAAAATTCCAATTTATGCAACCCGCACCACATTTTTTTACTAATTGATTTTTGCATGTTTCTGACGTTAGAAACATGGAGAATCACGCAAATTGCATACTTTACAGTATTTTCACGCTCTCTCGTGGGTCTACATTAATATTCTGGTAAAATATGTCTTTAGTTTTGAAGATCCCATTTCGTGTTCATTTCTTTAAAAAGCACACGTCATTTATGTGGTCTATGGCTTTAAGGATAAACAATTTCATCAAGTTTGAGAATATTAGAAATTCTCTAATTTTCTCTAAGGATATTTATTTATGAAGTTTTACTTGAAGTAATCGATGAGAAAAATAATTCTTATAAAGATCCTGTCCCTGTACTCAAATCATAATAAGCGTAGAACACCCGTGTACGTACGGTCCGTGTATGCTTTTCCATTAATTGTTAAGTCCTTACCTGTTGATAAAACAATGTCTTGACTGGGACTGGGATGAGTGTAGCACAATATAGAAAAAAAAAAAAAAAGTCTAATATCCTAACACGTAAATATCAACGTTGATTTTTAATTTATTTTTCATTTACAAAATGACAGCTGTGGGTTTGTGACGTCACAGCTCCCTAGTCCACACGTGCGGAAAAAGGCAAGCTATGACGTCATTAACCCGCAGCTGCCATTTTGTGAATGGCATACATAAATTATTAGAAATCAATGACTCCGGTCAAATCAACGTTGATTTTTAGGTATGTTAGGATATTAGACAAGTTTTTTGTTCTGGGTGTTCTACGCCTTTAAATATTAAAAAAACATAAAATTCATGAGTTCATCATAAAAGTCTATATCATCATAGTCTAATATCCCCGATCAAAATATTTCCAGTCTCGGTGGAATAGTTTTCTTAAAAAATAATTATTTATTTACGCCTTTTATTAGCGAAAAAAAAAACTACAGTCCTCTCAATTTAACCCAACTGTTTATCAGTACAGTTATAGTTTTAAATTTATTACAAATAATTATATTCATAATTTAATACAAGTTTAAGTGATTTTAATTTTAAATAAAGTTGCATAGCTAATTATACATTAGAATTTTATTGATATGTATTTCAACATACAATTGTATTTAATATTTTTTTTTTAAATGTATGTAACCTGATAATACGTTTATTACTAAATACTAATAATAAAAAACTTAATTTGTTATTATAATTTGATTGTTTTTATTATATTTGAACTTTTTGATAGTATACAAATATACATATTAACAAGATAATTTTTAAATAATAATAATAGATCTTTATTTAAGGCGCATAAAGGGTTTTTTCAACCCTATTACATGAACCTTGGCTAAAACAAATGTCAATATAATTATACATAAAAAACATAATTTAATATACAACAATCAATCAATTTTCAACTATTAGGTGGACGCATACACATCCTAATGACTTGTGCTAGCTCAATCACAATTTTATTTAAACAAATTAAACACAGTGTAAATATAACGAAAATAACGAAATATATTAATTACTGAGAAATATTAATAATAATTTATTTAATTTAACATTTTTTTATATATCAAAAATTTTACATAGATTTTTTATCATAATGATTATATTAAAAATGAATATGTAAATACTAAAAAATGTAACACAATTAAAATGGAAGAAGCATCACAAAATTTATTAATTCAGATATAATTTAATGAATTTTCTGTGGAAAAAAAAAAATACAAATTTATACTTGACGTCTCATTTCCATAAATTTATATTCAATATTTTGTAATTTATAAATTTCGATATTCAATATAATAAACTTAAATAAAAGAATGTAACGTAAAGTTATTTCTTTTGTTTTTATCAAGCAGAAAAGTAAAATACATAGAAGAAGCTTCTATTTAAC
The DNA here is from genome assembly GCA_949318235.1 of Ecdyonurus torrentis. Lineage (NCBI taxonomy): Eukaryota > Metazoa > Arthropoda > Insecta > Ephemeroptera > Heptageniidae > Ecdyonurus > Ecdyonurus torrentis. The sequence goes on from OX439136.1 coordinate 11,048,034, forward strand.
TAACTTAATTAAAAGTTTCTTAAGATATTAATTTATTTTTTATAAAAAATAAAATCTTTTCTCTCTCCTTTAAAGAAAAAAAAATGCTGAAATTTCTTCCAAAGTCTATTGTTTACTTACTTTAATTAATATATTACTTGTTTCATGTAACATGCAGTTTAAATTGTAATTTTAAATAAATTAATTTAATACAATTAGTAATGTGACAAACAAATTTAACTAAGAAATTTTAATTATAAAACACATGAAATGTTACAACATGTATTCCTAATTTGTATTTCTCTTTAAAGGCATAGAAAACATAAAAAAACATATTCTTTTATTTATGAAACACAAAATGGGATCTATAAAACTAATACTAATTTTTACCAAAATGTAAATGATACCCCAAAAGAGAGCGTGAAAAAACTGTAAAGAATGCAATTTGCGTGAATATTTCTGTTTATGACGTCAGAAACAGGCAAAAACTAGTATGAAAATGTTGTGCGGGTTGCATAAATTGAAATTTTCTAATCACTGCTACGGCGCTACAGTTGGGTTTTGAGACAAACTAAAGTTATTTAATATGTAAGTCTCATCAAGTGTTTTGTGATGTAAATGCTAATGTTTTCATGTTGTCTATGCCTTTAATATAACTGTACAAGCTAAAATACCAAGTTGATCTTACGATTAAATAATAGCTCTGTGTGTGTGTGTGAATGTGTATTGTTCAAGGATATCAAATTTGCAGATACAAGCACTATAAAATGTAGTTTAATGTATTATTTAGAAATGTTTCGCTAGCTTTAACACGCTTGAAAGAAACCACAACTTCGAAAGTTTATTTCTCTCGTCATTTTGTGATGTTTCACGAACAACTATATTCAATGCTATGTAATGTCTGGGGATCACTGATAATTTTGCTTATATTGCATCATCAGTTAAATTGATTTATATAGGGTATACCGTATAGCATCATATTTAATACACTTGGAGGCCATACTGGAGTAGTAAATAGAATTGCTCAACATAGAACAAACGTAGTTTTTGGTAATTTTCTTTAAAAAATCAATTAAATTTTTTTGTTATTGTTATTTTTCTCACATACTTGAGATACTAATTCAACCTATTAACAATATCAATGCTCTCAAAAATATTAAATAGTGTTTTTAAACTGGCAAAATGAGTTATTTTTCTATGCCACCCACGTAATTGAGTATTCCAACATGACTTTAACATGAATGCATACACCCTATACAATTTTTTATTTCACTAAACTTAGCCATGCTAATAAACTGTTGCATCAAATAGGAATTACCAATTATGACAAATTCTTTTTTTTTTTTTTTTTTTTTTTTATTAGTTTAAAATACGTAAGAAAATCTAATATCCTTCAATTTAAAATTTTCATGCTTGAACGTAACTTCTATCTTGTTGAGAAAATTTGACATGTTGTGAAGAATATATAATATCATCTGCAAGATGTTTTTGATAATATTGATTGATTTTGTCAGGGAAGCATGCAAATGTTATCTAGATGAGGGAGTTTCTACTTCAAAACAAGTCGATTTACTTTGCAAGTATTACTTATCGTCCACTTTAATTAACTTGGAAAGATTTCCTAACACGCTCTTCAATATTTTGACCTGTTTCTCTTTGATTTTTAAAAGTTCTTATATAAGAACGATCAAAAATAAATACGTTTTATTAGCTCAATTTTAGTAATATTTTTTATTCAAATCAACATAATTTATGCTATATTGTATAGTATATTACATATTATTTTAGCAATATTGATTAATAAAGGAACAACTGTTTCGAGGCCGACTTAAAGCAATTTTGCTTACATCTGCTTCCGTTTTGACGTACTGCGCATGCATAGACCGCTTATGTTTACTCAAAATGCAGAAAAGGAAGTGCCGGAAGAGGAAACCACGTGACGGTAAAAGTGGGAGAAAAGTTGGTGCCAGCAGCACCTGAGCTACCTCCCACTTTTACCATCACTTGGTTTCCTATTCCAGCACTTCCTTTTTCGCATTTTGAGTAAACGTAAGCGGTCATAGTAATTCAAAACGGTAGCGGATGTGAGTGAAATCGCTTAAAGTCAGCCTCAAAACAGTTGTTCCTAAGTAAATTATTTTCGCATAGCATTATTATTTATGTTACTTTAAAATAGCAGCATTCATGCTATATAATAAAATTTTATGCCATATAATTTATATAATGTCTTCTTTCCTTGATTGTAAAATAACAGATTTTCTTTATAGAATTTAGAATTTTATATATTATTCAAAATCGTTTGAAGACGTAAGTAATTTTTACTAATTTTTATTACTAAAAAAATTGTCAAATGTAATTTCTGCTTCTATTTACTATTGTTTTACATTTTAAATGTATTAAAAATTAAAATATAAGCTGGGATTTGGGGGTGGGAGACTCCACTTCAAGACGTTATGAAAAAAATCCCATGTAGTCATTTTTGTGTAAAGCAAAGAAAATTTTGTTTATATAATTTTATTATTTTTTTTTTTTACTGCGTGCACATTAATGCTTCGACCACGCATCCATCACTGCTTAACTTTGAAACTCTGTATAGAAACTAAATTCTAGATTATATGATAAACAGCATATTATTATAAACACAAAATCTTTACTTTATATAGTAAGCACGTTATTAAAATTCATTGAAATATGCGTAAAAAAGAAGAAAAAAAAGTATCCTTAAAGTTATGCAACAAGTTAAACACACATTCACTACCACCTATTTAAATAACATGGGATCATATTTAAAATCTCAAATAAAAGTTGCTTCAACTATTAGATTGTAACTTTGAAATACTACTGAGAATATATTATTATTTTAGGACATTTTGCATCTCAAGAAAAAAAAATCGAAACGCAGTAAGACGGTTTTTCTGAATGCATTCAATGGCAACTTTTTGTACCTTTTAAAAATCAAATTTTTTATTTAAGCCTCTTTTCTATAAAATCAATATTATAATCTTTGCAACATAGAACGAAGAGCGACTTAAAACTTATTTCAAATGCTATTATTATATTTGTATATATCATTGGTACCTTCTTTAGAGAGAGAGAGAGAGAGAGAGAAAGAGAGAGATTTTTTATAAACCGAGAAACTTTTTTTCTTCCTTGTCAAATTTTAAAATGGAATTAAATTATACCTTAATTCTTTTATATTGTATTACTTTATATTTCACATATTTAAGTTGAATAATAGTAATAATCTAAATATATTTGAAAATAAAATTGTCATTTTTTCTTTTTTTAATTATTTTTAAAATATTTGAAAACTTGCAATTATTTTATAGGCATGCAGTTGTATTGTGAAAAGAAAAGAAACAAAATCGATTGAAATGAAAATTACACATTTCACATTTTTTTCTCTCTCGGTCCCTAGTTAGCTTACAGAATGAATATTTTTCCTTGTGTATCTCAAAAGTATATATATGAAAAAAAATCCAAATTAAGTATTCTTCTCAGATCACTAATGAGGATCTAAAAGCGGACTCAGTTTGTATGAGTAACTTCAGTTTTTTTTTTTTTTTTTTCTACGAGAAAATAAGTTGTTTTATATGTTATAATAAAATGTTCCAATTTTGATATGATACTTGGTTTTACCAACAAAACCAGTGTCTCTGAAATATGAGCAACATAGCAATCTATAGAAACAAAATAAGACATAATTATATTTTAACAAACAATCAGATTTTTTTCTACTAGTGAACAATGGTCCGATTTAATTATTATAGAAAGGCTATGGATTTTTTTCCTTTCCTTTCTCATTTTTTTTAAAATCACATTATTATTATTATGGATGAAATCCCTAACATCTTCGTATTACCTCATCGTGCACTTTTTTTATTCCACCTCTGTTCCATTTAATTACACTGTTTGCACATAGTGGCTACAACATAATTAAACAATTAAAAAAAAATCTTTCTTTTCCCCCTCTTCATTTGTTTTTTCAAGCAATGAAAAAAGAGAGTAACGAGACAGAAAATTTGAAGTAAAGGGTGCATTCACACATTAACAAATAAAATAAATAAGAAATACGTACTTTGCATATCAACATAATTATTTCCAATTTAATGCTTTTGATGATTTGCCGCACAATGTTACGAAAAGCAAAATGAAAACATATCATAGCATAGTTCGTTTTGCAAACTACACACAAATATTGAGCTAGCTTTGATAATTTTCCTATGTTATTCATTCGTTTAAACCTTAAGACTTTATAAGAATGAACGAAACTTGAAGAAAAAAAAAAATGCTAAATAGCGACATATTTTTATTGGTTCAAAAATGCTCAGCCACTGAATGTTTTTTTTTTTTTTTTTTTTTTTAAAGCTTTAAAGATATTGTTAAAAAGCTTCATTAACATACTCATAATATGGTAAATATATGTGGATGTCATTTGATTGAGTTAGGTTATCCAAGTAGATTATCTGCTGAAAATAACTTTTTTTGTATAAATTGTACATTTTTGCATTTTTGTATATATTTACTTACTTTTAGATTTAAACAAAAAAATAAATATACATATTTTACAGAATATTTTTGTATAAATTGCTATACATACGTAAGTAGCTGTTATGGAATAACCTATACATGAATATATATCTCAAGAATTATACTTGTATAAAGTTTAACATTGTTATCACCGCTAAAACACACGTTTAAAATTAAAGTGGAAACGCTGGAAAGAAGTTAGTATGTAAATTAGCTACAATGAAATAACAGTTTAATATATTAAAGTAATGTAAATTTACTGGATGTATTTTATACGATCTTTTTATTACATAGAAAAATAGAGGGAACATGCTAAAACATGTTTAAAAAACACACGAACCTGTTTTAAAATAATTAATTAATCATATATTATAAACATAAAAAATTAGTAAAATTGTTTGTATTATATTTTTAATAATATTTTCTTTGCTGTTTCTTTCGTGTTCTCTCTCTCTCTTTCTCCTAGCAAGAGGCTAACATTTTTTTGCCAATACTTACTTTTATTTATTTTTGTTACAATCAGTGGCATAATTGCATGATAACGTCACATTTTTATTACCTGTAGAAATAAAATATTTAATGTATAGAAAAAAGTCAAAGTGGCTTGAAAAAAAAAAAAAAAATTAGTGGAAGGAAATAAAAAAAAAAAAAAAAAAAAAAGGCAAAAGATAAAAAATGAAGCATTCAATATTAATGTTGTACAGCAAAATTACTTTTCACCTTTAAAGGTGTAAAACTTGACTGCAAAAATAGTCAGTTCTACAACAAAGTAACTCATGAGAAGCCAAACGGCATAGTAAGATCCTAGAAGTCGAATAACAAAGTTTCAAATTATTTATTAGAACTTTTTTCCGTAATATTATACTGTACATAATATTTTCATGAATTTTACATCTCTTTATTTAAAAATATTCATAGTGTGTCAACATTATGAACGAGTTAAGTTTTCGAGTTTTGGTTGATATCTTGTAACCTGTAATGTTTTTGTTTTTTTTATATAAATATATTAAATTTACCTAATTTACATTAAATTAAATTGGACCATACAAAAGTTACAAAACATTAAACCATTACCACCTTAAAGTAACAGCTACAAAACATAGCACCGAAACTAACCAGAATAATGAAAATGAGCTTACAATAATAAAATAATTCAAACATAGTAAATCCATACATAAAATAATATTATATATATATATATATATATATATATATATATATATATATATATATATATATATATATATATATATATATATATATACACACACACACACATACACACAGAATATTAAAGTAAAACCTAAAAGCCTGAATTAAACGCAACATTGAATTACTCTCACCCTTTTGTTTTATTTGTAAGGACATAAAGGTCGCTGTTTATCTATCACTCTTAATTTGCAAAAAAAAAAAAAAAAAAAAAAAGACAGACAGACAGACAGACAGACAGACAGACAGACAGACAGACAGACAGACAGACAGACAGACAGACAGACAGACAGACAGACAGACAGACAGACAGACAGACAGACAGACAGACAGAGCGAGAGCTGCGAGAGAGCAAGAGAGAGAGAAAGTGAAGATCTTGTCGTGATTAATTTAAAATACTTGGTACTCATACATTAACAGGCATAGTAATGAAGGAATTTGTAATAAAAGTTTACCCATTTTTTGTTTTCCAAATTAAGTAATCGGGCTTTAAACCACAAATATGAAACAAGAAATTTAAATTATATAATTCCCTTTTTATATTATAGTAGAAAGAAAATGTGTACTAAAAACGGACTATTTTGTATTTGCTTAAAAAATCATTAAATAAAATAAAATAATAACATCTTACCTCTAGATATAAGAATGATAAGTGAATTTAATGTTATAAAAATAAATCATTAAATCATATAATCAATTTTACAGCGAACGAGAAGTTTTTATAGTTTTTAAAATATATTTAATATATTAAAAAAATAATAATATAATAGAAAATTTTAATAATCATAAATAAAAAAAATTTGACAACATCCTGGTCATAGAGTGAAACTACAGATATATATTTTTTAAATTAATAGTTTTAGTTTTCTTTACTGATTAAATCACCAGTTGTTACCGGTACATGTTGATTAAAAAAAAATAAAAGCATAATACATAATATAATTAATACACTTGTATCATAGTTAACCTTCACTAATTTTTATATATTTAGGATAGTTTTATTTAAACTTACAGTACATTTTATTAAAATTTAATTGCTGTTGAAGACAATTTGAAAACATTTATATTAATATAATAATATAAATAATTTCATCATATCATATAGTTTAAAAGTGAACGTAAAGGTAGCACTAAGTTTGTGCATTTAATTAGTGTTTAAGTAAATAAATAAATAATCGTCTTTATTAAAAAAAAAAAAAAGCATAAAGGAAAATGCAATTAAAGGCGTATAACACCTTGAACAAAAAAGTTGCGTAATATCCTAAGAAACCTGAAAATCAACGTTGATTTGCCTGACGTCAGTGACCGGCAGCGGCATTTTGTGAATGTAAAATAAATTAGAAATCAATGACTCCGGCCAAATCAACGTTGATTTTCAGTTTTGTTAGGATATTACGCAACTTTTTTGTTCAAGGTGTTCTACACCTTAAAGTGTTTTATACTTTTCTTTTTGTTAATTAACCTTTACGGATACTAAATATGTATTATGAATGTTATTGAGAGAATGAAAGAAGTAAAGAATTTTTTAATTAAGTATTTAATTTTAGCTACCTATGTAACAAATTGCTTCTTCAAAACTTTGAATTTTTATTTTTCCTTTAAAACTTAAAATTAACAGCCTGTAGCAAATAAATGAGTGTGATTTTTTTTCTTTTAGTGGATAACTTTAAATGTTATATATTTTTGAAATAATTAAAATTAATAACAGTTTTAAATTAAGCTATTTTAATTGTTAACAATCAAATAACAAGTTAGCAATTGGGTTTAGCTATATTTTAATTGTTTCGATTTGGAAATATTACACTGTTATATGTGGTTAAATAATTTAAACTTTAATGGATATTGCCGATGATATATATTTTTTAATATTTTATACCAAGGTCCATATAATAAAGAGGTTGAGCGCAGCACAAAACTCGCGCAGTTGATTTTATTTTGTGATGGATGTACTTGATTCTAAGCCAATACGATGCCGTTCACCAGCGTTCACCAGTTACGTCACTGATAAGGTGAATCAAAATACACCCGGTGATATGACGTCTTTGGTGAATTCCTTTAAGCTGCGCGACCTTGGCCAAAACTTTTCCAGGAGCATCTAACCTCTTATATAATGGACCTTGATTTTATACGAGTAAATCACTTAAAATGTTGCCAAGTTTCATTTGAAGTTAAACTTTTTTTTTTAAAAAAAAGGTCTCATACTGCTATACGATAAGTAGCTATACGGATCTCTTTACCTTTTCAGTATAACATGCAATATGTGATTGAACATGTAACAAGACCAATACTTGTTGTAACATATTTGTATAATGTTGCTTTGAACTGCCTGGGCCAATATAAATATTGATATTTCCAACCGCGCTTCGCCAGTAAGATAATTTCAAATTTGAAAATAAATCTATAAATTTATCAATCTTATATTATAAATAATATTGCGTTGTTTTTAAGTGAATATTATACCAAATAGGATGTATCCATACATAATATTTAACGCGCTTTGACGCCATACTGGAGCGATGAACAACATTGTTCAGCATAGGATAAACTTAGTTTTGGGTTATTTTCTATGGAAAATCGGTCCATTTTTTGTTATTATTCTTCTTCTCACATACTTGAGATACTAATATGGGCAGCATCAATGCTCTCAAAAATATTGCTTAGTATTTTTAAACTTGAAAACTGTGTCGTTTTCCTATGCGGACCATGTTATTGAGTGATAAAGCATGGCATTGACTTAAACATGAATGCATAGACCCTATACCGTCTCTCTCTCTCTCTCTCTCTCTCTCTCTCTCTCTCTCTCTCTCTCTCTCTCTCTCTCTCTCTCTCTCTCTAAAACGAGGACGTTCTATTTTTTGTTTCAATTTCCATGACTCATTATTTTCTTGTGTTTTCAATTACCATTAATAGGCAATTAAAAAATACAAGTGCAGCAATTTCCTATGCATTATATACTTGTGAATACACTTTAATGTAGATTGCTCATTATAACGTTCATACTGTAGAAAAACAAATCTATATTATATAATATATTTTATAAACTATTGTTAATATTAATTTTTATGCGAAGTTTGAAGGGGAGGGGGTGTAGAACTTAAAATAATATATACATATTTTAATATCGTTATATTTTATGATAATTTAGTAAAAAAAAAAAAAAATATCAGTATTTTAACCTTTGGTATTTCACTCAGACTTTATATACTCGTACATATCAAGTTATTATATTATACTTTTAACTAAATGAGGTATAGAGACGAGAGAGAGAGAGAGAGAGAGAGAGAGAGAGAGAGAGAGAGAGAGAGAGAGAGAGAGAGAGAGAGAGAAAGCACATCCTATACATTATGCCCACTGGGTGTCACATGTATTACTCTATATGGATATGGATACAATTTCTCTTCCTCCTCCTATTTTCATTGATGAAATAGTAAAATGTCTAAAGGGAAAAAAATAATGATTGAATGGTTCGTTTTTTTCTTTACCAAAAGAAAAATAAATAAAATTTCAAAATATGTATTTAAAAATTCTTGTTCATATAATTTTTTTTTAAAGAATATTTAAATTTTCAAAAAAAAAAAAAAAAAAAAAAAAAAATCCAAATGCAATTATTTTTTATATCGGTGCCAAACTTTGGTCACGTTATGATTTTTTGTAACTTCGTTACGTTTCATTACTTTACGAAAAAGTAGTACCACTACGTTACTTGTTACAGTTTTTGAAAAGTAATGATACTACGTTTCTCACAACTCTTAAAAGTAGAGCAGTTACTTTTAGCGTTACATACTTTAGTTTATTTACTCCCAATATTTTCAAAAGTTGAAGAAAATAATGATGTTAATTGTTTTTTGACAAAGTATAAATAGAAATATTTAAATAAAAATCAAAACAGCATTTTTTAATATACAGTATAATAACGATCACACACACACGCAAAAAAAAAAAATATATATAATTTTAGTTACGTATTCTAATTTTATTAAGATAAACACTTTTGAGTTATTATGAGCAACTAAAAGAATACATTGTAGTATGTTATTAACAATAGCTATTTTTAGTGGTTTTGAGTCATTTTCAGCAATTTTAAGTTAAATTAGCTATTGTTAATAATTTGCTAAAATGCATTATCTTAGCTGTTTATAAAATATCTCATAAACAAAAATGTTTATCTCAAATAAGTTAGGTTTCGTAACTAAAGTAATGCACCCCTTTTATTGAGTGCGTTTCAAAGCTTAAAAAATGTTAGAAAATTGTGTCGTTACATGTTAAAAATTACTTGAAAAAGTAACACGTAACCGTTACTCGTTAATGCTACTAAAAAGTAATGATGTGTACGTTACATTATTTTTTAACAAAAAGTAATGAAATTACTTAACGTCATTCCTACCCAAGTCTGATCAATGCATATACTACTATATTTCAAATTTGAATTATTTTACTGGTTAATAGTTATTATTAGAGAGCGCAAATTTAGTCGATCATTTTGACAAAATAGTCGACTATAAAGTCAATGATTTTTGGTGCACATAGTCGATAAATAGTCGATTTTATAAAAAAAACGTCGAAAAAAGTCGAATTTTTTATATATAATTTTATATAAAAAGAATGATAAAAAAGGGATTTTGTGAGTAAAATTTAATTTAATGTTTAACAGAAATTTTAGTATCTAAATACTCAAATTGGCCGAGCGTGTCCTTATCTTGTAAGTAGTATCTAGTTTTTCTAATTTTCAATTTTTGGCAGAAAAGAAAATAAATTTATTGAATCAATATAATAATTTTTTTTTAGTATAGTAAATTTTTATAAAAAAAAATTATAATTTCAAATAATTTGATACGTTTTTACTAGAAATTTCCTTAAAAACGTAAAAAAGTGCAAAATAGTCTACAAATAGTCGATTTTTTGTGAAATAGTCACTAAGCTCGAAATAGTCGATTTTTTTATTGGTTTAAAATGCGCCATTTGTTGAGATCGGTGGAGATATGAAATAAAACTAGCAATAGTCGACATAATGACAATAGTCGAAAAACTATTTTTGCGCTCTCTAGTTATTTTTATTACTTTACTGTAATAATTGTGTTTCTTAATTGCTTAGTTTAATTACTAAGACAAATAAACCTGAAGTTATTTAAATCCTCATAAGTATACATTATAATATATTTATACATACATATTGATAACACCAAGGCTTGTTATAATTTTAATTTTGATAACACCAATGCCTGGATTAATAAATTTCTTAATCACTTAATCAAACTTAAGTAACTTAATCGTTACATGGAACTTTATTTCTAAAACATAAATATGAACTTGTAAAACAACGCTCAATATTTATGAACTTAATATTTAGAACTTTAACCAGGTAGAGAGAGAGAGAGAGAGAGAGAGAGAGAGAGAGAGAGAGAGAGAGAGAGAGAGAGAGAGAGAGAGAGAGAGAGAGAGAGATTGTTTATGTTTACTCACAAAATGCGGAAGAGGAGGTGGCGGAAGAGGAAACTATGTGACGGTAAAAGTGGGAGAAAAGTGGGTGCCAGCTGCAAGCTAGGCCTGAGCCACCTCCCACTTTTAACGTCACGTGGTTTCCTCTTCCGGCACTTCCTTTTCTACATTTTGAGTAAACATAAGCGGTCCAGGCCTAGCTTGCTGCTGGCACCAACTTTTCTCCCACTTTTGCCGTCACGTGGTTTCCTCCTCCGGCCACTTCCTTTTCCGCTTTTTGAGTAAACATAAACAATCAATGAGAGAGAGAGAGAGAGAGAGAGAGAGAGAGAGAGAGAGAGAGAGCAAAAAATAACTATTTTGAAATATAAAACTATAAAACATAATTTAATATTAAAATTTTAATATACTGTATTTGAAAATATAATTACAAATTTATTCATTTGAATATTGGCTTTATAAAATGTTATAAATGAAGTGGTGCAAATTTTTATTCCTTCATAAGTTTAGTTTCATAATACAAGTTCAAGTTTTGTCTTACATATTTTATTTCTTTTAAGTTTTGTTCCTTCATGATAGTCAAAATAAACGAAGATGAATGTTAAAAATAAAGCTAAAATTCATGTCTGCCGTTTTCTTTTCTAAAAGCAAACTTTTTAAACCCTCAATACCTCATAAGAAGTATAAAACTGAAGATATAAATTTTCAATAATAAGTCTTGTAAGTACGCATTTTTTTTTTAAAGAAAATTTTATAAAAAAAAAATTCTTTTTTAAATTCTTTTAAATAATGGTAAATCTATAAGATTTTTTGCTGTTGTAACATTCAGTTATAAACAGCTGTTAATAGCTTCATTTTTAATAACAAAGAACTACTAATATAAAGTAATGTTCAAGGAGCACATTTTTTACATTTTTTACATCAATAAATTTATTTAGATTTCATTTTTTTCTTTTTATAATGTTGTATTTCTGTGTGTGTGTGTGTGTGTGTGTGTGTGTGTGTGTGTGTATATATATATATATATATATATATATATATATATATATATATATATATGATAAGAAATTTTCTCGGTGAAATAGAATTATTGTCTTACCTTCTGTGAAGACACTGGGCTTTACACTCGCTGCTATCACTATTTTAAATAACAATGAAAAAATAATAGTCACTTTGTACATAATTATAAAAACACTCAATTCACAGTCTTTTTAAAAATTACATAGCTATGTTATTTACACACAAAGAGAAAATTTTTAGAAGCAATAGAAATGGCAAGAAGGAAAAATGAAACAATTATCAGTCAACCAAGTTTTGAATTGCCACGCATTTGGATCCCCCTTTTGAAACCATTTGATAAGAAAGTACCATATAATCGTACTAAAAATAAAGTCAACGTTTCGCTTGCACCTGACGAGGCGCGTACGCCCTCTCCTCCCCTCAGGAGGTCAGCACGGCAGAGAGTGAGAGTTTAGTTTTCAGTTCTGAGGAAGGAGACAGACAGTATGTATCATTTGTGATATATAGTCTCCGAAAACGTTAAACATTGTGTGTAAATAACATAGCTATGTAATTTTTAAAAAGACTGTGAATTGAGTGTTTTTATAATTATGTACAAAGTGACTATTATTTTTTCATTGTTATTTAAAATAGTGATAGCAGCGAGTGTAAAGCCCAGTGTCTTCACAGAAGGTAAGACAATAATTCTATTTCACCGAGAAAATTTCTTATCATCATGCAACCTCGCTCGAAATTCAACATTCGAAATATATATATATATATATATATATATATATATATATATAAAGTAACATGGAAAACTTCCAATAAAATATAATATAACATTCTATATGACAGGGTACTAGAGAGAGAGAGAGAGTGTTGACTTTTTATTGAGCGATAATTGAGTACTACATTAATGAGCACCCTTGTACTAAATGAATTAAACCCTTTGTCTCCATTGTAATAACTATATAGCTATAGGACACTTGTTGTTTGCTCTCTTTTATAGTCATACATACACGTATTTATTGACGTGTTTCCAACAAACTTAATTTTTAACTTTTTTATACATGAAAAATTGTAAATCTAATACTTTTTCTTTTTTATCACAGAAGCTATAAACCAAAATTTTGGGCAGCATTTATATAATGGAGTTTTATTTTTATACATAAACTGTTATAGAAAAATTGTAATCTTTGCCTTTACTGTAAGGCAATGTAGCGATGCTTTTTCGGATAAACCACACATTTACTATTGGTGGGTTTGTATGCTTTCACACATCTACGTTTATTCAAAATTCAAATTCAAATTCAAATTCAAATTCAAATTCAAATTCAAATTCAAATTCAAATTCAAAATTCAAATTCAAATTCAAATTCAAATTCAAATTCAAAATTCAAATTCAAAATTCAAATTTAAAATTCAAAATTCAAAATTCTTTATTCATTTCTTTCATCCAACATACATAACACAATCAAATGCATTAGTCAGAAATGATTGTCAAAACTATTTACAACATACAAATTAAACAAAAAAGAAAAAAACACTTACGTATAAAATTACAATTTGTATTTAAATTTTTTCATCATTCATATATTCATCAATTGAGTAATACTGCGTATTTAATAGGAAAAACTTTAGTTGTTTTTTTAAAAGCTATTAAATTTTTTTTTTCTCATATCCAAAGGCAATTTATTATAGATATTCAGACAACTGCAGAAAGGACCCTTATTATACATTTCAGTTCTTTTATATACATAATATACTCTTCATTTTATTTGTATTTCTATTATTATAGTTATGATTTATTTCGTGGCTTTTAAAGAATTCAATATTGTGTTTCACTATCATTGGACATTCCATGATAAAAACACAAGGTAAGTTTAATATATATTTAACATTTGAAATATATCTCTACACTCTGCTCTAAATTTAGCACCACATATTATGCGTATGATTTTTTTTTTCATAACAGCCTTATAAACACAGTCACATCTACATTATACGTGACACCAGGTAAAAAATACCCCATCATTGAATTAACAGGTGTAGATATGTATTATACATGTCGTCATATGTGTGTTATGGGATGGGTATCGTGATAAAACGTAGATGTGTGAAAGTAGGCAAACCCTCTGAAAATAGAAACGCACAACGTAGTTTAGCCTCAACAGCATCGATAGAATAAAATGTCATAATGACAGAATGCAAAATAATCCAGTATCAATAAAGTAGTCACTAAAGAACTTATATTATGCGTATCATACTCCAATGTATTCTAAAATATCGGTAACAAATCTGTGTATGGTTCTATCCTCCTAAATCTCTCTCTCTCTCTCTCTCTCTCTCTCTCTCTCTCTCTCTCTCTCTCTCTCTCTCTCTCTCTCTCTCTCTCTCTCTCTCTCTCTCTCTCTCTCTCTCTCTCTCTCTCTCTCTCTCTCTCTCTCTCTCTCTCTCTCTCTCTCTCTCTCTCTCTCTCTCTCTCTCTCTCTCTCTCTCTCTCTCTCTCTTGGAAATAATAAATTACGTAATACTAATTTGCACTAATAGCACAAATTATATAGCATAAATTATGCTAAATAAGAACAATAACTCAAAAAATTATGCTGTATAGCACAGTATTTATGCTTTGTTGCATACTTATTATGAATTATGCTGCAGATTATGCTGCATTGAACAAATTGTGCTGAAAATGAGCTAGCATAATTATTACGTATAATATTTTTTATTCGTGTGTATTTATTTATTTTGGTAACAAATAAAATGGTACAAAATTTATTAAAAATATCTCAACTTCAAACAATTTCAAATTTATTTTTTCATATCTGTTTAGTTTGTTAATAAAACAGCCATTGTTTCCTATCTTTAATTATTATTTATAATATTTATTAAAATTATATTTTCAAACAAATTAAATCAATCCATTAATACTGTAGATAATACCTCTCGCTCAAATATTCACTATAACGAAAATTTTTATATATTAGAAAAACAAACATTTTAGTACTGAAAAACTAAAATCAACATAATAATAGTATTATTATTATTTTATTTTTTTACATTTAATCTAATATTTTCAAAATAATATTAAAATATGATTATAAAAGGGCAAATAAAATCACGATTTTACTGAAAATTATTCCCCTTTTTAATAAATTTAGAAATGTTGCTATACACAATTTTACTAAAAAAATAATATTAACAATAATAATAATAAAAAATGGAGTTGCTATTTTTAACAAAAGTATGAACCCTGCGAACAAAAATGAGTTTTTCGATTTCAGCGAAAATGTTTACCTTTTTTATTGTCTCTTTTATTCTCTCTCTCTCTCTCTCTCTCTCTCTCTCTCTCTCTCTCTCTCTCTCTCTCTCTTTCTCTCTCTCTCTCACTCTTTGAAAAAAAAATAGTATTAAAATTTCAAAGTTCATGAAAGATTCAGAGTGATGACAGTTTGTGTAATTTGCTTGTTAACGTTAGACATTTTCACTCTATTAATACGTCCAGCTCCAATGTTGTAATAATATTCACTATTTAAAAAAAAAAATAGATAAAAGCATTCTAAGTCTGGCTAGTCAGTCAAAGAGTTTATTATACTATGAATAGCTTAAGTCTACGAACGTGGGTGTGTACAGAAACTAAACCAAAAATCTCAGTACCATACAAACCTTTATAATAAAGTGTGTAGAATTAATATATTAAGTTTACCATCCGTACGTACTGTATATTATTATATAACCTAACTAAATACAGAATGAATTTGAATAGATACATATCAACCTGAATATAATTATAGACGATAAAAAAAAAACGTCTTTACTTCAATAATATACATTATTTGATTTTAAAATTGTATAATTACAAGTTTAAATACATGTTACGTGTACGGTTTAAAATAATGTAGAAATTAATTTTAAAATAACTTTTATTTATTTATTTTTTTTTTTTTGTCATGCACTTTGGCATATTTGCTTCAATGATATAATTTTGCTATAACTTTCTCACTAAAAACTAATATGAGGTATAAATTAGTGTTAATTGACTTGTAAGTTTTGTTGGGAGGATAACAATAGAGTTTCATTAGGCAGGCAGCAAATATGAAATAATAAGGTATTAAGTCTTTAATCACACTTTATAAAATGTCACTATCTTGCCTGTTTACAAATGATATATAACAGATAAGTCTAAATACACTAATATAATACAAAAACATAAAAAAGATTAGCATCTCCTTGTGATGTACTAAAACTATATTTAATTAAATTTGATGTTACTGATTTGATTTTGGAAGCACAACTTTATCGTATTGTCTGGATCGATTCCCGTTGGATCACCAAAGTCGTGCAACGTCAAGCGTGGTCAGTACTTGGATTTGTAAAACCTACAAAGACTGGTAGCGTGGCTGTGATGGCAGTTTGACCACTGCCTGCTAACGTGAGTGCTGTCAAAACTCTTGTTTTTTTCGGACAGTGGTCCGGGTCGCACAGATCTGGTAGTCAAGCCCAGAATAGGGAGATAACGGGTTAAAAGTCTATACTGAAAAGGTTTAATCCTGTCCTACACCGAAAGATATTATGACGTCATGATGCTTATACCTGTTTATTTGATTTTACTACACCATAGTACAGATTTAAATTAATAATAACAAATTATTTTTATTTAGTGGCCAAGAAAGGTGTAGAAACCCACTTACATGGTCCTTTGACTTCCCGATACTTTTTTTTTTTTTTTTAAATATACTTTATTTAACAACGTAACTTTTTTTTATATACAAGCAAAATACCTGTAGTATAATATTTATATATTATAATTTATTACTTTTTTTTACATTTTCAATAATTGAATTTTTTAATTTAACAGCAGTAATAATTAATAAAAAAAAAAACAGGAGGTCAGTCAGTAATTCAATCAATCTATGTATTTTTGTTTGCAGTTCAGATGAATAGACATATGCAGATTATTATTAAATGAAGAAGAAAAAAAAAGACTCCGAAAACGTTTTATGAAAAAAACAATGACATAGCTATATCGTACTCATTCAAACTGGGTACAATTCTCATTTATTTATTTGCACTCGTATATATTGTACATATTATAATAAACAAAAAATTATTTGATAAAAAATAAACAAAAGTATGAGGTATCAACAAAACATCACAAATGCACCACGCACACAAAAAGTGTAATTGTTGATCCTAAATAAGAGAAAAAAATTACAATAAAAGTTAAAATATGTATATTATAATGTTATACAGCTGCATTTTAAATCATTTTTAAGATTTTTGTTTCCTTAATTTTCGAAGCATACTGCAATTTATACTCAAACATAAATATATGTTTTGTTATAAATAAAAAGTCATATTATTTATTTTTAATGAGAACTAAATTGCGTTTTGACTCCCGTGGGAAGTACCAAGTTTGGATTAAAAGTTAATCTTTTCCTATTTCTCTCTCGCTAAAATAAAGGGTCTTTATTTCTGTTGATCAATCTATTTTTAAAAAAATAATATTTATCAAATGCCAAAGCGAAGTATTTTAATACTTTTTTTCTTTCGATGTTACAAAATTTGAAATGAAATAATATTAAAATTTGTCCATATTTAATAACTAATTATTTGCATAATTTTTCAAAAGTTTAAGACAGAATAACGTAATTATATGTTTGTTCAAATGATGGAAACCATTTAACTTTTATAAGCAAAATATAATTTTTACTAAAGGAATTAAACATTAGCATTTATATCACAAAACATTTCACGAGACTTACAGAAATAACATTAGTTTGTTTCACTCGTAGCAGTGATCAGAAAATTTCAATATATGCAACCCGCACAACATCTAATTTTTGACTGTTTCTGACTTCAGAAACAGTCACGCAAGCCAGTAATTTCACGCTCTCTTGTGGAGCTTCATTTACATTCTGCTTGGACAAAACTAAATTATGTAATAATTATGCTAGGTCATTTTCAGCACAATTTGTTCAATACAGCATAATTTATGCGATACTGCATAATAGCTTTATTAAAATAGCATAAATATTATGTTGTACAGCATAATTATTTGTATTGTTTTAATTAAGCATTATTTATTCTATAATTACAGATATGCAGCATAAATTAGGTAATTAATTCTTTCTATGTGGGAAAAATTGTCATCAGTTTTGAGATTCCCATTTGTGGTTAATCATTAAAAATCAAAATGTTGTTCCGTCTGGCTTTAATGAAATATATATTTTTTTTTCTGTTTTAGATGGAGTTAAAAACAGAGCTTCCACCTTCAAGTTCTTCAACATTTGGTAGTTTCTTGTTCAGGTTAACTCAGGACACATCAGAAGGGTCAGAAAAGTCAATTTTTGAAGGACAAAGTAAAATTGGTTTGAATTCTGATACTTTTCTCTCTCCGTACTCTTTTTCTGCAAGAAATTCACTATGTTCTACTTCAGGTAAGCTTATACAATGTATTTATTAATAATATTCTCTAACTATCTTAATATATATATATATATATATATATATATATATATATATATATATATATATATATATATATATATATATATATATTATATATAATATATAACCATGTTTTATTTAGTGTTATAAAAAATGTATGCACTAAGAGGTTCTTTTAATAACCTTGTTGTTATAATTTTTTTCTTTAGAATTCTTTCATAAAATAAGTTCCCAGAATTAAAGAGGATAATAAATTAGAAGTCTCTTTTCTTTCCTCACCTACCTGTGATAGATGATAGCACGCACCACCAATAATTAATTACCAATTAAATAGAAAGTAAGAGAAGCATTTTTATTGACAATCTGTAACATTACAACTGTTAACATTTCTAGCATTTATTTTTTATGTATAGGAAATAGAAATTGTTCTTATTTTTCTTTCGTACAATCACGAAATTAACCTAAATGGAGAGAAAAATTCCCAGTTATTATACTGATCCGATTTCTGCAACTTATTTATAAACAAATTTTATTTTAGTTATGTTAAATAATAATTATACTGTAAAGCATAAAAAAAATTATTGTAGAGCATAAGACATTTTATGTAATTTTAAAATAGTAACATTTAATTGGTAGACTATGACAATATTTCAAATTTTAGATATAATTTATTTCATTTGCAAATAGATTAAAATTTAAGATACCTCTCTCGTTTTAATTTCTATGTGTGTACAGTACAGTAACTTGTTTCTTTACGTAGCTACGCTTAATTTTTCTGGATATTTATTTTAATCTTATCGCTATTTATTTAGCTTGTGATTTAAATATTTATATGGATTGAAAATTAATTATATATAAATAGTGAGCATATAAATATACTCAATTTCATTTACTCAATCTATATTTATAACATTTTTTATAGGGAGGAAAAAAAAAAACGGAAAAAGGGGCTTGAAGAATTAACTATGTTTATTGGCTCAAGTAAGCTGTACAGCAAAGCTTTTTATCACACAAAAAATCGTGTAAAATGCGTTTATGGTGTACGAGAGTAAGTTGGGAACTAGAGCGACGTGCTTGAACGTGCAGCACGAGGAGTATTTGGCTTCCTGGCGAAGCAATAGGGTGGTTTCATTCGTGTTAAAGTCGACGTCATAAGTGAGTACTAAATAACATTGGTCGGTATAGGAAAATGAAACATTTTGCCAGTTTAAAAATACTTCACGAATTTTTTTGAGAGCATTGATGTGGTTAAGAGGTTGAATTAGTACCTCAAGTATGCAAGAAAAATAATAATAACCAAAAAAATAGCTAATTTCCAAAGAAAATAGCCAAAAACTACCTTTGCCCTATACTGAGCAATGCTATTAATTACTCAATATGAGCATCAAAAAGCACTCAGAATGACGTCATGCGCACACACCCTATAATAAGCAGCTCACCAGAACAGCAAGAGGCAAGCTCTATGCACTTTATGGAAAAAAATATACAACAAAAATCTGTAAATATCAGGACTTATCAGGAAAAAGTTGTAAGCACAGATATTTTGAGGTACGCAAATAAGGAACAAGTTTAAATTCTAACTTTCTGCACATCAAGATTTTTATTTCCTTGTTGCATACTATTTTAACACCACTATGTGGGAGAAAAAAACGTTAACTATTATTTTATTTATTAAAAAATATATAATCCCGAATATATTGAACTATTGAAAAATGTATTTTAATTTTAGATTACTCTCTTCGACGACGACGTCCAATTACTTTGAAGATAATGCCAAGATTGAGTTTGCCATGTCGAAGCACATCTGCTCCTGCATCCACAGACTCGGACTGGCCTACCTCAGCAGCACGGTAAGTACCAAACTTTTCTTTATTAGACTGCACTGAAAAAAAAACTGATTCTTAAAGAGTCACTGTATAAACAAAATTCTCTTCTCTAAAATCGGACCATCATATGAATTTTTTCAATTTGGAGAAGAAATTGTGAGAGAAGGTACATAATCCGTATAACAATTTTTATTATATTCTGGTATAAAAGC
This sequence comes from Ecdyonurus torrentis, assembly GCA_949318235.1. NCBI lineage: Eukaryota > Metazoa > Arthropoda > Insecta > Ephemeroptera > Heptageniidae > Ecdyonurus > Ecdyonurus torrentis. The sequence continues at coordinate 11,068,678 of OX439136.1, forward strand.
GAGGGTACATAATATTAAAAGTTACCTTCGTTACCAGTTTTCAATGACAGTTCGTTAGGCTACAGTTTAGGATTGAGTAGCTTAACATGACGAGAATTACTGTAAGAACAGCGTTAAATTTAGACATGTTTAGCATACTGTACGTAATGTTATGTGCAAAATCCCATGCATTAATAATTACTAATATAACCACGATGTTGTATACTTGAATAAATGCATCGGTATTGTTGATTTGCATGTATTCTATAATAACAAGGTCGCTATTAGATCTTAATCTATAACAGATTGCAAAATAGTGTCTCTACTGAGTTTAATGTACCCTAGAATCAACGCAAACTATCATAATGATCACTTCTTTCCTAGCAGCGTTGGTTTCCATAATAAGATTAATAAGTTAAACTGTGTAATGTTAAAGAAATTTTAGCGTCTATGTTTCTAAAAATATGTGTATAATCACCATACGCATGGTACTATTTTTCTCTATATTTTTATACTTACTTATGGATAATTAACTCGATAGTCTTTGATTTTTTAATTATCCTTTTGAGCAATTGCATAATTATAATTATATATATATATATATATATATATATATATATATATATATATATATATATATATATATATATATATATATATATATATATATATATATATATATATATATAATTCATTACCTTGCACGGACAAAAACAAATGCGTAATAATTATGCTAGCTCATTTTCAGCACAATTTGTTCAATACAGTATAATTTATGCTATATACTGCATAATAATTATGAAATATAGCATAAATATTATGTTGTACTGCATAATTGGTTATGTTGTTCTACTTTAGCATAATTTATGCTATAATGACATAAATGCAGCATAAATTACGTTATTTATTTTTTCCATATATTATGGATCCTCTAAACCTCTTCTTTTTCCTGGCATTATTAAGTTATATTTGCATAATGTATTATCGTTCTAAGTTTACTGTGATCTATCTATACACTTGTTCATTAAATAAAGCAGTTCATGAAATCTTTAATTAAGATATTAAAAGAGAAAAAGAATTTTCAGTAAGGATGAAACAACTTGGAGTAGTCTTTCTATTTTATATTTCTATATTATTGAACTACGAATTCTATTTTCAAAGTATCTGTAAACTGTGTTTTTAAGAATGATTTAAACTTTCTGGTACTTACGTTGATTAAAAACTCCAACTCTAAATTATTTGTAATATGAAATTAATCTTACTTGCAAACTTTAAGTAACTTAAAAATAAAAATCCACAATATATGATTAATATTTTATAAAACATAATAATTATCAAATGGTTGTTATCTGTAAAGTAAAAAAATAATATGTAAAATCATCGAATTTGAAAACAAATTATTTTTTACGTATTAATTTTTCTTTTTACAGACAAAATATAAAGTATACGTTTTTTTTTTTTTTTTTTTAAGTTAAAAGTTATCATACAATTGACTAAAAACTTTAAAACTGGCTATAAAAATATAAATATGCAATGTAGTTTTATTCACGTTATCAAAACAAAAAGTAAAAGGAAAAAGAAAAAAGAATTACCAATTTAAACAAAATAATTCTAAAACGACCCAGTGTCAAACAAAAACATTTGCTGTAGACATTTTGAATACATCTTTAGCCTCCAGCTTTAAGAATTTATTTTTTAAACAGGGGAAAAAGTCTATTCTATATAAAGCAAGACTGACTTTAGCTACCTGAGTTTTTTTTTTTTTTCTTATTATTGAATTTTTTTTTCGTTATTCAAATTCTCTTCCTTTTTATAATAATATATACCTGTCAAATAATATTATAAAAAAAAAAAGCAAAAGCGTCTTTTGAATAGAGAAAATTGTGTTGTATGTATATTTTTGTTAAATATTGTCTCTCCATTTGGAAAGATATAAAATGTATGTTAAATTTATACCTATATATAAATGTATAAATTTATATTCCTCTAATTGCTAATTCATTATTTTTCAATGAAAGTAGATACTTCAGTTTTTGTTTTTCAGTAATATTATACATTCATAAAATATAATATACATCGCAAAACAATTTATATATGTATAAAATTCAATTTATAAATATTTAATGGGCCTGATAATATGTTTTAACAGTAACTGTTTACAGATGGATTGTATATAAATTAATACACACAAAATACTATCGAGATTTTTTTACATTTAAAATGTTTAAATATCTAGCTTATCATAGCTTAAATATTTAAATTATTTTTTACACTAGATTTTTTTTTTTTTTTTTTTTTTTTTTTTTTTTTTTTTTTTTACGATTTAAAAAAAATCTGTCATTATAAATTAATATATAATACAAACACTGTGATTTAAAACACTGGACTATAATGCAATATAAAAATACAAAAATAAAATAAAAAATGCATGCATATTTTATACAACATACGTGCTGAATATAAACAAAATCTATTATTTACTTTTTTTTTTTTTTTTACTATTTTACTATTGTATACTTTAATTTTTAGGCTTTTACAGTAATGTGTTGGTGAGGCAAAAAAAAAAAAACAAAAAAAAAAAACTGTTTATAAAATAGCATAATAATAATATTAATTAAATTCTTATTGATAAATCACAAGATGGACCTTAAATACAAATATTATATCTCTTTTTTGCTTTAAATCATCAAATTCAAGTCTATCATGCATGTGTTAATTTTGGTTTCTGAATTTTGGGCACGAAAAAAAAAAATTCATAAATTTCACTGGTGTTCCAAAAGTAGCTTTTATATAGTGTACAATATGTTAAATTGAAAGAAATCTAAAATTTCGTGTCTCGTGCTTGGTCGCATTCACCCAATCTCCCTCATTTAAATTTTCTCGATATCAAATGCATTTATATTAATCGTTGAAAATCAAGCGAAAGTACAACGAAATTATCATATGAAACCAAACACGATTATTGATTTGATTATTACGATATTTTGAAGCCAATATCATTAATTTCGCTTTCAATAAATCCATCATGTAAAATATTTGAATACACTCATAAAAAAGGACAGTTTAAAGAAATAGACCAGAGAAAAACATAAGCACTTATATCACAAAACACTTGAAGGGACTCGCATAAATAACTTTAGTTTGTCTCAAAACCCAACTGTAGCTCCGTAGCAGTGATCAGAAATCTCAATTTATGCAACCCGCAAAACATTTTCATTCTAATTTTTTTTACATGTTTCTGACGTCATAAACATGAATAGTCAGTTAAATTGCATAATTTACAGTATTTTCACGCTCTCTCGTGGGGCTACATCAACCTTCTGGTAAAAATTGTCAACAGTTTTGAAGATCCCATTTCGTAATTATTCATTAAAAAGCACATGCTGTTGTATGTGGTCTATGGCTTTGATTGTTTTGACATCTATAAAATTGTATTGACCTTGCTAAATTCATTCAAAATAATCAATTTCATTGATAAAATATTTTCAAAAACTATTTATTTAATAAACATCTATATGAATATAAAATATTTAAATAAAAACTAAAAATTAAATTTATAAAAAATTATGAATCTACTTCAAAGAAATCATTTCTTTTAAGTATATTTTTACTACTTTCCTTAATAATAGAATATAATAAAAAAGGAAGTTTTAATTGGATAGTAATCTATAGTTTCTCTTTAGAACTTCTTTACTTTTTTTTTTTTTACAAATCTTAAGAAAGAATCTTGAAAAACAGTCGTGAAACAGAAAAAAAAAAGAGAAAAAAGAGAGAAAAAAAGAACAACATCTTGTCTTTATGAAGAAAAAAATGTATTTTTTTCTCTCTGTTGTTAAACTAAAGAACTATGTCTTGTTATATCATTTCAATTATATATATATATATATATATATATATATATATATATATATATATATATATATATATATATATATATATATATATATAAACTAATACAATTCTACAATAATAAGATAAATTTTTTTGATCTAACTTTTATACCAAAGAAATATAGAGTGTATAGTAATTAAATTGTATTATCCGATCCTTACGTTATTATTTATATTTTATTTTTAACAGGACATGAAGAATAAAAACCATTTACTGATCAAAAGTTGTAAAAGCAGATTTTTTTGTTCAAAGTCATTCTTTAGAATTATATATTTTATATATTTATATATATATATATATATATTTATATATATATATATATATATATATATATATATATATATATATATATATATATATATATATATATATATATATATATATTATACAGTGTATTATATTTAAGTAATAGAAAGCAACATTATACAGTAAAACAAGCTTACATACATTTTTTCTTTATGTTTACACAATATGCACATACGACATCTGTCTATTTCAGTTGTGCTGTTCTTTGAAATGTAGTTTTTTGAGATTTGAGAGAGAGAGAGAGAGAGAGAGAGAGAGAGAGAGAATAATAAAGAGTATTGCGGTAGAAAATTCTTTGAAATACGTATAAAAAATAATAAAGTAGAACGAGATTGCAAAATTTTCAAACATGATGAAATTTTCAGTGCATATAATATATGTATTTTTTGTTATTTGTATTGTAACAAAAGTGATGAATATGAATCAACACGTATAAGTTCAAGATTATAGAAGTATATTTTTATACTTGGATGCCATTCATCCAAGTACTTACGTCACCTAAAAGCTTTAAAATCCATTCCTTTGCATAGGATTTATTATAGAGGCTTAGAATTCCTATGATTTATAGGTTACCTATAAGTGTTTTGATAAATCGCACAACCCCGTCCCCTTTTTTAGCTTTACCAAGTATTTTTACAATATATATGTAAATTTTACATAGATATTCTGACATAGAGAATTAATAATAATAATAAAAAATAAAACCTTTTCATGTTTTATACAATTATGCAAATGTTGGTTTCTTGGATCAACCCTCGCCGATAGTTGTGATTCAATAAAAATATTTAAGATTATATCTTCAATGAGAATTTTTTTCCTGAGGTTATCAGGACTATAGCCACCATTATAAGTGGTGGAAATAAAAACATATTTTTCAAGTTCCAGTTTTTATTCAATTTACATCCTTCGAGTATCAAATAAATAAATAAATAAAGTCTTTATTGCATAATAGGCAAATGGTGCAGTCAGGGCAGAACAAAGGCCCTATCACTGAACCAACATTGGACAGCAGTAAAAAACAAAAACAAAATATACCATTTTTAGGATTAATAAGCATATTAAGACATATTATTTTAATTTATGTTTTCAGAGGCTACTTAAATGATAAAATTTTTATCATAATTTCTACCAATTAGAAAAACATTCCACAATATATATACACCCACACTCATGTCTTCCATTACCCAAAAATACAAAGCTGGATATGTGCTATTATTAATCATATTATATTCGTTTTAGTAATTAGTTATATTATATCAACTTTTATAATTTTACTATTGGCATGTAGTTACGTATTATTGGCAGTTGCATTTAGAGTACTATATATATATATATATATATACTACATAGTACAGTACATCCTATACTACATACTATAATATATCTATGTACTATATCTATGTATACTCCCCCCTTCTAGAGTACGTACTCTAATTGCATTGTAAAAAAAAAATATATTCTTTTCAAGGATTAGAGCTTAACTTTTTGGAATCATCTTGAATCTATCAATTAAGAAAGGTTGAAATGATAACTTTTTATTCCAAAATCTTGAAGCCCATAAATGAAAGGGAAAAAAGGTGTTTTCAAAGCAAACATTTCTATAATAGCTCTGCTCAATTATACCATAACATGTTATGTCCTTATAGTTTTAACTTTTTTTTTTTCGCATGAAATTTGAAGAGGAGAGGGGGATATCAACAATAATTATGTGTAAGACACACAGAGCACAAATACCTACCATCTCAACGTAAAGTTTGTTTGAGTTTTTTTTTTTCTTTCTTTTTAAGGGACATAAAAGCATTTATACATCTTTACTAAACATTCAAACTTGTAGAAGCTACAGTATCGATGCAATTATGGTTATGTGTGATATATGATTATACTCTCTAAACAATTGTATGCTATCTACCGTTGTCACTAATTATACAGAGTACCCCCACATTAACAAAGAATATACATAAATATTCAGTGGTAGAGAGTAAACATTTATAAAAAATGTTGAATCTATAGTATTGAATTTTTTACTTTAAAAAAAAAATTATATTCAGTATTATATAATCTCTATAATCATCAGCGTTTGATGTATAAACATGAATAATTTGAGGCAACTATAATGCGTGAAATGAACGTATAATGAGTACCAGTTTTAACTATTCAAATTCAAATTCAAAATTCTTTATTCATTTCTTTCTCCTACAATCAGTATACAAAAACAATGCATCTTTTAACTATGTATTACTTTATTTCTTTTATATATATAAACTACAGTGTTGGGTTCGATACCCAAAATTTCTATACAGATACTATATTCTAGCACCACACTATAACGATAACCATATTGTTACTTTTAAAAAATGTCACCCACGATAACGATTATAGTTTTTCGATAACGATAACTATTAATCATAATACAATTTTTTAATGAAATAAAATATTTTAAATAATACTTGCTTCATAACTGTACTATACCTACAATGATAACCCGCCTCATTTATATATACTTTTTAAATTTTTGGTAATATTCTCTTATTTTCTGCGCACTTTTTTTTACTTTTGTGTGTAATTTTTCTTATTTTTAGAGCAAAAAGTATCGTTATTGATGTGACGATAATATCTTCAATTTTTGTTAATCTATATCGATAACAATAACTTTTATAAAACTGTTAATCTATAACGTTTCGATAATTGAATATCGCTATCGTTATAGTATCGTTATCGTATTTACGATAATCGAACCCAAGTCTGATAAACTGAACAAATATAAATATGTATGATGCTAGCTCATTTTCAGCACAGTTTATGCTATATACTTCATATGTTATGATAGCATAAATATTATGTTGTACCGTATAATTGTTTATGTTTTTTAAAACTTTTAATTAAACATTATTTAGAGACTGGGTTTTTGGTGAAAATTACAATTACGCCTGCAAGTTTCATACTTAGTCTTTTCACTTCACAATCTATATTCAACTTAAAAAACCTCAGTCGATTTAAATCGGGCATGCCTAAAGTATCGCCCATTGTCACATTTGAGGAGAAGGGGGGCGGCTGGGCGATACCGTAAAAGGTCGAACGGCAGGTAACTCAGTTTTTTTGAGTTGAATATACTGTGTGTTGATAAAAAATGGATACTTCACTGCTAAAAACCTTATAAATAATATTTACGTAAATTGACAGTAGGTTCTGATACAGGTAAATAACTTGCTATTTATGCAGCCGCAGTAGCCATTTTCACCTAAAGATCTAGTCTTTAAACATTATTTTATGGTATAATAACTTCAAATCAGTACAAATTACGTAATTTAATCTTTCTGTGTGGAATAGATAGGTTTCTCATTATTCTCAAGTCAAAGTAACTTTATAATTTTTTTTTTGTCAATTGAATTTAATAAGTTTACCTCCATTAATTAGTAAATCCAAAATAAATTCAGTATAATATTATTAAGGCATTATGATTTTAAAGGAACAAAAATGTTATTGTTAATGAAATATTGTTATACTTTTTTATATTGACATTGTTTTTATAAAAGAAGTAAAAACAAAATTAAAATAATAAAATTTGTATATTTTTTATTATAACAAGCAAAATTTTTAACGATCACAACTGAATTTAAAAAATTTAATTTATTTACAATTCCAGAAAGAACAAAATTGACCCTTGAACTGTATTGAAACAATAATGAAATGTAAAAAAGGTACCTTGTTTGCAATATGTTTGTTTATTTTTGCTTTCAAAAGACTCGAAACAATGTTTGTAAATGATAGGTATATTAATTAAGTTTATACTTCCAAAGATTTTTTTTTTTTTTTGTTATCACTATACTTTTATGTATATAAAATATTCAATAATTAAAATTTTAATAATAAGGCAACATAGTCTATAATCATGTATTAATAACTTAAATTAAAATTTCGATTTTAAAAAGATAATATAATATTTAGGTCATAAACACTTATAGGCATAGAAAACATGAAAACATTTGCATTTATATCACAAAATACTTGATGGGACTTATATAAATAACGTTAGTTGGTCTCAAAACCCAACTGTAGCTCCGTAGCAGTGATCAGAAAATTTCGATTTATGCAACCCGCACAACATTTTCATACTAGTTTTTGCCTGTTAATGACGTCATAAACATGAATATTCACGCAAATTGCATACTTTACATATTTTTCAAGCTCTTCTATGGGGCTGCATTAACATTCTGGTAAAAAATATCATCAGTTTTATAGATCCCATTTTGTGTTTAGAACATGTTGTTTCAATGTTTTCTATGCCTTTATATAATATGTATTATTAATCGGATCAGTGTGTAACCAATTTCCTAACTTGTATATTATGTTCAGTTCTTACACCTATTTCTGAGCAACTGAAGTTTTTTTAGTTACCGGTACATGTTTTATTTTTTTTTTTCTGTAACAACAAGAATAAAATGGTAGTGTATTGTATTATACTGATGAATGTAACTTAATTATATGAAAAAAAATGTTCACATTATATACGTAAAAAAACAAACAAACAATTATATATAGCAAAAACAAAACTTCTAATTGATTGTGACGATGTAAGCTGTGATAAAGCTCCACAGCCAAATTATAGGCTAATTAAGAATAATTAGACTTCTACAACCAACCTATAGGGTCTGTGCGCATGACGTCATTCTCAATGCTTTTCGATGTTCCTCTTTAGCAATGAATAACATTGCTAAGCATAGGATAAACGTAGTCTTTGGTTATGTTCTTTGGAAAATTAGCTTTTTTTTTTTTGTTAATATTATTTTTCTTGCATACTTGAAAAACTAATTCAACCTGTTAACAGCATCAATACTCTCAAAAATATTGCGTAAAATTTTTAAACTGGCAAAATGAGTCATTTTCCTATGTGGCCCATGTTATTTAGGACTCACTTATGGCGTCGACTTAAACATGAGTGAAACCACCCTATTACACACACGAAAAGAACAAATTACGTAATTTAAATAAATAAAATAAATAAATAATAGTATTTATTGTTCAATCAAAGATTAGCAGCAGATGAATTATACATATAATAATTTATGCTGCATTTGTGTCCTTTAAGCATAAATTATGCTAAATTAGATATAATTAGATACAACATATTATTTATGCTGTATAGTAACATAGTTATACTATACAGTAATTTTCTCAAAAACCTCTTTAAGGCATAGACAACATGGAAACATATGCATTTATATCACAAAACACTTGATGGAACTTACATAAATAACTTTAGTTGGTCTCAAAGCCCAACTGTAGCGCCGTAGCAGTGATCAGAAAATTTCGATTTATGCAACCCGCACAACATTTTGATACTAGTTTTTGCCTGTTTATGACGCCATATACAGGAATATTGCATAATTTACATTTTTTTTTTCAAACTATTTTGTGGGGCCACATTTACATTCTGGTAAAAATTTTCATCAGTTTTGTAGATCCCATTTTGTGTTTAGAACAGGTTGGTTTATGTTTTCTATGCCTAAATATTGGTCTCGCAATATTAAAGGATAAGTATAGTTGGGAAACCCTTACTATTTTCCAGCGCGCTTTTCATTGGTTACACTGTTACACATTACCACCGGCAACAACAAGCATGCATCGCAAATTCAACATGAACTGTAATAATTTTAACCGTTACCCTATAAATTTAAATAAAAGTTTTCAATTATTTATTTTATTATTGCAATGATAAAATAATGGAAAATTGTGATACTTAAAGTAATTAAAACTTTTAACAATACTATTAAAAAAAACAAACTAATTTCCCAAAGGAAATAGCCAAAAACCACGCTTGTGCTATGCTGAGCTATAGTGTTGTTCGTAAACCCTGATTTCTTGCACACAAAAAATGCGCATTACATTTGAATAGCCAAAGTTGATCGTCATTTTAGAAGCAGAGAACAGGGTTTACGAAGAACAACATTAATGCTATTCATTGTTCCAGTATTGGGTATTGCGACAAAGCGCATTCAGTATGACGTATGCAACATTCACCCTATATTATGAAGTATAAACAATATGATTTCCCATGCCAATGCTTATTGTAACCTTCACTATTACACTTAAAAATGTAGTTTTTAGTATTTAATCCTAGAATTTTATTTTTAAAGTAATTTACAAAAAAAAAATAAAAAAAAATAAAAGTTTTTCTCACAATTTCCTACACGAAACACGATTAAAATTTTATAACAGCATTATAATATGACGTAATACTGTATGAAATTGCCATTAAATATAAAAGAAAAGAAATTATTCAATAGAAAAATTCATAAATTCTTAACACGGAACATTTAAAAGCATTTTTATTGTCGATTTTAAAATCACTCCTATGTTATTTAAATGGGTGTATATGTAACTATGCTTAACATGTTGCATACATTTCAGGATATACATTTTAAAAAAAGAAGTTTTTTCATGAACTTAAATTATTAAACTATTTTTAATATAACTCCATAAATTTATAGTATTTTGTAGAAAATAGTATTTCTAATACAACTATTATAAAAATAAGAGTATTTTTACTATTTTGAAATGATCAACATAAAATATATTTTTATCAAACAGTTCACCGTTTTACCACTTGTTGGAAAAGCACCGAATTGCTTACTCCTGCTTTCTAGCGGATAACATAAGAACTACAACAAGGCTTATCAGAAATAGGGGTTAATAACCTTATATTAAAAATGTTCTCCCTCACTCCAGAAATGACAATAATCAACCCCTGGAGACAGCTAAAGGGATGAAATATATAATATAACTTAGTAAGCAAATAGCTCCCTGAATTATATCATCTCGTTCAAAAATTTCTTATATAAATTTACATAGAAGATTATCTAGATAAGCATATGTCTTTTTTCTTATTTAAATATTTAATTAATTGCGTTAATTTTATAAAACTCTTTAAAAGTTTACCCAAAAAAGTTTTTAATATTATTAGTTTTTACTTGGGGTGATTTTTAGAAACATTTATTTCTGTTATAGATTTGTTTCTTTTTCTAAATATATAATGATTGCAATTTTTAAAATTTGTTATGCATAATATTTGCAGCACTTTTAAATATACACATGTTCAAATTACAATCAAAGCATGGCAAATTGGAGTAGACTCTTAATTACTATTTTCTTTTATTTTCTTTTTGAATACGATAAAATGATATTAAGTAATTGGATAAAGATAGTAAAAAAGTTACTTCATGAGATTGTTATTTTAATTTCTTATATTTTAATGGACAAAAAGATTAAATAATATTCCAAACTTAATGTTATAATTTGAGTTAATATTTTTATGTCTGTAAAGTTTAATTTATTGTAAAGATTTTTTTTTCTTTTTAAGTTTTATTTTTAAATTATTTAAAAGTTTAATATGTTTTGCATTCTACTCGTATATTGTGAATAAAAACATTATTTAAATTTTTAATCAACAAAAGGGAAATATATGCTAAAGATTTTATTTAATATTTAAAAGAAAACAATTTCGTCTCCTTAAAATATATATATTTAAAGTATTTGAAAAAGTTTTAAAATATTTTATTTCTTACTTATAAAATAAATTATATTATGTGTATGTTTTGAATTTTGCATAATATAAAAATATCAATTGTTAGTTATTATAAATTCACAATGTTACATTTTATAGTTTCCAGTCTTGGGTTCGATTATCATATTTACGATAACGATATTATAGTCACATTAATAACGATACATTTTGCTCAAAAAGTAAGAAAATTTTCACATTAAAAGTACAAAAAGTTCGTAGAAATACAAAATAAATAGGTAAATAAATTTGAATGAGACGGTTAATCATTGTAGATATATATAGTAGCCATGAAGCAAGATTTCAATGATTTAATTTTAATAAAAATATTGCATTATGTTTTATAGTTTTTGTTATCGATATAGTCACTCAAAAGAAAAAAAGAGTGCATTACTTTAGTTACGAATACTAACTTATTTGAGATAAACTTTTTTGAGTTATTATGAGCAGCTAAAATAATGCATTTTAACAAATTATTAACAACAGCTAATTTAACTTAAAATAGCCTAAAATAACTGAAAACAACTTTAATAAGCTATTGTTAATAATTTGCTAAAATGCATTATTTTAGCTGCTTATAATATATGTAAGTGTTTATCTCAAATAAGTTAGGATTCGTAACTTAAGTAATGCACCCTTTTTTTTAAAGTGGTATCGTTATCGTGGGCAATCAGGGCAATGTTGTAAATGTAACGATATCGTTATCGTTATAATGTGAGGTTAGAATATACATAGTATCGTTATCGTTTTTTAAATGTTGGGTATCGAACCCAAGACTGATAGTTTTTCTTTGTATGCACTCCAGCTCCAGGTGTATACCGTAAATATATAGTTTATACTAAATATATACATTATATTAAACTATAAGTTTACTTAATATCTATTATACTATATTTCTCAATTATTCGTTCATATGTCACGTATAAAATTTGTATAAAATTATTATTATTTATATTGTAACTGACTATACTTTAAAATAATTGAGTTAAAGTGACAGGTTTATAACCTCTGATTCTGCCCTATTAAAATCCATTCATTATATAATTTATAAAATGGAGATTTAAAAATAATTTGAATGAAGATTTCATTGTATTCATTGTATTCAATAAATACAATTTCAGATTATTGACAAGTTATATAGATTATTGACTTTTAGTTTCTATCAACTAAAACATAAATACTTAAAAACTTATGTTAAAATTCATAAAGTTTTCCCCTACAAAAAAAAAAAAAAAAAAAAAAAAAAAAAAAAAAAAAAAAAGTTAACTAAACTTGAAGAATATTACTTTTTAACTTTTTATTTATTACTTTTTTATATTTTTAATGGTCCTACTTACATTATTTGTAAGCCTTTAAACTTTGGTTTTATTATTTTATATACTACACAAACTAAATACCTGTGACTATAGATCTAACAATAAGTTATATCATAGTATTTGCACGATGGATGAATTGCAAAAAATAAATTTATCAGTATAATAATATTTAAAATAATAATAATAACTTCCCTCTAAAATAATAGAAAATGAGAAATCCGAAAGACGGAACGTAAATGTTAACAATATTACTCAAATCAATAATACTTATTTCCTTAATGAATAATCATAATAAAATAATGTATAATATATTAACTGAGTAGGTAACTATGAGCTCATAACTCACAAACTAAACATCCATGAAATATAAAATAAACATGAATTATGTTGATTAAAAAAGTATAATTATTACTTATTACAATTAGTATCAAAGAAATGATCAAATATTTAAGTTATCTTACATTGACGATAACATCGGCTAACATGTATATATACATATATATATGAAATTTTAAATTTGCACCTAAACTTTTTTATAACTTTTTAAAACTTTTTTAAACCATTAACTTAACAACTTTCGAAATCAAATCCCTACGTTTTTTTTTATTTTTTTTTTTATTTATTTATTTATTTTTTTTAAATTTATTTCATATTTTATTTGAAGACGTAATTTGTGTTGTTTTACTATATAAATTGCGAAGAAAGAATTATTGTGAAAATAAGATTCCTAATGACTATATAATGGCAGCCTCTAACAAGTCGGTAACCTACTACCTTAATGAATACCTTAAAACATTCAAATGCTTTTAAAACATTATTTTAATTAAAAAACAGTTTTTTGATGATGGTGTTATATCCATTGTTGTCTTTTTCTCCTCAATTTCAAAATACAATTTTTTTTTAACGAATGAGGCCCCACGCACGCCGCCTTCAGTAGCGGACATCCATTACAATGGTTCAACAATATTTGCTAATTTTACAGTATACGTGAAACTATATGCATGACAACATGCGTATACCTACATATTATATTTTAACATTGCCCTGGTCCGTCTCCTTTTTTTTTTGTTTTTTTTTTATTATTATTATTATTTTTTTTATTATTTATTTTTATAGAGGACTAAAAAAAAATGAAAAAAAAAAACTAATAATTTTATTGCATATTCTAAAAGAGGACGTCGTCTTGAATCGGTAAGCAAATTTATAATTTTTGAGTTCATTAAAGCCATAGACCACATAAAACAACATGTGCTTTTTAAAAATAAACACGAAATGGGATCTTCAAAACTGATGACAATTTTTACCAGAATGTTTATGTAACCCCACTAGAGAGCATGAAAATACTGTAAAGTATGCAATTTACGTGAATATTCATGTTTCTGACGTCAGAAACATGCACAAATTAGTTTTAAAAAATGTTGTGCGGGTTGCATAAATCGAAATTTTCTGATTACTGCTACGGAGCTACGGTTTTGAGACAAACTAAAGTTTTTTATGTAAGTCCCATCAAGTGTTTTGTGATATGAATGCTTATATTTTCTTCTGGTCTATTTCTTTAAGTATTTTTTTGTTGATTTGTGAAAGTCATGAAATGACGTCACAGTCGGTAACTGTTCCCATCCCTACATGCATATAAGTTACTGATCGTGACGCCATTTTGCAACTTTCAAAAATTGAATAAAAATATTGTACTTCATAACTCAAAAATTATAAAGCTAAACGCAGCTCTATAATTTTTTGTTTCCAATGAGACAAAAAATGTTAATTTTTAGAATGTTTTTACTAAACCATCGAAAAATGTTCAAAATACGCTTGAAAATTGGGGACCAATTGAAACAATTTTGTTGGCCTTCTCCCCCCGTCCCAGGTTGCTTTGCTCCCAGGGTCAGGTTGTCTTGATTTTGCCTCTAGGGGATATATTCCACCTTTAAATCAAGACAGTAATATAAAATGTTCTGCTAGCACTTTGTTAGTATTGTTGGATTCAAATTTTGTTTATTTTCTCACTAAACTCCCCTTTTGCATGTCTTATACTGTTGTTATGTTTATTAAAATCCAGTAAAGCTAAATATTTTCAACAAAGCGCTATATGGACATTTTGATTTTAATAACATGACATGTACAAACCCTTCGCTTATCTGTGACTTTTTGTGATTATAATTTTTAATACTTGTTAACACCGGATTTAATCAATTCAATCAATATTAATAAAGCTTATAGATAAGCTTGTTATATCTACATATCTGTTTTTATCAATAATTAAATAATGCTTAACATTGATAATAAATGAGATAATAATATAGCTTTTGATAAACGTTGTATAATTTAATTGTTTTATATGTGGTCGTTTTTATTGATTTTAATGAAATTTTATGATACGTATATAATCAAAATACCATACTTAAGCGCTTTTTTAAATAAAGTTAGCATTTTACATATAATAATTATAAATTAATTTTAAATGTTTTAATTATATTCCTAAAAACATTATTTGATTATAAATCAATATCCTTGATAAATGAAATCAAAAATAAAGTTTATTAATAATTTAATCGTCATTCCCTCTTTAATTTTTCATAATTTAATAATTTTTAGCTATAAATAGGTTACTTGCAAAACGCTAATGAAATTTGATGTACAATTTAGGATTTTCATGAGGAAAAATAGCCATGAAATGTAATTGTTTTATGTATTTAATTTAACATTAAAAGAAAGCATGTACGATTAAGTTGGGTAAACATTTAAACGACCCTTCCTTTATACTTTTATTTATTTATTACGTTTCTTAAATTATTAGCATCGAAAGAATGAAATACTCAAAATTTTAAGCATTTATGTCATTATAGCCTAAATAATGCTAAAGCAGCATTGAGCAGTCATCGCGTTGTCTGAACCGGTTCCCGTTGGATCACCGAAATTGAGCAACGTCGAGCGTGGTCAGTACTTGGATGGGTGAAACCGTACAAAGACTGGCGGCGTGGCTGTGCTGGCAGTTTGACCACTGCTTGCTAACGTGAGTGCTGTCAACTCTTAGTTTTCTAAGAGTCAGTGGTCCGGGTTGCACAGATCTGGTAGTCGAGCCCAGAAGAGTGTGATAACGAGTTGAGCCTGAGGTCTGGTAAGCCTCAGATCATACATTAAAAGCCCATACTGAAAAGGTTTAATCCTAGCCTACACCGAAAGGTATTATGGCGTCATGATACTTACCTTACTTACCTTTACTTAATACATAAAGCATAAACAATTATGCTGCATGTACAACATAATTATGTATATGCTTTGTAACAGTTATTATGAAGAATAGAATAATTATGCTATCTATTAATAGATTAATATACTGTATTGAAAAAGTTGTTCTTAAAAAATAAATTGAGCTAGTATAATTGTATACGTATTTATTTTTGTCCACTGATAATATATTCATTATTTTTTTAGTTGCTAATTTCCAACATGCACTTTGAAGGAAAATTTTTATGACTCTATTTTAACACGTTCTAGATTTGTATTATATTATAACGACTGATGTAAACTTATTACTATATTTATTGTGGAGCTTGACACTTTTTTTTCCCCTTCTTCTTCACATTATAATACATTCTATAATTATCTTGTTATTTTTAATGTTCATACAACATAGTTTTACGCTAGTATTTGGTGCAGAGATAGAAATATGATTGCATGAGGTTACATAATATTTTCTTACCATTATAAAGTTTCATAAAAATTATTTTTATTACTTGTAATAATACAAGGCGTCAAAAGATATAAAATATTGTAAACATAATATCTAAGATATTTATTATTGGTTTATTTTATAGTAATGAACTAGGTTACATATTATAAAATGTAACGCATAAACCTTGAATTATTTCAGTTTTTTTCCCCAACAATTTTGTAAAAATTTACTTTTCAAGTGGAAGTTTTTAATTCACTTATATAATTACTTTTTTTTATTACTGTAAAACTACGTCAATTAAGTAATTGATTGATTTTTTTTTAACTATTTCTAAATATTATACTAAGTTTTCATATTCAAGAGACTGCGACAGAGACAGGCAGATTTTTGCTTTATTAATTTTAAACATATTTTAAAAATTATAACTGTACATTTTATTTTTAAAACTTTTTTTCCATACAAATAAACTATATTATTATAGAGCACTATATTCATGATGATGATGCCATAAACTCTCATATCGCAAGAAAACTAAACCCCATAAGTAACCTTGGGATTGGCAGAAAGTATGAGGAGTCAACCGAAAATTGGTTCCTTATAATAGACGATAGAAAATTTGACTCCTATGGCCCATTATTTGGTATGTCTAGTCTATGAAAGAGAGTTAAGGAACCACAGAAAACTTAATGCGTTAAAATATTAAAAAAAAAAGTATTACCTGGATTGATCGATCGCTCAATCCATACTACAATGGAAACAAAATTACTGTGTTATTATGCACATAATCTCTAATCCATTTTTAATGTAAGAGCATGTATTGTGTGTTATTTTAATTTAACTGTAATTCATTGATTATATGTGTGTACTATGTGGACCACCAAGGTATTGGGTGCAAGCCTGTATTTGGTTGGCAATAAATAATATATATATATATATATATATATATATATATATATATATATATATATATATATATATATATATATATATATATATATATATATATATATATATATATATATATATATATATATATATATATATATATATATATATATATATATATATATATATATATATATATATATATATATATATATATATATATATATCTTTGAATGGCAATTCTACTATGAGATTTAACTAAAATAACAATATTAAAAAAAAAAAAAAAACAACAACAACAAACAAACAAACAAACAAACAAACAAACAAACAAACAAACAAACAAAGAAGAAAAAAAAGATTTTTTTTATTCAAAGCAAGAAGTAAATTGAATTTCCAAATTAATATAAAGCTGCAAACCTATATTTATCTATGTACGTTTGAAAATAACAAAATGTTATATTTTCAATAAATAAAGAGCAATGGTTAGCTTATAGGAGGATCAAATTATTTGGAAATGAAAAATAGTATAACAAATTTGGTGCTCTATATTTTAGTTTCAATTAACCGTGTATGAGAAAGAGAGAGACATAAAGAGTAACGTTTTTGTTATGTATGTTTTTACATACGTTTAATATACAAAATTACTATAAATAAATAAATTTTATAGCTTTTAATTGAAAAATACTAATTACATATAGCCTTAAGGACTAATATATATATATATATATATATATATATATATATATATATATATATATATATATATATATATATAATTCTTTTAGTTTCAAATATAATTGAAAAAGTAAACAAAAACACTCATAAAAAATTAGACACTATCAGCTAAATATAATTGAAGGTAACATGAAACTCTAAACATTTAAATCTGCTGTCCACATGCAAGGTACTTAGGTAAATGAAAATTAGGGGGTGGAAAAATGATATAATCTCTTTTGTTCTACATTTTATTTTCATTATTATTATTTTTTTTTATGGATACTGAACTCTTGCAATGTATGAAATTATATAAGCTCCATAGCTATAAAAAAAAGAAGAATATGGGATGAAGTATGGTATGTTTTTAATTAATTAATTAAATTTATGAAATATATGAAGGGTTTGTGTATTTTGTAAACTCATTTTTTATATATATATATATATATATATATATATATATATATTTTTTAGGCTTGCAGGTAAAGCACGGTGGTGTAGGAAAAGCTTAGTGATTAAAGAGCTTAAATAGAAATGTGACAATCTCACGATTTAGGTTAGGTTGACCTGCACTTGCACTTACATAGTTTCGGTAAAATGCTGGCTTAATTTACCTAAATTGGTGTATTGCGGGTCACAAGAGAATGTCGGTGCTCTGTTAAATGTATAACAGCACTACTTATACAGTATATATATTTATAAAGTTATGATTATTAGAACAATAATTAACATAACTTAGTATCCATAAATTATATACATAAACTCGTTAATTTTGTATTTATTTTCATTGCAATGGTTTCTTTATCGACTTTGAATTACTAACTTTGAATTCATTGCTTGGCTGATTCAATGTCCCATATTATTCAATTCAATTCAATTCAATTCAAAAGCGTCTTTATTAAGGCGAAGGGTAAGGCAAGATTGCCTTTTTTATCCTTAACCTTTAAAATAATGAGATACATAAAATTTTACATACATATAGGTGAAAAATACATGAAAAATAATTAACTTCAGGTTGTCCAGTCCATAATTGTTCTTTTATAACTTTTTTGTATATTTTTGAAATTATGCAGCACTTATAATTGAACACCACAGTTTCACATTACATATAATGGTTATGGCACTTCACGTTTTCACTTTTTGTAATATATAGATTTTAATTTATATTGTAAAAAAAAATAAAGATAAAATAATATATTATTTATATATTATTTATTTTTATATCATGAATTTGTTAAAATAAAAAAAACTTGATAACAAGATATTTAATATTCAATTTTTTTTTATATAATATATTGTGATACATTGCTTTGATGCAAATAATAATTAAACATTTTGACAGTGTTAGAATATATTTTAGCACGATGATATACATGTATGCACAGGTATGCACCAATATTTTATATGTTTTTCGTATAGTACATGCACATATATACGGAAGATATTAGATTTTTATTTATATATTATACTGAATTAAGTACAGTAGTAGTGTTGGTGTTATATTAAGAATAAAGAAAGGAATAATAATAAAGAGACAGGAAAAATAAAAATATATACATTTCTTCTTTTTTTTTAATACTATAAGACGTAATTTACCACACAACTTAAAAAATATTCATATTGCGTGAGTATTATCATTAATATCATCTTTACAAGTCTTTCAAGTCCTATTGTATATTTCTTTTTATCTGGTTGAAGAAGAGTGCCATGTTTTGCATTTTTAATTTAGAATTTTATCTTCTAGGTCAAACAAATTAACGAGCTTAACTTTGCAAAAATATTTAAAATTCTAAATGTAAAAAATTTCTTAAGTTGCATCACATGATCTACCTACTTTTCTTTTATATGTATTCTAATTATTTCATTTCATTTCCCTTTTGTGAATCAGGTCATAATATAAGAACAAAAATTTAACTACACTTTTTATGTATAAAATTATATACTTTTTCAAGTTTTAATTATATTCTTTATTTTTAAAAAAATGTACGGGTTTTAAAGTTAATTACTGAAATATGACTTCATTTTTTCTTCTATATAATATAAATTTTTTAAATTAATTTTACTAAAATTGATACCAAGAAATTATGGTACTAATATTTTCAAAGCAAAATATGTTTTAGTATTTCTAAAAAGTGTTTCACAGGAAAAATATATTAACCCAAGAATTTCACTTAAAAATATTAATTAGACTATTTCATTCAGAAGTATTAAAATACCAAACAAATACAAAGTTATTTGTGTTATTAAAGGAATGGACCAGAAGAAAACATAAGCATTTATATCACAAAAAAACTTGATAGGACGTACATAAATATCTCAAAATCAAACTGTAGCTCAATTTCAAAGGGTTTTATTTTTTTATTTGATCAGAAATTTTCAATTTATGCAACCCGCATAACAATTTCATACTAATTTTTGCATGTTTCTGACGTCAGAAACATGAATATTCACACAAATGGCATTCTTTACATTATTTTCACGCTCTCTCGTGGGACTATATTAGCATTCTGGTAAAAATTGTTATCAGTTTTGAAGATTCCATTTCATGTTTATTCATTAAAAAGCACATGTTGTTTTATGTGGTATATGGCTTTAAATATAGATTTTCAACAAGCAATAAGCAATTACTAAATAAAAAATTAATATATCACATGAAAATCACTTTTTTTTTTTTTTTTTTTTTTTTTATTATTTCAAACACACAAATATACAAAGTCCAACCAAGGCATAGCCTTATCGGTTGGTTCATTTATTGTTACACAATCATGTCTTATTATATTATATTACTACATATACATATTTTTTATTATATATATTTCAAAAGCAAATAAAGTACGTATTTACACAAAAACATTTTTTTTTTTTTTTTTTTTTTTTTTTTTTTTTTTTCATTTAAGAGAAGTATTTTTATAATACAAGAAGCAAAAATTAATCATCATTAATCAATACAAACAGCAAAAAATTGTTCAACATTTTATAAATTATCAAGAAAGAATTTTTTCATATTAAATTTCGTTTCATTTTTATTTGCAAAACTTTTTAATTCTGATGGAATTTGATTCCATAATTTAGGAAGTAAAAATTTTTTTGTCCTTTCAGTGAATCTATTTACAATTCTTGGTACAAATAAAGGATTGGTCACTGCTGTTCTGGTACTATAAATATGAGTTCTCGGTATACCATGAGAATTTTCAAAATAATTTTCACAAATAAAAGAACATTTAAACATTTCTTCTATTGGCAATATCTTAAAGTACTTAAAATATTCAAGATCACTTTTTAGCTTATTTCCTTTTTTTAAAATTTTTAATATTCTTATTTGCATTTTTTTCAATTCCCATAATTTACCTGATTTAGTACAACCATAAGATAATAAACCGTATAATATATGTGGATGTACAAAAGAAAAATATAATTGTCTCATCGTCTGTTCATTCACATATGATCTTACTGTTTTTAATTTAAAAATTGCAGATCTCAATTTATTTAACAGTTGCATAATATGCAAATCCCAATCAAATGTTTGATCAATAATAGCTCCTAAGTAATTATAATTATTTACTTGTTCTACAAACTCACAATTACAATTTAAAGTAAAATTATGTAAACACTTATTAGTATGAGCTCTTAATTGAATATTTTGCATAGTATATGTATACTTATTAAAAATGTGCATAACTTTTGTTTTTTTCCTATTAATTAATATTTTCCTATCATGCGACCATTCCAAAACTGAATCAAAATCATTTTGTAACATTTTATTTGCAACTTCAAAGTTACTATGAGCCGCTATCATAAGTAAATCATCGGCAAACATTTTTGCTTTACAATATTTTAGTAAATTAAAAATTTTGTTAACATAAATTATAAAGAATTTAGCACTTAAGACCCCTCCTTGTATTATACCGCATTTTATTATTTTAATTTCACTTACAATATTTTTAATTTTGACAGCAACTTGTCTATTTTTTATAATATTCGCAATTAACATTAATGTTGGTCCTCGTATTCCAATTTCTTCTAAATCTTTTAACAATAAGTCATGGTCTATAGTGTCAAATGCTTTGGAATAATCAACAAATAAACAAAGAACATGATGCCCTTTTTCTAATTCTTCATTTATAAAATTGGAAACATCATATAGACATTTTGCTGTACCCTTTTTTTTTTGATAGGCATATTGATTTTTATTTATAATATTGAATTCTTCTAAATAATCAGACAATAATAATTCAATATGTTTTTGTATAAATTTATCAACAAAAGCAGATACAGCAACTGGTCTAAAATTATTATATAGTTTATGATCCCCACCTTTATAAATTGGCCTTATCAATGATAATTTTAGATTATCAGGATATACTGAGCTTTCAATACACATATTTGTTAATCTTATTAAATATTGAATTAATGATTCGCCACCAAA
Source organism: Ecdyonurus torrentis (assembly GCA_949318235.1). Taxonomy (NCBI): domain Eukaryota; kingdom Metazoa; phylum Arthropoda; class Insecta; order Ephemeroptera; family Heptageniidae; genus Ecdyonurus; species Ecdyonurus torrentis. Next base: position 11,091,432 of record OX439136.1, read on the forward strand.
TAAAATATCCTGAACACCTATATTATCATGACCTGGTCCTTTTTTCTTACTTAATAAATTAATAATATAAACTGCTCGTTTCTCATTTAATTTTGGTAGAGTACTAGAGGGAAAAGTACTCGTATTTTTGCTATTATAAGTTTAAAAATAAATATAAAAACTAAAAGACTAAAAAAACATTTTAATAAACGATGCATAATTTTAAAGTATTGCCTTGTTCTATAAAATATTATGTGACGTAAAACTTTGCAAGAGTTTTATAGTATGATAAAAAATATACTATTTAACTATTCATAAATATTTAATTAAGTATAATGTATGCAGTTTGTGCAATATTTAATAGAAAAAATATTATTCAATACAAAACTTTGTTTGTTGAACATTTTTTTTTTATTACAAGAAAACTTTTTAAGCTTTTTGTTGCAAGTATGATGCTTTGATAAAATATAGCAAAAATAAACATACATATTATAGAGGCTTTATATAAGAAGTCCTCTCTCTCTCTCTCTCTCTGCATTGCAGTCAAGTAAAGAGACAAAATAATAACAAAAAAACGACGCATTTAAGTAAAGTTTTATATTTAAGTTACAAAAAAATAATTCAAACGATTTAAAAAACTTTTATTGAAAAATAAAAGCTTTTATATATACTTTTTATATAACCAATCTATTTCTCTTAATTTCGAAAACAAAGTATGACAGGGTATAAAATAATATTAAGATGTAACTACTTGTGACATGTTTGTACTTTAAAAGTGTTTCATTTTACCTGTTTTTAGGTTCAATAAGAGGTACTATGCGGAGATTTAATTTACAAAATTTAAAAGCGAAAAAAAAAAAAAAAAAAAAAAAAGTATTAAAATTCGACAACTCTTTTAACATGTTAAAAAAAATAAGAAAAAAACATTTTTTTCAAAACTAATTTCTTATTATTATATTAGTTTTATCTCCTACACAGCCTCTTAAAAATGTCATTAATTTCCTCACTCTCTCTCTTATGTGATACTGATAATCACGGGTCAGGAGCTTTTGACTATCCTGATACGATTGACTTTCAATTGACATATAAAAGAGGGTGAATATCAGAATAAGGAAAAATGTTCCATTCACTACCCTTAAAGCCCTTATGCACGTATTTTTTTATCATCTAGAATACTAGATTGAAAATACCATACCTCATTATCCATGAATTAGACACCAACATGTTGATTTTGTATTTATTTTTATTTATTTTCATTTTGACAGTTGAAATAAAACTTATCTGACTTCACAATGTACCGGTGATTGTGATTGGCTGACGCATCAGCGCATCACAGCCACTGGGTTTGGTCACGTGATAAGTAAGTCAGTCTATTATATATATATAATATTATATATATATATATATATATATATATATATATATATTATATAGTCAGTATATTATATCAGGTGACGTTGAAGATTTTTTAATTCAAAGATTGTCATTAACAAATTAAAATAATAATAATAAAAAAAAGTTTCATAATTCATTAAAAAAATTCAGTACATTACATCCTATGAAAGCACAGTCTCACTCTCTCTCTCTCTCTCTCTCTCTCTTATTTCACACATACTTACATATTATTCACAAAAGATAAAAAAAAAAAGCTTACCACGGAACAAAATTACACAATCGTCAAATGAAACACAGTCTTAAAGTGTCTATATATAATAGCGCTATAATACAATGCAACACCATAAAATGCATTTTATGTACATAAAAATTAAAAACTACAATAAACTTTTTGATATAAAAACTATTATACTTTATAATATAGAACAAAAAAAAAAAAATATATAGTAAAATCACGGACCGTATTATCTAGTGGTTCTCCCTCTTTTTCTCACTCACTCACAGCAGCCAGAGTGGCGCGCACCTCTCTATAAACTCGCTCCCTCATACTCGTGTACACACTACACATAGAGCTAAGCTCGTTCCTTTACTTCAGCTGATGTTCGTATAGTCGCAGCGAGTCGCAGGCACTGGCAGCAGGCAGTCCACCAGTTAGTTTGCTGGTAGCACCCATACAGTGAGGTTCGTAGCTCTCTAGTAGTCTCCACTCCATACTTAACACACGTGTCTTGTTGTGAACTTTTAATAACTTTACACGTGGATATTTAAATATAAACTTATAGGTGACAATATTTGTGTTAGAATTATAGTGTTTTAAAATAATTAATAAGTGTTTTTTCCCGAGGTGAATCGTTATATCAGCTCTGCATAAAGGTAATGTAAACATTATGAAATAATGTGTCAAATCTGAAGCAAATATTTAGAAATTATAAATTTTATCTAAAATAATAATTAAGCTTAGTATTATTATTTTTATAACAAGGTTTAAAAAATAATAGATTTTTAATATAATCATATTAATTTATTTATATTGTATTTTTTATTTAATTTAATTTTTTAAAAATATAATAATATTTTCAAATTGAATATTTAAAACTCATGATGTAAAAACCGTTCGTTTACATACATATATAGATATATAGTATTGTTTATAATAATCTAAACAATAAATAACAGTTAATTATTCATTCATGACATCACATTAATACTGATTTAATTAAACATTTGAATAACAAAAATTTATCAATTATTTATTGGGTTATATAACTTCTGTTACACTATATCCATCGGTTAAATTTTTGAAACTATTACAGTATTGTAAAGATGAATGAATTTTAAATGTATACTTTCATATTTATCAAAAAACAATATTTAAAATAAAAATTAGGATTGGCTAAAGAAATCCTATATTATACAATTATACAACGTAGTATTATTATAATGCAAGTATAATTTTTCAACAATATTTTACTTTAGCTTATTATGAACTATGAACACATCTCAGTGCATAACTGTATATTCTTTTATATATCTATATATATATATATATATATTATATAAAATGTTAGCATCAAAACCAGAAATTGACCCAAACTAGTTTTTTTTGCTCATTTCGGCTTTTGGTTCGTCGCTTTTGACAAAAACCCGGGATGCCAGTTTATTATATAGTATATTTATAAATCTTGACATTATCATGATAAGATAAAGTGCTTAAATTTTCAACAAACTTTATACTTTAATACGGAGATAATAATTTGCGGAGTTTTAGAATATGTTATGTTGCATTTTTTTTATATACATGTATGATATTGTGTCTATTTTATTTTAAGAAAAAATACGACATTTCTTAAAAAAAGGGATCACAAAAAAAAAAAAAAAAAAAAAAAAAAACGCTCAAGGCCTTACGCATAAAATTTCACCCCTGACAGCTTAGGCAACTTTTTATACAAAGAAAATAAAAAACAAACAAAAATATTTTATTTTAAAAATTCATAGCATATATTTACATAAATAATGCTAACCAATTTTTTTACACACTTCATGTACTGTATAATATAAATTTTGTTTGATTAATGTAAATATTTTGTATTATGCTCAAATAAATTTTTTGAGAGAAAAAGTACAACGATTACTTTACAAAAATTTGTAAATTGTGCAACTTTTAAATATATTATTATTTGAATTTTACTGATTTAATATTTTTAACAGCCCGTAATAGAAAAAAAAATTGTTCGTGAATAAATTATGATTGAACTTTTTTTTTTTTTTTTTTTTTTTTTTTTTTTGCATTTATTACTTTCTGCAGCAACATAAATTCTAATAAAATTGTATTTATAAGAAAATTTATTTAATTTATTGGTACCTAGATTTTCAGACTATTGTCTGGTTATTTATAATATCATTAGTTACGAACTATTTTGAATTTTAAAACTTTGAATTTTTGAATTAAAATTTTATTTTTAATGGACCACTTGCAATAAAATGTTTTTAATTGTTGCAGCAATTAAGTGAAAACGATTTTCCCATAAGAAATGCATTAAGAATATTTCAAATTATTTTAAAAAGTTCGTTCATTGCAGAGTCCATTCTATAAATAATTCAAAACTTTCATTTATTTTAATTTTAAAAGATATTATTATATTACATTTTGTAATTTTGTACACTTAATGACATCCTACGGAAATCAAAATATAAGTTTATTTTTATCACTATTTAGCATAGCTTAAAATTTATGCACAAAATTATAATATATATATATATATATATATATATATATATATATATATATATATATATATATATAATATATATATATATATATATATATATATATATATATATATACATATACATAGAGAGAGAGAGAGAACTTAAATGTGAGGAGTAAATTTAATTCACAAACTTAAAAAATTACTCAAAATTTATGCTCTATAATGGAATCAAAATTTAAATAATAAATAATCCTATTCTTTTACAATCACCACAAAAATACATACATGCACCTTTCGTTGAAAGAATAAATAACTTTAATATAAAGTTAAAAATATTTAATTACACAAAGTACAATGAAAATTAGCCCGCAAAATACGCAGTAATTAACTAATAGCATAAGTTCTGCAAAAATAGAGACAGACAGACAGAAGCATATATTTTTTCATCATCTCTCTCGGGTTTTGCAGATGTTATACCCTTGTTTTAATTGTAGGAGAAAGAAATTAAATAAATAATTTTGAAGTGGCGCATCGATATAATTTAGTATCGTTTTTGTAATCGTGATAAAAGTCGTAGGATTATTTTGTGCAGCATATATATATATATATATATATATATAGATAATTATATATATTATATATATATATATATTTGATAATAAAAAAATAATTATTATGTAGTACTCATATTGTTTATTATTATAATTAATGATATATAATACTATGTCTGTTTTTATGAAATGTTAAAAGTTAGATCAGTTTTAAGATAATAATAGACCAGACAATTGCATGACTAAATTTTATTTTTATACGTAAAAAATGATAAAAAATAAAATTAGTATTATACAATAGAGAGACTTTTGATGTTAAAAATAAACATTTTCCGCTACATGCAAAGTAGGTTTTACCACCTTTTATTTTTATTCAATGAAGATAAATAATTATTCAATCTAAAAGAATATATTAATAAAAAGTTATAATTATTGGAGAGTACATTATAAAAAAAAAATCATTTTTTTTTTTTAATATAATTTGTTCCGTAAAAGAACGCGTTCTGTTGAGATATTGGATAGTTACTATAGATTCGTTTAGAACACTCTATTTATTTAATATTGATTTTTAAAGTTAAAGCCTTTATGCACTTTTTTTTTCATTTAGAATACTAGATTGATAATTACCATACCTTATTATCCATGAATTAGATACCAACATGTTAATTTTGTATTTATTTATATTTATTTTCATTTTAACAGTAGAAATAAAACTTATCTGACGTCACAATGTACCGGTGACTATGATTGGCTGACTTTATCACGTGACTTGACGGTTGACTGTGATTGGCTGACTCATCAGCGAATCACATCCAATGGATCTGGGCACGTGATAAGTCAGCCAATCACAGTCACCGGTATACGGTACATTGTGACGTCAGATAAGTTTTATTTCAACTTTCAAAATGAAAATTAATATAAATAAATACAAAATCAACCTGTTGGTGTCTAATTCATGGATAATAAGGTGTGGTAATTATCAATCTAGTATTCTAAATGATAAAAAAAATAATAATACGTGTATAAGGGCTTTAAGTCATACATAATATACTTTCTATCTATAGATACCTCTTGAATTACTTTAGGTTTAATTAAATAATATTTTGTTGCTATTTAATAAAACTTTTTAGTAAAAATATCAACTTTTTTCTAATTGTAAAATTTTACAATTATGATTACAAGTTTGAACATTTAATCCATTAATAAGAAGAAAATGTCATAAACTATAATTTTCTGCATATTCTAAAAAAAAAATTACTTTGAAATGGGGGAAAAATATGTACATACATTCGTAGTTATCACTAAAAAAAAAAAAAAAAAAAAAAAAAACGCGGCTGAAAAGGTTTACACGTAGAGGTCATGCAAGGGGTCACGGTAGTTTTTATTATTATTATTATTATTATTACATAAATCATATATAATAGTGCAATGATTTCATTGAAACAAAATATTTCAAATTATTGCTTCATGACTTTACTACACCTATAGTGATTACCTGCCTCATTTGTATATTATAATTTTTAAATTTTTTGGTAACATTTTCGTAAATTTTGTGCACTTATCATACTATTGTATTTATTTTTCTTATTTTTGGAGCAAAAAGTATCGTTATCTATACAATTATAATATCGTCAATTTTTAATCTATAACAATAACTATTATAATTTATAAGTGTTAATCTAGAAAGCATCGATAACCAAATATCGAAATCGTATTTATACACAAATCGAACCCATACAATACATTTTTAAACCTATGTAAAGGTGCTCAATAAATAAATTAAGAAATATTAAAATCAAAATAAATTATTAACATTTGTAAAAGTAAAAACACGTAAGTAAGAAATGTAAAAATGTAAATATTTATGCATGATAACAAAAGCAGAGTATTGCTGGCTGTATAAATCATACATGCATATTATGTGTTAGAATTCAAATATTTTTTATTGTGAGTGTTTGTATCTTCTTGCTTTTATATGCATATCAGCTTTATAGAAGTAGAGTAGAAACATGGAAGCAAACATGTATCATAAGGCTTCGGTAAACATCACGTCTTGTTAAGAAACAAAAAGAGTAAACAAAATATCAAGGGTAAAGAACTATAAAATATCTTTTTATTGCAATAGCTTTTTATTTCTTGTCTATCAATAATAAGCAATCATTGTTAGTCTCTAAGTAACCTATAGTATTTCGTAAAGATGAATGAGAGTAATTAATAATTTATATAATTCAACGATCGTGCGTTAAGTTTTTATTGATTTTTCTATAATTCATACTAATTTTCTTTATCGTTCTTCTACAGCAATAAAATTAGCTATAAATATTTTTTATGATATCTCATAAGGTACAGTACTTTATTTTGAATAATAATAATAATAATTAATTGATTAAATGACTATATTTATAGCTATATTTTTTATGCAGTTATTTAATAATAATAATTTTAAAAATAAAGTATCGTTTTTAAGTGTGATAATGTTATAAATCTAATATCAATTTTGATCGATTCATTTCATTCGTTTTAAGGGTTGTATATATAGATGGCTTGTATCTCAAATTGTAAAAGAAAACTTGCAAACTTTATGATGCCATTTGAAAGTTAATAGTGACAGCTACCTATGAAAAAATTTTCAGAACCTTTGGCCTTCAGATAAGAGAGAAAATAATTATTGAAATTAACATGGGCTCTTATGGGACTAAAACTTCAAAAAAATCCTAATTTGAATTCTATCATGGTGACCCCCAAATTTTTTTTACATTTTTAAAGATACCTTATCCTAATGTATCACTGGGGAAAATTGCAGATTTTTCATTCTTTATACAACTTTTTAATCAAATCCCATAGTACCTGATTTCTCGCCTTAAGTTGATAATGTTTTTGTTTTTGAATAATAATTCTTTTAAATACATTATTTTAAGTTTGCATCAGAGAAACAATAATTAAATTATGGACTTGCAATTGGATAGGACGTTAGAGTTTCATGACATTTTAGTCCTGTCAAAATTAAGCTCATTTAAAATTAACTAAATATTGACTAAATGTGTCTGAAATTATCGTTATTATTATAATTGTATCATTTTTTTTGACAATTATTTAATTAATGTTTTACTATTAAATAATATAAACATGACAGGTAAATTATGTGTTACTACAAGCACGAAAAGTATAAATTATGTAATTTATGCTGCATTTTTGTCATAATAACATCATAAATGATGCTAAATTAGAACAACATAAATAATTATGCTGTACAAAATAATGTGCTTTGTAGCACAATTATTAATAATAGATTTAGTTGTATAGTTAACAACTTATGCTGAAAATAAGCTAGCATAATTATAACATTATCTATTTTCGTCTGTCAAACTTTGCATACAAAAAAAGAATGTAAAAAATATGAAGAAGTCATATTTTCAACTTGACAAATGAAAAAAAATCTTTGTTATGAAAAGAAAGTAAATATAATATTGTAGAAAAAATCTTCTCTTTCATGGAAAGTAAATTCACAATTTCATTCTCATGCGGTGATGAATGTTGTGACGTGATTTGTACTCGTCGGTTAAAAAAAATAAAAAAAAATAAAAAAGAAGAAGAAGAAGAAGAAGAAGAAATGCGACTTTGATGGAATACACCGCGATTTTTTTTGTCGACATAATTTTATCAAAGAGCAACAGCCACGTTGCACTTTAAAAAATAAAAATCTTACAAATATTATAATCATTAAAGGGGAAAGATGAGTTTACTTTCTATAAAGTTGCCAAATTTTGTGCGCTTGATTTTTTACTGCTTTTTAAATGTATAAAGCATTGTCTTTGCCTCTCTCTCTCTCTCTCTTTTCTCTCTGTCTCTAAGCATATTATTTAACAATATACAAAGTCGTATTTCCATAAAACTCAAATTTGATCGTTAATAAAATACTTTTCACTGTTTAAAAATTATAAAGATTACTTTTCTTTAACGAGATATTGTTACTGTGTGTGTTTTTATGATTTATTTTTCTTTCATCTTTCACCTTTATAGATTTTTGTTCATTTATCAACCTTAAAATGGACATTTGGAAATTTAGACGACACTCTCTCTCTCTCTCTCTCTCTCTCTCTCTCTCTCTCTCTCTCTCTCTCTCTCTCTCTCTCTCTCTCTCTCTCTCTCTCTCTCTCTCTCTCTCTCTCTCTCTCTCTTTGTAAACAAATTTCATTAGGATTTCTTTTACGACACTGAAAAAAAAAATATATATTTACAACTCTCAATTAAATTTTTGTAGCCAGACGAATAAAAGTGTAAAGAGAGGTACCACAATTCTATTTAACCAGCTCATCAAACAACATCATAGTTATTACAATAATAATAAAGGTTTTTTAAGAAACATTATGGTACATGGCTATCTCAGCCATATTTCATGTTGTATACAGTGCACATTACCGTAGAATATTACAACAACAAACAAGTAAGCTTAGTAATATATCATAATAAGTAAGAAATAACATTAGAACTATGTCAATTTTTTTTATAATTTATAAGCATATATATACAAAATTATATAACTCTGAAATATAATATGTTATATTGCATTGTATAATTTTATACGCAATTTTAAAATTAAATATTAGGTTATAACTGTATTTTATTTTTATTGTTGTTGTTGTTCTTATACGAGGTACATCAAAAACTAGTTACTCATGAAATTTGCAATTTTTTTCCAGTGTATAATAGCAGGGTTTCTTTTTCTTCTTCTTTTTTTTTTTTTTTTTTTTTTTTTTTTTCATTATCAATGCTTTAGAAAAATTAGCCTTTTGTATGAATTTAAGGGGGAAAAAACTATTTTTTTATTTTCAATCTCATTGACTTTGAAAAAGAATCTTTGTTGAAAAGTTTTTAGCTTGCATGCTAAAGTCAAAATACAAAAGACGAATTTTAAATGGTACAAATAAAAGCCATTATCGTTAAGAAATAGGACTTTTTTTTTTTTTTTTGCCCAAATTTTTGTTAGTATTGATAAAAGATGAAATTCTAGACCGGAAAAGTATTATATTTTAAAATTAATTACAGAATATTTATTTATTCATTATTTGTCTTAACAGACTTGTGCCCGCTGCATTGGTGGTACACACAGTACAAAGTATTTTATTCATTACACTTATAGACGTAGAAAACCTCGAACAAAAAACTTGCATAATATCCTAACATACCTAAATATCAACATTGATTTGGTCGGAATCGGATTTGGCTGGAGTCATTGATTTCTAGTAATTTATTTTCAATTTACAAAATGACAGCGCGTTTGTGACGTCACAGGTTACTATTCCACGCGCGCGGAAACAGGCATCAACTTTAAATTACGAATGCGCGCATGTATTTACATAAATTAGAATTAATTATTACTAATAATAACATTAAATTCCCATCTCTTAAAAATTGTTTCATATAATCGAGTTATAAGAAACATTAAAGATGTCAATATATTGGATCATTTGAACAAAAATATGACTATATAGAAAAAAATATGATTTTTTAACGTCTTTTTCAGCAAATGGAAGTTAATTTAGGAGACAAAAACTGAATCATTCACTTTGTTGTTTCTAATTTCCTGAAACTAGTTTTAAATTATTTTTGTGTTGTTTATGGATCAAAAGATTGTCACTTTCCTGTGCGTTTTTTTTTAACTTTCTCTTTTCCTTGTTTTATTATGAATTAATTATTAAATATTTTCCTGCTAAAGATTGCCAAATTCTCTCTCTCTCTCTCTCTCTCTCTCTCTCTCTCTCTCTCTCTCTCTCTCTCTCTCTCTCTCTCTCTCTCTCTCTCTCTCTCTCTCTCTTACTGTTGAAGACATTTTCCTGCTTTATTCTATTGCAATGTTGAAATGTGGCCACAACAATCAACGAAGAAATAAAATTTGCACCTTTAATAATAGTAAATAACTTTATTATGGCGTTGTGAGGGTTTGACATTACTATATTATACAAAACCCTGACCACAACATTACATGAGGTTGTAACATATTATAAGCAAAAAATAAAACAGTAACGAGAAATTACAGAAAATGTTTGACATAATACATTTAATTTTATTTATCGATGTTTGTACGAACAATTCATTTAAATTATTTTAGGCTGAAAATGAGGTACCGTGATGATGATATTATATATATATATACATATGATACATATAAATACATATTGATGACGTCATGAATTCCTAAAGTTGCCTACTTTACAGTTTTTCAACCCCAGTTTGTGAGGCTACAGAAGGGTTGAAGGATATAATATGTGTATGAATAATGTCATGAATTTTACGTCATTGATTTAATTTTTTGACGCCAGGAGCCCTTTAAGTACCATTTCTTCTTTACTTTATGTCAATATTATTACTTGCAACCGACTAGTTTGCAAGATATCAGTCGGTCACCTACCGCCTTAATGTTTATAGATAATGCACACAATGTTAAGTGAATACCACAGTTTTTAAACTACTACTTTGACTTTGTATTCTCAGGCAAAATAGTCAACTCTCTCAGTGTAGTTTTTTTTAGTATATTACGTAAAACTCCTAAAAGTATTTTTTACAAGGTATAAAAGAGCTTCTAATTGAATCTATGCATAAATTAGACTTCTCTTTTATAAGAGACACAATTTTCCATGACATTTCTAACGTCACGTGTTTTTTTATTCCACTGAGAAATGAAGAAAGTAATCAGTTTCAACTTGACAATATGTATTTCGTAAACTAATTCAATTCAATTGTATTTTCCGTAGAGACATAAAAACTTCATTTAATTTATATTACAGTGCAGTATTGTATCAATATAATAAAATTAGAATCTCTAGAAATAAAAATAAAGTAAAAAGATAAAAAATAATTATTTATTAAATATATAGTAAATCATAATCTATGTATAATATGTAGTCTATATTTTAAATGAAAAAAAAATCCACCTTTGATCTGCAGACTATATGCAGATTAAAAACTGCTTATGTTTACTCAAAATGTGGAAAAGGAAGTGCCGGAAGAGGAAACCACGTGACGGTAAAAGTAGGAGGTATAGCTCAGGCCTAGCTTGCTGCTGCTACCAACTTTTCTCCCACTTTTACCGTCACGTGGTTTCCTTTTCCGGTCACTCCCTTTTCCGATTTTTGAGTAAACATAAACAATCTGTATGTTTTTGATAATATCCACTTCCACTTTCATGTAGTGTATACAACACGTACACATGATTGTGATATGGTATATTTACCATTCAAAATAAGTTCGCGCTAAACTTACAATGTTATTCTTATGAGAAAAACATAATATGCTATATATAAACAGTAATGTGTATTATTGTGTGTTCTACACATGCGTGCGTATTACATCAAACTGGAAACGGATATCGGCAAAATGAGTATGTAGACATTGACCGCTTATGTTTACCCAAAATGCGGAAAGGAAGTGCCGGAAGAGGAAACCACGTGACGGTAAAAGTGGGAGAAAAGTTGGTGCTAACAGCAAGCTAGGCCTGACCTACCACCCACTTTTATCATCACGTGGTTTCCTTTTCCGGCACTTCCTTTTCCACTTTTTAGCCTTACATAAGCTGTCTTTGACTGCTTATGTTTACTCAAAATGCGGAGAAGGAAGTCCCGGAAGAGTTAGCCACGTGACGGTAAAAGTGGGAGAAAACTTCGTGCTAGCAACAAGCTAGGCCTGACCTACCACCCACTTTTATCATCACGTGGTTTCCTCTTCCGGTCACTTCCTTTTCCACTTTTTGAGTAAACATAAACAATCTTTGTGTAAACCTAAAAAGCGGAAAAGGAAGCCACGTGATGTTATAAGTGGGAGGTAGCTCAGGCCTAGCTTGCTGCTAGCTTGAAGTTTTCTCCCACTTTTACCGTTACGTGATTTCCGCTTCTGGTACTTCCTTTATATATTATATTATAAAATATATAGGTTTACATAAAATGTCATTCTTTCTCTTTCTCGCGTAGACTTTTTAAATGTGTTATGTGCTTCTGAACAAAATATTAATAATACTCAAAAGCATAAAAAGTATAATATAATGAAAAATATTAAAAACAAAAAAACAAAAAACAAAAAACTGAAAAAAAAAATTGAAAAAGGAATTATTAAAAATATAAAGAATTATTAAAACCATTTGATTTTACATTGTATTGAATGAAACGTAATTTCAATTGTACGTCTATTTTATTGAATAAAAATAAACCAATATACAATTTTCTATACTACTCTACTAAGTTCGTGTTCAGTAGACATATAACGTATCGAAACATGCGATTTTTTCTATCTATACAATATTACATTGCTATATATATAATATATATATATATATATATATATATATATATATATATATATATATATATATATATATATATAATATATATATATATATATATATATATATATATATATATATATATATAATTTACCTGTTATATCTAAGCTGCCACTTTTTAAATCAATAATTTCATTAAACTTAAGAAGCCACAAGTTTTAACTGTAAAATTATTTTAATTCAAATTTCATAGAAATCTTATAATATAGCTTACTTATAATACATAAAAAGTTTTCGATATTATATTATTATAATAAGAACTCGTGTGTATATATATATATTATACAACTTTTTATTACAAAAATAGTCATTTTCTTTGGCCGCCTTTTATATAATCAAAACTTTTTAGAACTGTTTTCTTGAGAAATTTTAAGTTATAATATATACTGCTTGTATAATAATAAATTAACTACATGATTTTAAAAGAACATTTCTTTTGCAATGTTTTAATTATTATTATTTTTATTCAAATTTTTATTTCGTTCAAAGTAAGTTAAGTTTTTAGTTACGTTTATTTTGAAAAAAAAAATGGCATTTTACTTTTTCTCTTATCAGTTGTTATCAGTTAATAAATAATTATATTTTTACTCTTTTTTTTTTCAGAAATGCATAAAAAAACATATTATAGAACTTCCTTGTTATATGTATTTTTCAAAGTCTAAATACACATTTTTTTTGACCATCATCAAAGTTTGTGAAACTATTATATTAAATAGCAAAATTATTAAAAAAAAAAAAAAAAAAAAAAAAAAAGTATATAAAAATGCACATACAATATATATTTGTAATGAAATAATGATGAAGCTATAACCCATTTTCAGCATAATCTGTTAAATAAAACATAATCTATATTATGCCTCATAATATTTTACATAACATAAATATTATGTTGTGCTGCATTATTATGTAGATTGTTCTAAATTAGTTCTAATTATGGTGTATGCGCATGACGTCATATTTAATGCACTTGGACGCCAAACTAGAGTAATGAATAACATTGCTCAGCATAGGACAAACTTCGTTTATTGGTTATTTTCTTTAAAAAATCGGATAATTTTTTTAGTCTTATTATTTTTCTCACGTACTTGATATACTTATTCAACCTATTAACAGCATCCATGCTTTCAAATATACGTATTGTTTAGTATTTTTAAACAGAAAAAATGAGTCATCTTCCTATGCTACCCACGTTATTGAGAGATCCAACAAGGCGTCAACTTTAACATGAATGCATATAACATTTACAATTATTCAGCATAAATAACGTAATTTATTTTTTTCCGTTGTGAAATGTATTATGTAATAAATATATAACATAAAGGTATTTAGCATTGCAAAAATAACAATACAAATCAACTATAAAATGAAAGATAAAGGATTGAAAAAATATTAAACAATAACACAAAACTCCCTGTTGAAATTATTAGAGGAAATAATTAATTAACGATGCTTATTTCTGCAGTTTTCCTGTCTCCGACTTTTTAATTATTGGTATTATTATTATTTTTTTTTTATACCTATTTACTTATATTGTTTTGCAATTTTTATTGAATACCATGAGCAATATCTTTAGAAATGGAAAATACTGTACTATAATAAAAGAAAGCTCATGAACACAATTGTGCTGATGGTATTCCATAAAAAATATATATGTTTGTTTTTTTAAATATTAAATTTTAATGAATCTGATTGAAGACAAAACAAATTGTTTGGAATTACTTTTTGTATTGAATAGAACTTGATTAATGATTATCAATAAAAAAAATGTGTCAATTAAAAAGAAATAATACTATATATTTCATACCTTTGCTTATTTGCTTTGTATTCATCATTATGTATATATATAATTAAAAATAAACACATCAGTTCTCTTCTCATCGTTTATATACTTAAATTTTCTAGAACATTATAATGATGTTTTGAAATAACAAAAAGAAAAAATATTAATAAAAGTATAAATATTTCTAAAATGAAAATATATTACAGAATACTTTTTTTTATATACATACTATATATATAAGCATGAAAAACGATATTAAATTTTTTTACGTAGTATGCAAATTAATTTTCATAATCTAAATATTTATGTGATAGTTCCTTCCTAAACACAGATAATAAAAAAACAAACCTTAACATCTTTGCCAAAATATTTGGATTTTATTTTTTATGAAGTTAAAATATTAAATTTAAACTTCTTAGGCCTGAAATACGGTAGAACGAGTTATAAACTAATAATAATAATAAATAAACAAAAAAAAAAATACATGGATACTGACCTTAATGAAATAGATCAGAAGAAAACATAAGCATTTATATCACAAAACACTTGATGGGAATTACATAAATAACTTTAGTTTGTCTCAAAACACAACTGCAGCTCCAGAAGCTGCAGCGATTAGAAAATTTCAATTTATGCAACCCGGACAACTTTTTTTTTTTTTTTTTTAATAATTTTTGCATGTTTCTGACGTTATTAACTTGAATAGTCATACAAATGGCATTTTTTACAGTACTTTCACACTCTTTCGTGGGGCTACATTAACATTCTGGTATCAGTTTTGAAGATCCCGTTTCGTATTTATTCATTAAAAATCACAATACTACATAACACTATATTATACTATATAACTATAATACTATATAACAGTATTAGCGTAATTGTAATTTTCACAGAAAAAAATCCGGTCTCATTATCTTGCATTTTTTTTTTTTTTTTTTTTTTTTTTTTTTGAGGCCACTTAAGTTTTATAAAATTCTTTTAGAGTATTTAAATATTGTTTGCATAAATATGGATATATTTGAAGAAAAACAAATGCAAAAAATAAATAATAAAAAAAGCTATGAATGGCAAGTTAAGAATTCTGTATTATATATCAATAGTCAAGTATTAGCCTCTATTATATAATAATATACTTAATAGAGATAAAAACATAACATTAAAGATGAACTTTCAAGTATACAGTACATTAAGTAACATTTCACTTTTTTTTAAGATTAGGTATAATATTCTAGTATATCAATACCTGCTCCAAGCTATATTGACTTATATCTCAATTTATAGGATTTATGTTCCTCACATGAGTACGTTTTTTTTTCTTTACTGTATGAAAATGTCTTTTAAAGTCATAGAACACCTTTAAGAAAAAAAGCTTGCTTAATATCATAACATACGTATATATCAACGTTTGATTTGGCCGGAGTCATTGATTTATAATTTATTTTCCATTCATAAAATGGCAGCTGCGAGTTTATGACGTCACAGCTCACTAGTACACACGTGCGGAAACAGGCAAATTATGACGTCATAAACCTGCAACTGCCATTTTGTGAATGAAAAATAAAAAAGAAATTAATGACTCCGGCTAAATCAACGTTGATATTTAGGTATGTTAGGGTATTAGACATGCTTTTTATTCAAGGTGTTCTACGCCTTTAAGTATAACACATTATATAACAGTATAGGTGTTTTCAGTTGCAAAAGAAAGAAAAACTGCTAGTAAATCACAGATTTTGAAATAGGTTTAAAAAGAACTCGTTGTACTGTAAATGTTATGAGGTTTATAGTACTAATTTTTATAATGTATAATATGCACACGCAATAATATTATGATCAGACTTCGGCAGTAACGACGTTAAGTAAGTTCACTACTTTTTGTTACAAAATAACGTTACGTCATTAATTTTTGATAACAGTAACGAGTAACGATAACGCGTTACTTTTTCAAGTAATTTTTATTGTGTAACGACATTACTTTCTAATATTTCAAACACTGAAAGAAATAAGCATTTAAATCTTTAATTACATAAATATGCTTTCGTCATTACATAGTAATTCAAAATTACTTTTATGATTTTGATTTAAACAAATCTGACTTTATAATTTATCTGAAAACAGAACAATGTTTCAAACATATTTTTGAAAGTATTTCTATTTTTTAAGAAAATATTTAAAGTAAAGTAACACTAAAAGTTACTTCACTATTTTTAAGAGTAGTGAGTACCATAGTGTCATTACTTTTCAAAAACTGTAACGAGTAACGTAGTGCCATTACTTTTTCGTGAATTATTGAGTAACGTAAAGAAATATAAAAAAATCAGTAATGTGCCCAAGTCTGATTATGATATCGGTCCAATAATAATAAATCATATTTATACTATTAATTTATAAAATTTAAAATAAGAAAATAGTAGACTCAATATAATAAAGTGATCGAAGTAGTTCCTCTTCAATATGAACAGAAATAGTGAGTTTGTTTTTTATTTTTTTAATGACGTCACTTTTTTTTATCAATTTATTGTGAATGTATATATAGACCATACAATGATGGAAATGAACAATGGAATTGACAGTATGTTATTATTTACCTCATGAAGTAGAACAATACTAAATAAAATTTTGTGTGGTAAATAATGAGCAAGTCAATTAAGTACGGAAATAAATCCATTCTTTTATTTATACATAATTATTATTGATTTTATTTTTTTCTTTACCAAAATCACGTGTTAGAGTTACATAAAACATGTAATATTGGGTTCGATTATCGTATTTACGATAACGACACTCAAAAAAATAGTGCATTACATCAGTTATGAATCCTCACTTATATTTGAGATAAACACTAATGATTTATTATGACCAGCTAAAAGAATGCATTTTAGCAAGTTATAAACAATGATTGCTTATGTTTACTCAAAATGCGGAAAAGAAAATGGCCGGAAGAGGAAACCACGTGACTGTAAAAGTGGGAGAAAAGTTGGTGCCAGCAGCAAGCTAGGCCTGAGCTACCTCCCACTTTAACTGTCACGTGATTTCCTCTTCCGGCACTTCCTTTTCCACATATTGAGTAAACATAACCAGTCAATAGCTATTTTAAGTTGTTTTAATTTACATTATTTTAGCATTATTTAGCTGCTTATAATAACTCATAATTGTTATCTGAAATTAAGTTAGGATTCGTAATTGCAGTTATGCACCCTTTTTTTTTTTTTAGCGTGATACTATAACAATAACTATATTTTTTATCGATGCATTATAGATTAATTGTATTATAAAAGTTATGTTGTTATCGTTATAGATTAACAAAAATTGACGATATTAACGTTGTATTGATAGCGTTACATTTTTGCTCCAAAAAATAATTAAAAATACACATAAAAATAAGAAAAATGTGTAAAAGAATATACGGTAAAAAAAAGGCTAAACGAGATATTATTAATTATTAGGTAATTATTAAAGACGTAGAATACCTTGAACAAAAAAAATGTCTAATATCCTAACATACCTAAATATCAACGTTGATTTGGCCGGAGTCATTGATTTCTAATTTATTTTCCATTCACAAAATCACAGCTGCGGGTTTGTGACGTCATAGCTCGCTTGTTTTCGCGCGCGTGGACTAGAGAGATGTAACGTCACAAACCCACAGCTGTGATTTTCTGAATGGAAAATAAATTAAAAATCAATGACTCCGGCCATATTAACGTTAATATTTAAGTATTTTAGGGTATTACACGTGTTTATTGTTCAAGGTGTTCTACTCCTTTATATTATACTGTAGTGCACTCATGAAGCAAGATTCGAATAAATTATTTCAATACAAAAATTGCATTATATGATCAAATAGTTATCGTTATAAAAAAAAACTATCGTTATCATATATAGGCGATGTTTTAAAAATATAACTATCGTTATCCGTCATATTTTAATGTAGCGGACAGTATTTTTATAAAAATGTTAAGTATCAAACCTAAGACTTATCATGTAATATTACCAATATGTTGATACTTTATTATTTTGTATGAGAAAGAAGTTTTGATTAACATAGAATGTTATGTGCGTGATCAAACTGAAAAAAACAAACTCGAACATGAAGTTTTACATCTGTTTATTGATTTATCGATTTTTATTTTCATAGATTTTACTTTCTAACGTGTGTGTTTTTCTGACGTAATTTTTAATTACTTTGGAATGATAATAATGAGAAGAGAAATAAATTAAAAATTGTATTAATTAAGTTACCATATAATTTTCATACGGATATTTTTATAAGCAAGCTCTTAATTTTGAAAGTTATTTTGAGAAGAATAAAATAGTAATTATAACTGAAGAATTTTTTAAATGATAATATCAAGTAAAGAAAATAGTATAATTATGGAATTTACACAAAAAGATTGATTTTAGATAAAAAAAATAATTTTTCATCTACTTTCCTAGAAAATTTTACGTGAGTATATTTCATTAAAATGTGATTGTATTTCGTTATAAATATTAAAAAGCAATTAACTAATTTTATTATTATTTTTAATAAGTTAATACTAATATATATATTAAGGGAGTAGGGGACAGACGTCGGCCATTAGGCTCAACATTTTCTCGTCAAAAAAATCTGAAATTTTGCACAATGATACTTCAGCTTGAGACAATTTCAAATATATAAAAATTTTTGGGGGTCACTGTGCAAATTAATTTTATATGATTTTTTGAAATTTTAAGCCTATAAGGCCTAGTGTTAATTTCAATAATTTTTGTATTTTTTTCGGGACGATCAAACATCATGAAATTTTTATCACAGCTAGGTGTGACCCTTAGCTTCACAAAAGCATCAAATTTGGACCCAAAACACTTCTAGGTTTTGAGATATAAGGTTGGTATCCTACTCCCTTAATTAATAATCTTTTCTTTGATAATATCTTTTTATATTTTTTCGTAATGACATTTGAGTTGCTACTATAAGGCTTTATAAATATAAAAAAAAAAGTCCTGAAATATATATTATATATATTTTTTATTAATTGATTCTATATTTTTATAGTAATTATAACTTATTTATTAAAGTAATGGTGATAAAAATAAAAATCAAATGACAAATCTTATAACATTTTTGTCCTACTTTGCAAGTTTATTTAAAAGTTAACTTCAGTCCTGGGAATGCCCTTTTTATTTTAATTAACTTAAGGCGGGAAATCAGCTACTACGGGATTTGACTAAAAAGTCTAAGGCCTGTAAGCTGCAACCTCTAGTTAAACCTTATAGTTATCTTTTTTTAATTGTTGCAACAATCAAAATAACAACTTAACTAGGGTTTAACTAGTTAGTTAGCGTCACAGCTTACGGGTGGTAAAGTTGTAAAAATCTAAAATTTTGCATGGTGATACATTGCAACTTCAAAAACGTAAAAAAATTCGGGGTTCACCATGCTAAATTTTGAATTATGATTTTTTGAAGTTTTCGTCCTATAAGAGGCCATGTTAATTTAAGTAACTTTCTGAAATTATTTTCTCTCTTATCTGATGGTTAAGGGTATTGAAAATTTTAGCATGGGTAGCTGTTATCATTAAGTTTTAGATGACGTGAAAAAATTATGAGGTTTTCTTTTTAAATTTTGAGATACAAGCCAACTAAAGACAACCCCTAATTAAAATATCAAAAAAAAAAAAAAAAAAAAAAAATTTAATACAATTCTTCTGAAAAACTAAAAGTTTAAATATGATTTCAATATGGATTGAAAAAGAAAACTTTAAAATTTCTAAAAAGGCAATAAACCGAGTTAAAAAAAAATTTTAAAAAATAAATATAAAAAACTTTAGATATGATTCATTTGAACTTTTTCAAAAGATATACAAAATTAGTTCAGGTATAAAAGTTTTACAAAAAAAAGATTTCTTAATATCATTCGATATCTTTCTATTTTTAAGTTAATTTGATACCAAAATTTTACCTTAAGAAATAAACATAAAATGTATACTTATTTACAAGTTATCTCTTTTTTGTTTATATTAAATTGATTACTATTACGTAATATAAATAAAAAGTAAACTTAGATCACATTACATGATATGTATATACGGCAGGAAAGAGATTTAATGAAAACTGTTTATTGGGATTTGTTTATAAAGCTTCAAATATTTATCTTAATTTTGGTTTATATTGTAAATAATATACAACTCTAGTTTTCCTTGTTTTTACTTACAAGTTAACCTACGGGCTTACTTTAGTGAACACACGTATTATATATTATATTGACAGTTAAAGTATATAAAAGTTATTTCTTGTATAAGAATTTTTAAATTATTTATCATGATTCAGAAGGGATTGACCAAAACGTAAAAATAATATTATTTTTAGTCGTAAGGGTATATATATATGATTCCTTTTTAATAATAAATAAGTTTTATTTATGTTTTATAGGGTTTACTGTCTTAGTTAGATTTTGAAAAAAAAAAAAGTAATTCTCATCTCTCTCTCTCTCTCCCTCTGTATATATATTATATATTTATATAATATGTATATATATATATATATATATATATATATATATATATATATATATATATATATAAGTAATTCTCATCTCTCTCTCTCTCTCCCTCTGTATATATATTATATATTTATATAATATGTATATATATATATATATATATATATATATATATATATGTATATATATATGTATATATACACACACACGCACACGCTTAAGGTAAAAAAAAACTAAAATAATCAACTGATATTCAAAAAAATAAAAATATTAATTTTTCATTGCAATTAATAATTAATTCGAATTAGCGTTCCATAAGTTGCTATTTTTGCGGAAATAATAAATTACGTAATTTATGCTGCATTTATGTCATTATATCATAAAGGATATTAAATTGGAACAACAATTATGCTGTACAACATAAATTATGCATTTTAACATACAATAGTTACTATGAATTAGATCGTGACATATTAAATTAATTGTGCTGAAAATGAGCTAGCATAATTATTTACTTATTTATTCTTATCCGTGTTGTAGTAGAGCGCAATATTAACTTTGAACTTTAACTTCTTAGCAATAAAAAGTAATTTTGTTGGAACATACGATATAATTACACTCATATAAGTGCGCAAATTAAATTATAATATTAAATTGGTTTTTATAACAAGGTCACAAAAAGTACAAGTTCGCAATTGAGTGGTCTTTTGATATTACAGAATGATTTGTAGCAGAGTAAATAATAAATAAAGTATAAGAAAATTATTTGTTTTCGCAGTTTGTATTCAAATACATCTAGTTTAATTAATAGAGAACTAATTTATTACAAAAAACGTATTGGTACAATTATTATAGAACATTCTATTAATAGTTTTACTGGTATAATATAATTATAATATAATTATAAAATATAAAATTAATATTTAAGTTAGTAAGTAACCGACTGATATCTCGCAAACTAGACGGTCGCGCGAATTATAATATTGATACAAAATAAAGAAGAAATGGTACTTAAAAGTTTAGCTACGTCAAACATGTGAAAACACCAGCAACTATTTAAGTTATTCCACTTTAAAGATAACATGTAAATGTGGAAATTCAAAATTTAAAGGCAAATTTTAGTTAATTTAGAAACTTTTCTTAAAATTAAAAATATTACTAAAACTTTTTTCGGAACAAATTTTTTTTTTTTTAATTTACTTTATTTGATTTGAAAATTATAGTGTTTGTATTGTTGGAATTATTAATTATATTATTATTGGAAAATTATTGTGAAAATATAGTTCTTCTTTTAATGATTTCCGGTCCAAGTCGGTCACCTTCTACGTTAAGGCGGTGGGAGACCGACTTGGACCGGAAATTGCTAAAAGAAGAACTATATTTTCCAAATAATTTTTTGTACATGATTTAATTCCAATAAAACCAACACTATAATTTTCAAATAAAATCTAGTAAATTTAAAATGTATTTTTTTATACCCCAAAAAATTTTAATGAAAATTTTAATTGTAAAAAAGTTTCTAATTTGACTAAAACTTCCCGCTCAAATTTAAATATTAACATTTACATGTTATCTTTAAAGTTAAATAACTTAAATATTTGATCGTGTTTTCACATATTTGACATAGCTAAATTTTTAAGCAACATTTCTTCTTTACTTTGTGTTATTATTATTATTTGCAACCGTCCTAGTTTGCGAGATATCAGTCGTTCACTTACCCCCTTAAATAATACTAATAAAAAAAACAACTTAATATGCAGCATATATTTGCTATTGATTAAAAATAATACACATATCTTAAATACACATTTATTCTTAAATATTAATTTTTCATTTTAATTCAATCAAGTTTACTACAGTTCAGAATTCATAACATTTTCTCAACTTTCTTATAGTTCTTCACTTTATTTATTTTTTTAACATATTAAAGTCTGTATGGTAAGTTTCCTCATTGCTATAAACACATAAACTACTGTATTTATAAACGTATAAATAATAATGTATAATGTAGTGCCTATAAGTAATTAAATCACGATGGTAAAATAAATGGTATATGAAATGGTATAAGATTAATAAACTAGACTTAAACAAGTAAACATTTCATGTTATATATATATATATATATATATATATATATATATATATATATATATATATATATATATATATATATATATATATATATATACTGAGAAAACAAATAACTAGTGTCTTTACATTTGTTCACATATGCAGGTAAAATATTATATACAGTACATACAGCAACGTGTGGAGAACGTTTAATGCACTATCTATAGTGGGCTTCAACAACCCGTCAAATATTTTACCCGTAGGAAGAATCCCTTCCAGACCCTAGTTTTTAAACTCAATTTGCATTTTTTTTTTTTTTGGCATTAAATACATAATTTTTATTATACTTTACTTTTTGTTTTAGGCTTATAAAGTTTATTTCGAAATTCATTAATATTTGGCCAACCTCTCTTGGCAAGCGCTTTTTTTTTTTTCGTGACGTTTTTCCGTTTTAATGCACTTTTTACCATCTTTCGCTTATCGCTGCTACACCCCCAATCCCTTACGCCTGGGAGCACTACCCCCTCTGTCCTCCCCTATTGGGCTAGAACTGCTACCTAGTATGTATTTAGTATTTATATGCAGTAATGAAAGTGTTGTAATAAAGTTATTCAGTATAGGCATGAAAATATTTATCTGCTGTAAGAGATACAGAGTAAAAATTAATTTGCCTGATTCACAAAGACTGTTTCGCTCATTATTTATCTTAAAGTTTACATTAAAACTTTTTTTTCTCGGTGTTTACCAATTTATCAACAACACAATTCGTGTTTAAAGTATACTAGACTCAAAAAACCTCAGTCGATTTATAGTTTTACCACTAATGTATCGCCCATTTCTCGTACGCATTTCAAAGGGGGGCGGCTGGGCGATACCGTAAAAGGTCGAACGGCAGTTAACTCAGGCTTTTTGAGGTGAGTATGTTTAAAGTATCATTTATATATATAGTAGGAAAGGAAGATGAGAAATTGTGTGTATTATTTCACCAAAATAGATTGTCATTAACAAGTTTGAATTAATCTACACGAGGGAAAATAATTAATTCAAACTTGAAGTGATGTGTAAATTTAAAGCATATACAAATCTTTAATAATATAATGTAATGTTTACATTATATAACACTATCAATTTTAATATTATACTCCTATAAAGTTATAATTTAAATCTTTCTATATTATAAAAGTATAGATTCTATAAATTGACTGTAGGTTTTCAAATTTAGTTTAATGTATTGTTTAATAAATATCTGATTTGTGATATTTAATTAATGATTAATAATAAATTAGCTAGTACAGTATGAGCTCTAGTATAATTAAAATCTTTGAATTGGTGTTGTGACCAAGAGTTTTGTAAAACTAGAAAAATCTTCGTTAAAGGAATAGACCAGAGAAAAACATAAGTATTTATATCACAAAACACTTGATGGGACTTACATAAATAACTTTGGTTTGTCTCAAAATCCAACTGAGCTCCGTATGTAGCAGTGATCAGAAATTTCGATTTATGCAACCGGCACAACATTTTCATACTAATTTTTGCATGTTTCTGACGTCATAAACATGAAAAGTCACTTAAATTGCATAATTTACAGTATTTTCACGCTCTCTCGTGGTAAAAATTGTCAAAAGTTTTGAAGATCCCATTTCGTGTTCATTCATTAAAAACCACATGTTTTTTCATGTGGTCTATGGCTTTAAATACAGCGATATTATGAAAATTATATGGATATACGTTAGTTATAAAATAAATATTTTGGGAAGGACGCTATACAATAGTTTGAATTATAATTTTCTTTTAATTGCACCTCGACACCTCATTGATATAATACTCTCATCTCGGATATCATTAATATTATTCTATACTAAAGGTGTATGCACATGACGTCATACTAAATGCTTTTTGACGCCATACTGGAATAACATTTCTCATCATGGTACAGTCATTTTTACTAAAAAATGAATTTCTATTGGTTTATGGACATACAATGCAATCAGATGGAGATTTCAGTTGATGCAAAACTCTAAATATATTATGTTATTCCTATCTGACAATAGAAATTTATTTTTTAGTAAAATGACCGTACAAATGTCATTTTTGATTATTTTCTGTAGAAAATTTGTTATTGCTATTATTCTCATATCGGCACAAGTTATATAGTGCTCACATAAGGCATATGTCGTTGATTTTTTATTTATTTATTATTATTTTTTTTTATAAAAAAAAAAATGCATAAACCAATATTTTTTTATAAAATTTTATTTTATATCCGTTCATTGGAGTATATTATTACAAATAAATAGCTGTAAAGAGAGTTAGTTATTTTTCGTAATATAGTAAAAGTATTAAATATATAAAGTAAAAAATATCCTTATTTTCCTGATTAAAATTTACATTTTCTAAACCTTTTTTTTTTTTTTTTTAATTAAAAATAAAAAGTTATATAGCTACTTTTCGTACAAATATACCTTCAAAGCCATATATAAATATAGTAAAGTTGATAAACTTTATTTTCCCCGTATCACATAGTATTTTAATTTGTATTTCTATCCTTTTTGTCGTGTACTTTCAAGTCTCTAAAATCCAGGCTTATTTCTCTCTCTCTCTCTCTCTCTCTCTCTCTCTCTCTCTCTCTCTCTCTCTCTCTCTCTCTCTCTCTCTCTCTCTCTCTCTCTCTCTCTCTCTCTCTCTCTCTCTCTCTCTCTCTCTCTCTCTCTCTCTCTCGTATTTTCTACCATAGTCTATCCTATTTCTATATTCCTTTACAATATAACTTTGTTATAGAGTTTTCCAACGTTTGAAAAGAAATATAAAGTCTATTATACATGGTATATCTATACCGTTGTGAGGGGAAAAAAACAAACTTTTTTTTTATGTTTTGCTTCGATACTGTTTACTTATAGACTATAGTATGGTAAACAACGAAGAATAAAGAATATTATTAAATTTACTCTTCGAAAGAATTCTTTTTAAAAGTTTAGAGTATAAAAATCAAAGAAATTTAAATTATACTGGTATGTAATTGAAAATTTATATACAACTTACAACTTTTAATAAAACGTTTCAATTGCTCACTTGAAAAGTAACATATTTCATTATATGATGGTATATATAATATATATATATATATATATATATATATATATATATATATATATATATATATATATATATATATATATATATATATATATATATAAATATATATGCGTTATAAATTTATAACGCAACAAAAAGTCTCACCGAAAAATAACAATTTAGTTTTACCGTGTCAACCCCCCCCCCCCTCCATCCAGTGTTATAAATAATAATAAACTTGTTAAAACAACAATTATTACCTGCGGACGTTTTACTTGAATTGAATCGACTAATATACTTTACAATAACATTATTGCAAGATAATAATATTTACCTTGGCTACAAGAGATCCTATAGCCTCAAGAATAAATTTTCCTCTCGATGTTAAATCACGTGATGGGACTTTTATAACATTGATATATTGTCCCTTATCATCAGAAACTAATTAAAAAACTGGTAATTTGTATTTTAAACCTGGATTTCATTACGTCTTACTTTCCAAAAATTAGCTACTTTACAATTTGTAACCCCAGTTTGTGAAGGTGCATAACATAAAGTTACATAAAGGTGTAACATAAAGGTACAGTTTTGTAGAGGGACATAATATATGTGTATATGTATGATGGTCCCATCTCATGAATTTTACGTTTCTTATTCAATATTTTGAAGATAGGTTTCCTTTAATATCACGTTTTTATCTTTCTTTCTTTTTTTTTTTTTTTTCTTATGAAGGGAAATTTATTACTGAAATAAATCGTAATTAAAAATCAAATATACGTGGTGAAGAGGTAGTGACGTCATAATCAGATGTTCATAACAAAGGAAAATTTTCGAAGCTGGGCTCAAGAGTTGTGTTTAGTTTATAGAAAGAACTCAAAAAATAATTTATCGAAGTTTGTTTTAAAAATAATTACTCTCGTTCTATTTTTTTCCCTTTTGTATTATTGATTAACTAATTTAAGCATCCGTTTTATTATATAGTGTAATAACTGTTGCTATTTTTAGAAAGGGAAATCGATTTTACGTTATTTCTTTCCTACCCTAATAAATACAATCTTATTTAGGTAAAGAAAAAACATTGTATAGCAGCAGCTTCATCATGCACGTAGTGAACATGTTTGAGAACGAGATAAAAATTATATTGAGTTTGTGACAATTTCAGTATTAATTATAGTTAATATGATTTTTATACATAAAATTATTGTAATTAAACAAAAAAATGAAATAAATTGTATTTTAAATTATTTTTTTAAACTGTTTTGTTACATGAGTTATATATTGGCATTAAATTTTAATTGTAACTGACTGTAGAGTCCTACAGGACTTTAACTGATTGTATTTATTGAACAGTTGGGTGATAGTGAGAGGTTATATGCCTCTTTCGCCTAATGAAAGCCGTTATATATTATTAGTGTATTATTATTATTAGAGAGAGAGAGAGAGAGAGAGAGAGAGAGATACTACAACTCTACTTTATAGCTAAAGTACACTAAAAAAAAGAGTTACTTCAGTTACGAATCCGAACTTATTTGAGATAAACACTTTTGAGTTATCATGAGAAGCTAAAATACTGCATTTTAGCAAATTATTAACAATAATTTGAAGTTGTTTTCAGTTATTTCCGGCTATGTTAAATTATATTACTTATTGTTAATTATATTATGCTAAAATGCATTGTTTTAGCTACTCATGATATTTCAGTGTTTATCTCAAATAAGTTAGGATTTGTAACTGAAGTAATGCACTATTTTTTTGAGTGTAGATGTTTACTTAAAAGGAGCTGCTTTGAAGAAACAAAAAATAAAAAAAAGGCACAAACAAGCAAAACTTTATGAAAACATTTTAAACCACTCTATCATAGTATTAAAGGATTTAATACACTTTATAGTGTCAGATAAACAGAGGATTTTAGTTATAAAGGCAACAATAGACAATAAATATGTTCTATAGCAAACACTTTTTTTAAATGTTATTCTGTAAGAGCTTGATTTCTTATAACGAGATTTTTTTTTTTTTTTAATTTAGTTTATTACTTTTAATAAATTTGAAATTGGAGATTTTGCACGCTTTATACAGGCACGCAATAACAATTTTATATTGGCAGCTAATTTGTATTATTTCCTGTTTTTTTGATAACATTAACATTAATTAAAAAGTAAATTCATTTTTCAATGCCCTAATCAATTATAGACAGCAAAAAAAAAAAAAAAAAAAAAAAAAAAAAAAATGTTAAAGCACTTTTTTTTTTTTGCATTAGAATTAAACAATCTAAAATAACCGACTAACAAAGTAAGCTTAATAATATACTGTATAAGAATATGTCTGACAATAAGTTAAGAACAGCAAAATATTAGAGATACACCCTTAATCGCAGAAATAAATTTCAAAATTATGCTGTATATCTCTAATATAAAATTTAAAAACATACACAAAAAATGTTCAACACTAAAGTTTCCCATAATATCTTGGTTGGAAGTATATTTTTCTTTTCTCCCCTATAAAAATCAGAGAAGATTCCAAGTTTTACTTAAAGAACTTTTCTAAAATCTCGAAACAAGAGATCTTGATAAATAGTTGGCAATAAATTTCAGATGCAAGTGATAAAATAATAAAGTGCTCTTCGGTTGTGAACAGTTAAGTTAGAAATATGTCTCGTAAACTTTTACTCGAGGAAAAAAGAAAAGGAAGATTATCAATTTCTAAATGGAAAAGAGAAATAATTTGAAAAGGAATTACACACTTGTCATCACGTATATAAAGTAATCATGTCTTACCTTCGTTTTCTTATTTCAAAGTTTTTACTTTTTTTTTTTCAATGATTTTGTATATTTAGAGCTGTAGTTGGAAGGCTCGTTTATATAAAAGTCAAAAGTTGCCTTCCTATGTCATTGGAAATAGTGGAAAGTTTAGAATCATCAGATCTGAAAGGGGATTTTTTTTTTTTCCTTTAACATTGGGAGTATAGTTTCAAATATTAATAATTCCAAATTCAGTATGTTGATACCATATAACTTTTTTATATTTTGAGATTTCCTGTATTATTAAGGCCATAGAACACATAAAACAACATGTGCTTTTTAATGAATAAACACGAAATGGGATCTTCAAAACTGTTGACAATTTTTAACCGAATGTTAATGTAGCCCCACGAGAGAGCGTGAAAATACTGTAAAGTAAAAGTATGCAATTTGCGTGACTATTCATGTTTATAACGTCAGAAATATGCAAAAATTAGTAAAAAAAAAAAAAAAAAAAAAAAAATGTTGTGCGGGTTGCATAAATTGAAAATTTCTGGTCACTGCTACGGAGTTACAGTTGGGTTTTGAGACAAACTAAAGTTATTTATGTAAGTACCATCAAGTGTTTTGTGATATAAATACTTATGTTTTTCTCTGGTCTATTTCTTTAATATAAGACTCATTGTCTTTATAAGTTTAACCAAAGTACCAGTCTTAAAGCAGCTGAGGACTGTAAGTGGCAGCAAAATATTTGTATACACATATAATATAGCAAATAATTACCTGTTATTTAAAATAGCAAACTTGTTCTTATTACATTACAATGTGCTACCATTTCCAATACGCTATGCTGTAACTTTTTAAGGTTTGTTTGATCACTCATTTAGTATGATGGCAATTTTTATTTTTGAAAGTTTTATTCAAAGCTAATTTGTATGGATATTAATGTGTCAAATTTGTAGAAAAATCATCTCTCTCACATCTCTGTTTCTATCTCTGTCTCTGTCTCTGTCTCTGTTTCTCTCTCTCTCTCTCTCTCTCTCTCTCTCTCTCTCTCTCTCTCTCTCTCTCTCTCTCTCTCTCTCTCTCTCTCTCTCTCTCTCTCTCTCTCTCTCTCTCTCTCTCTCTCTCTCTCCCTCTCTCGTTCTTAATAAGGAAAAGGAAAAAATATCGTTATTTACACACTTGTGTAACCAAATGAGGAAATTTGTTATGCATTACAAATATAACCAGCGTAATTATCAATACTTAGAAAAATATAACAGTATATTATATTATTAATGAACATTTTTCATGAATAATAATTATATATATAATTAATAATTTATTGATTCAAATTAGTCTGAATTTCTATTTAAATTAACAAACTATAACAATACTTTTTATTGTGTACATATACCTGCATTATTTGAAACTAAACTCAATTAGTGGATATCGATACACACTTTGCCATTTTCAATACATATATAAAACATAAATAAACTTAATTAACATACAGAATATGTAATTAAAAAACATTATTGCTCTATAATTAGATAAAAAATAAAAAGGGTACATGACAATTAATTCAAATAATTGACTTATGGTAAAATGCACATTTTATTCAATTTTATGTTTTGATTTTATTGTCTTGTGATTTATTAGAATGTTTTAACTATTACTTTTAAATTTATAAAAGTAAAAAAAAAAATAATAATAATAATAAAATGTTATTAACTCAATACCAATAAAATATTCTAATAGAAGTTTAAAAAAAGATACTTAAAATTATTCAAGAATAAAATAATTCACAAATAACGCACTCAAAAAAAAAAAAAAAAAAATTATAAAAAGTGTGCATTATTGCAATTACGAATCCTAACTTATTTGAGATATAAATACTACTTTTGAGCTATTATTGAATTGAATATAAGCAGCTAAAATAATGCATTTTTGCAAGTTATTAACAATAGCTAATTCAACTCAAACTACATAGTTGAAAATAACTCAAAACAACTTAAAATAGCTATTGTTAACTACCTGCTAAAATGCATTATTTTAGCTGCTCATAATAACTCATAAGTGTTTATCTCAAATAAGTTAGAATTCATATGATTTTTTTTTAGTGTATAATATACAGTTGAAAGATTTAGTTTTGTTTAATTAGAGGCAGGAAACGTAAGCTTTAAAAAAAATTATGAACCACTAGTATTCAGTGGTAAATATTGTAGTTTAAAAAATAATTAAGGAAATTACTGGAACCACTGATTATATAATATCTATACAACAATAATTATCTATCTTTTGTTATTAAATGTTGGAGCAAATGAGGTTTCTGATTAAAGAGCTGCTTTGAAAGAGCAAATAAATATCTTCACCTTCAGGAACCATTTCAATTTTCGTCTCGTTCTTTTTTGAAACACAAATCTTTATTGAAACGCAAATAAGAAGAAAACAGTATTTCAAAACACTCGCTATTATTTTATATAATTGAAAAGTTACTAAAAATACTTTCAACTTTTATGTCTGGTATTGATTGACTAGTTATATATAAAAATAAATTGAATTTGTTGAGTTTTTTTCTCGTATAGCTGATACAAAACAGAGAGAGAGAGAGAGAGAGAGAGAGAGAGAGAGAGAGAGAATAGAAGAAGAAGCAAGACTAAAAAAAATTGAAGTGGTTTGACATTGAATAACCTCTGGAGGTCAAAGAGACAAAATTTCAATTTGTAACACCTTCTTTTCATAGAATATAGAAACAAAAGAAACCTGATTAGGGAAATGAGTTTTTTGCTTTTATCTTCTCTATAATATAGTTTGAAAAAAATATCATTTTTTTGTTTTATGCAGCGTCTCTCTCTCTCTCTCTCTCTCTCTCTCTCTCTCTCTCTCTCTCTCTCTCTCTCTCTCTCTCTCTCTCTCTCTCTCTCTCTCTCTCTCTCTCTCTCTCTCTCTCTCTCTCTCTCTCTCTCCCTCTCTCTCTCACTCACACTCTCTTCGTCAAAGATGGGAGAATAAGAAACGACACATCGGGGTAAATTGCTTAATGTAGTAAAATTGAGTAATATATTATAAATATCAATTCATATAGTGGATTTAGCATTAATATTAAATCTCATTTCGGAATATTAAAATAAACTTGTGATATTATATATATATATATATATATATATATATATATATATATATATATATATATATATATATATATATATATATATATATATATATATATATATATAGAGAGAGAGAGAGAGAGAGAGAGAGGAGAGGAGGGGGAAATAAGAAAGATAAAGAAACCAAATTAACACTTAAACCATATTTTATATACTAAAATTTTCATGAAAATGTCAATAATACGGTTATAATACTAACATGTATATATATGCGTTAATGTATGCAAATATCAGTCAAAGAAAGCTAAAAATTCCTTATATTTATAAACCTTAAAATAATCACTGTTAAATACCACTAACAATATTTCTATAGAAGTCAAGCTTTGAAAGTTGATATGATTCAAACAACCACAAAAGAATGTAAAACTATTATTTCTGTTAATTAAAATGAGCTTCACTGTAAATTGAGAAAAGAATTTATGCGAAGTTATGCATACTTTCTGTTAAAAAGTATATGAAACTTAATCCTTTAGTTAACAAGTAAAAACAATACAAAGTTTTTGAGAGTTAAGATTTTAGAAGAATCTTGTTTGCTAAGCTTTAAAGTGTTCTTTTCATGCATTGTTCTTTAACATCAGAAGTTTTTATTTGAAAACACACAACGTTTTGAGAATGTTTAAAATACTATCTCTACAATGAATATAGTAAACATAAATGCAAAAATATAAAATTATGAAGCAAATAATTCAAAAGTTCCCGAACAAACTTAATAATTTTGCTTTATCACTGCAACAACATATGAATAACATCATAAATTGTGCTATACCAATAATTATGTATTATCAATTATGCTATGGTGACTATACTATTGCATAATATAGTTTTGATGTTCAGCAATATTCAATATTATTATATCAGATCGTACTATTTATTTTAAGAGCAGTTTGAAGCATTGATAATTTTTTGTAATTTTTTTTTCAATAGTAATAGAATTAAAAATGTTAAAAACATTTGAAATATAAATATCCATATAAAGGGTGCATCACCTCAGTCACGAATCCTAACTTACTTAAGGTAATCACTTTTGAGCTATTTTGAGCAGCTAAATAAAATGCATTTTAGTAAATTATTAACAATAGCTACTATTTTATCTTAAAATAACTTAAAAAACATAAAATAGCTAGTGTTATTAATAATTTGCTCAAATATGCATTATTTTAGTTGGTCATAGTAACTCATGTGTTTATCTCAAATAAGTTAGAAATCGTAACTGAAGTAATGCACTCTATTTTTTATAGAAACATGTTCTAGCTTATATTATTAATAAAATAATTAATTGTTGCTATCAAACTATCAATCAATAAGTCATTAAAAATAAATTATCATGTATTTCATGAGAGAGCTTTACCATTCTTTAATTTATCTAATTTTTATAGAATTTTTAACTTTACCTATTTTCGAAGGAATTTTAAAAGCTTTTGGATATTTTGTACGCCATAATAATATAGACTTATATACTGTATACCGTTAAAGGCGTAGAACACTTTGAACAAAAAACATGTCTAATATCCTAACGTATACCTAAATATCAACGTTAATTTTTGCTAGAGTCATTGATTTAGAATTAATTTTCCATTCACAAAATCACAGCTGCAGGTTTGTGATGTCACAAACCCGCAGCTATGATTTTGACTGAAATCCATGAGTCCGGTTAAATCAACGTTAATAGTATGGTATTTTTGGATATTATACATGTTTTTTAATTCAAGGTGCTCTTCGCCTTTAATGTTATAATTATTTCAAGGCAGAATTAATCCCGTCTCGCCACCACTTACCAAAACAAAATAAATAGTAATAATAATTAATGAAAAATAATTAAAAATTTTATGTGAAATTCTAAAGAAACCTATAATATTTAAATTTTTGATTGCTATACAAAAATATCTGCTTTTTTTTTTTTTTTTTTTTTTTTTTTTTTTTTTTTTTCAACATATGAATTTAGCGCAGTTTTAATATTTTTAAGTTACCACTTGTTTAACTTTGAGTATGGAAGGTAAAAAATTGTGCTGAACTTTGTAAAATTGAGGTATTTCATCTTTACAAAAAACTTGTTATGTATGCGGTATTGATATTCCATTGATTTTTATTAATATTCATACGTGGTCTATAGTCAGCATTTTTTTTTTTTTTAATATTTTTTTTCTTATGAAAGCGAAATCATGTTCTTTCTATTTGCATTCATAAATTTTGTATTGTATAGGTAATTTGAGATGGACATTGTGATTTAAGTCGTAAATGGTACTAAAGGTCTAAAAAAATAGACCTTATAGTTATTTGTTATCATTTTTTAGCCTTTGCATAGTAGTGTTAAGGAAAACACTTTACTAACGTGATACGCAGATCAAAATACATAAATAAAGAAAATTTAAAATGTGAATTTTTTCCTCATATTGCTATAATAATTCTTTACGAAGGATAAAGTTCAAATAATTTAAAACTTAAATGAGCCAGCGTTTTTTTTTTTTTTTTTTTTTTTTTTACCCTCTTTTTTCCCTTTCTTTTTTTTCTGTTTTTCTTTTACTTTTCCTTCATTACGAGTTTAAAAATGTCATGCCTTAAAGGCGTAGAACACCTTGAACAAAAAAGTTGCGTAATATCCTAACAAACCTGAAAATCAACGTTGATTTGGCCGGAGTCATTGATTTCTAATTTATTTTCCATTCTCAAAATGCCGCTGCCAGTCACTGACGTCACAGCTCGCCCGGGTTACTTGTGCGTGGACCAGGCGAGCTGTGTCGTCAGTGACCGGCAGCGGCATTTTGAGAATGGAAAATAAATTAGAAAGCAATGACTCCGGCCAAATCAACGTTGATTTTCAGGTTTGTTAGGATATTACGCAACTTTTTTGTTCAAGGTGTTCTACGCCTATAAGGCACCATGCTAATGTTAATATTTGTCTTTTCCGTTATCTGATCGTGGGACTTTTTAGGCATGTATATTAGGCAGGTTTTAGCACAAGATGTTTTTCAAGTAGCTGAAAAAAATAATAATAAAAAAAGACAAATTTAAATGTTAACTGTTCCAGTTTTTAAAATATTTTGTATTGGAATTGCTATGAATGTCCATATATGTTTAAAATGTGTTTGCTTTCTGCAAAACTTTTGAATGACCGATATAAGTTATTTACTGGACCATAATTTGCTTTCATGCGCCGTGTGGACATGGATCACGTGGTACAAATCAAGGCTCTGTATCCCAAGTTGAAGCCCCTTCTCGAGATGTAAACCATCCCTTCTTATTGAAACGGTAATTTGATTACGTAGGAATGTGAGTCGAAAAGGTTCACGTCCGAGATCCATATATATATAACGTGCAGGCCAACGGTACCGTCCCGCAGTGTAGCACTTCACTCTCTTATGTTCTATAGTCAATAAAATGTTCTCTTATGCGTGCGTGCACTCCATGGCATGGTGATTTTGGTGAACGACTATAAGATGAACAAAATGACGAAGTAGCTGCTGCCTTTAAGTCACAAATTAAAAGCATAGAAAACATGAAACAACACGTTCTTTATATAACTCAAAATGGGATCTACAAAACTAACAATAATTTTTAGCAGAATGTAACTGTGGCCACACAAGCGAACGTAAAAAAACTGTAAAGTATGCAATTTGCGTGAATATTTCTGTTTATGACGTCAGAAACAGGCAAAAACTAGTATAAAAATGTTGTGCAGGTTGCATAAATCAATCTGATCACTGCTACGGCGCTACAGTTGGGTTTTGAGACCATAATTAATGTTATTGTTTATGTACGTTCTATCAAGTGTTTTGTGATATAAATGCTAATTCTTTCATGTTGTCTATGCCTTTAATGTAAAACAAATTTAAGATAATGGATTTATAATAAACACAATAATGCTTTCAAAATAAAAACATATTTTCAAATCAAGTTAATAAATAGCCGTTATCTGAATTTGTATCCGCATCATATTTATCCGTTTTAAGATTCGAATAAAAAATTCGAATTATTGGATAAATGATAAATACTGTCTTGATCCGTCATAATAGTACTTTATATACAATAACTCACCCAGAAAGCTAATGTATGAAAATTCCTAGAAATATTTTTGTTTACTTTTGTAAGCTTCATAATATATTGTTGTAGGTTTTATTATTATTTTATAACTTTAATCAAATTTTAGCTATAAATATACGTTTCCATATCTTTTTACGTAGGATCAAAGACACAACATTTAATATACAAAACTTGATATTAAATTTTAATAAAGAAAATATCAGAGGTAATAAAAATAACATTGAACTATGTTCGTGACTATGTATATAATATCAAGTATAAAACAGAGAAATAGTAGAAATTTAGGAGAACGTCCAAAATAAAACATTTTCATGCCAAAGAAAGAGTAAAAGTCTATAAATACCACTTTTTTTCATTAATATATTTGTATGTAAAATTCAGATATACAACAAATTATTTGCCCCTCCACTAAATATTTCAATTCAATAACTAATAACAAAGAAATCAAAGAATTCCCTTTAAGTCTTTCTCAAAGGAATTGATTTCAAATAATATTTTGTATATTCTTTTACAAGCATCTTGATTTTTTTTTCTGAATAGCCTGGGGATGTTATTATATGTAAAAGATTTCTCGTATTTTCTTACACAAAACTGGAATTTGTGCTAAAAATCATCGATTTCCTTAAGTGCACATCGATACTTAAAGGAATAGGCCAAGAAAAAATTATAGCATTTATATCACAAAATACTTGATGGGACTTAAATAAATAACATTTGTTTGTATCAAAACCCAACGGTAGCAGTAAGAATATTGTATGTAAAAACCATTAACCTTCTACTATTATCTGCTCAAAAACTGACTCGTTTACGTGTTAATTTATAAGGTGCCAAAATAAAATATGGTGTAAAAAAACGCGTACCAGTGATCAGAAAATTTTGATTTATATTATTTCATGTGGCTTTAAAATTTGACGTACAAAAGATTTAAAAAAAAAAAAAAAAAGAGTTTTTTTGTGAGAATTTGCGGAATTTAAACTTTCATTTAACTATTATTAATTCATTATTCTTACGTATAATAACAATATAGAGTTGTTTAGGGTGTGTACGCATGACGTCATTCTGAGTGCTTTTCGATGCTCTTTTTGAGCAATGAATAACATTGCTCAGCATAAGACAAATGTAGTTTTTGGCTATTTTCTTTGGAAAATTAGCTATTTTTTGGTCATAATTATTTTTCTTGCATACTTGAGGTACTAATTCAACCTGTTAACAGCATCAATGTTCTAAAAAAAAATTGCGAAGTATTTTTAAACTGGCAAAATGTGCCATTTTCCTATACCAACCAATGTTATTTAGTACTCACATATGACGTCGACTTTAACATGAATGAAACCACCCTTATAGAAATTGTTGATGATAAGAACGTTATTATTTTTAAATCCTATTGCAAACTTTACAATAATATTGTCGTATTTTAAAAATGAATATCATTATAAAAAAAAATCTTTAACATGAAACCTATTATTTGTTTTAACCTCTTTCTTTTTTTTAGATAAAATATTGACTTTTTCCTTCTCACAAATATAGAAAACTGCGTAGAATTTAGGTTAATAAACTCATTTATTTTTCTTAATTAAAAATAAACTTCATAACGATGCATGCAGATATAAATTATAAAGTATAAAACGGTAATTAGAACTCTGGAAGTAAACTGCAGAGCAGTCAAGTATCTTAGAATTAATTATTTTACTGATGTTACTGAAGCTAATATGGAAATCACATTTTCTTCTTCTTCTTCTTAATAGTTTCATTCAAGAAAGTAATTTTATGCTTTAAAAAGAGTTTAAAAAACTTAAGTTTTCTTAAAAGAGATTAAAGTTTGTTTTATAGTCTCTATGACTATGTTACGCTAAAACATTTTATTTTATTTATTTTAAAGGAAATTTTTAATCAAATTTTATGCAAGATTATTAAAAATTTTGAAGAAATAAAAAAGTTTGAAGTTATATGTATAATATTTTTTTGTTTTAGTTGAAATTTTAGAAAATACCAGAGTGCCTTGTCTGAGCAACGCTCACGTGAGCGCGCTCATTTTTTATGAGTTTAGCGTCAGCGCGATCTTTTTTGTAAATATGAGCATGAGCTTTAGCGCGATCATTTTAAATGAGTAAAAGGCACGCTCCTTATTAACTCACCCACTCAATTTTTTTTCTTCTTTTCTTCTTTTATTTTAGAATTTATATTTATTTCTACTATTTAAAATATATATAATACTATTTTTTCCCCTAGATATTGTATTTGAAATAAAGAGTTCATAGCAATAGCATGATAGCAAAATAAAAAATATATAGAAAAATATTTAGGAATCAATAGAGAAAATACAGTAGGATTGTTTAGTTGGGAAGGAGACACTAATACTAATTTAAAATACTAATAAAATATTCAGGGGTGAAAACAATAATAATAATAATAATAAAAATGAAATAATGATAAATAAAAATAAAAGCTACTAATACAGTAAAGTAAAGATTTAAAGAGCCTATAAATATAGGCTTTATAACTATAGATATTGATTTAGAAATAAATTTTAAATTTCTACACAAAGAGATCTAAAAAAAAATTGTTGTTAATTTTCTTCATTAACGTAGTATATCACACTTGAAAAAAAGAAATTTATAATTAAAAAATAGTCTCTTTTGAATTATTTTAAATATTTTAAAGTTCAGAAATTTGTATTATAAATTTTGTTATACTATTCACAAAATATTTATATCTTCTAACATTGTATTTTCATTTTATTGATTATGGCAGAAGAATATGTTTTTACAAAGATTTTTTTTATATAGTTTTCGTGCGTGCTATATAGTTTGAAACCTCTCCTATCTCACATTCTCTCTCTCTCTCTCTCTCTCTCTCTCTCTCTCTCTTGATTCCCAAGATGCATTTTGACTTGGATTTTTCCACTCAACTCAAATTTCAGTTAACCGAGATCGAATCACAAAATGATTTGAAAAAATACATTTTCTTTAAAAAAACTGTTGATGCAGCGAAATATGAGATTAAACTTCTCTATAGAGAGCTCTCTATCTGTATACTTGAAAAATATAAAGAAAAAAGCTAATTTAACCTTTTTGTTATTTGAATATACATATAGTATATACTGCGAAGACGCTACATCATAAATAAAAAAAGAATTACTGTTCATATTTAATTAATAGAATGTATATGGAAAGAATAAATAACGTAATTTATGCTGCATTTATGTCATAATAGCAAAAATAATACTAAATGAGAACAACAAAAATAATTATGCTGTACAACATAATATGTTTTGTAATATTTATAATGCAGAATAACACAGATGAAGCTGTTTATTGAACAAATTGTGCTAAAAATGAGCTATCATAATTATTAATTATATTTAGTTATTTTTTTCCCGTGTATCTTATATATTTTAAGATGTAATTAAATACTTAAATTATTGATTAATAAATAAAAATTGTGATTAAATTACCAGAAAGAAAAATATTAAAATTTCGCTGCGTTTTATTTCTTAGACATGTTAAGAGTGTATACCTAAGCTCGTTCTGCAAAGTCAGACTTCCGGCGCAACTTTTGTGTCGATATGTTCCTTTGTTATAACAGCTGATTATGACTTCGTTACCTGTTTACTACGTTTATACATATGGTCGATCATTGTTATTTCTTCGTTTAGAACTTTGAACTTGATAAGAATGAAAGAAACTCCACACAAAAAAGTTCCATGCTCTTCATGTGACTCAATTTTTGTCAATTTTGTTAGGTCAAAAAACAAGATCAACCAATGAATGTGTCGTATTTTGTTGGTCAGCCAATCACTGTTGTTGAGATTCACTTTACTTTACAGAACAAGCTCTATTCGTAGTAAAAATTTTAAGAGAGTATAGGTTACCTAAGGTATTTCTATAGATAGGTAATCCAAAGAGAATATCGTTATTCAATTTTCTGTTGGCTTTAAATTTATTTTATCCTGGAAGTTATAT
This sequence comes from Ecdyonurus torrentis, assembly GCA_949318235.1. Classification (NCBI taxonomy): domain Eukaryota; kingdom Metazoa; phylum Arthropoda; class Insecta; order Ephemeroptera; family Heptageniidae; genus Ecdyonurus; species Ecdyonurus torrentis. The sequence goes on from OX439136.1 coordinate 11,131,696, forward strand.
TTTGTTGCCGATTTGATCAATGTAATTTTGACCCGCAATACACGTCTCCAGCTGACCAGTACTTTTCAGCGGGAATCCTCTCTGGATTACATAGGTTATCTACTTACATTAAGGTTACCTATACTCAAGTTTTCAATAACATAATCAAATAAATATCAATAAATAATTATAAAAATATTAACTAATTTTATTAATTTTTTGTTCTGTGTAATTTATAGCCAAGAAAAAATTAAGCTTAAAACGTTTAAATTTTTATTCTCATGTAAATTTAAACATAATGTTTTGGTGTAGTGATGAAAAATACTTAACGGCAATATTTAAAATGCAAAAAAAAAAAAATAATAATAAAAAAAAAATAGCTGAAAGAAATATTCTTGGTTTAAAATATTTGGACTCATGTCGTGGACAATTTTCAAAATTAGAAATTCTCACTATTCCTTCAATCTTTATTTTAACCTGTGCAATGTACAAACGATCTAACGCTGGATCCTATAAAACAAATGACACCATACATAATTACAACACTCGTAATAATTCCAAAGTAGCTGTACCAAAACATTCAACTAAACTATTTGAAAGAAGTCCATATTTTGTAACTGCTAAAATTTATGAAAATTTGCCTTCTATCTTAAGAAATGTAAATAATGATAATCTTTTTAAAAATCTGCTTAAAATTTTTTTTGCTTCATAAAGAATACTATACTTTAGGATCCTTTTTTGATAAAGATTTAAAAATAGATGATATTGATGTATTGATGTTCACCACCCATACAACATTGGAATATTATACAGATATAATAACACATTTTCTCAAACTTCATTATAATGTTTTAATAGAGCTCTTATATAGTTGTGTGATTTATTTTTTTAATTGTATTCTTGTTGTTGTTATTGTTAGTATTATCATATTACTTTATTTTCTTCTTTTTTTATTATTATTATAAGTTTTATTTGACAAGACCAATGCTTGTTGTAACTTTGATTGTTACTATGAACTGCCTGGGTCAATAAAGATTCTTATTCTTATTAAAAATTGTGGATCAATAAATAATAATAGTAAAAATAAAATATGAAACTTATTTCCTTGAGTTTTGTATCTATGCAACAGAATTTAAATTGCAATTGTGGGGTGCATTCAGTCTGGCATTCTCAGTATAGGATATAACCAACTGTATAAGCTACTGTGGGTTCAGTGATTATAGTCTTTACTGCATACTTTGTTTATTTTGCAATTAAGAATCTATTTATTTTATTTATTTGTAAGTAATATAGGAAACATTTCAGCATCACTCAACACTTGCTGACACTTTCGTACAAGTGCATTTTTTTCTCTTTGTAAAATATTGACGGTAACCTACCTCCATATACATTGAGATTGTCTTTTAGTGTTACCTATTAAATTTGTCTTCATTAATTTTTTACAATATTAGTTAAATAATTATTAGGCTTATGTGTCATTGTAATTTCTATAAGCCGATAAGGAAAGTTTCACAACCTGCCATTGCCAATAAGCTGCCAATTTATTTTTTTTATTTTTTTAATGTAATGAGAGAAGATAAAAGGGAGGGAGGGAGAGAGAGAGAGAAATCATGAGTTTTTATTGAAAGCAACAAATTTTGAAATAATATAGAAGCGTTAATTCTCATCTCTTTACTAGATTGAATGCTTTCAACCCTCTCTCTCTCTCTTCTCTCTCTCTCTCTCTCTCTCTCTCTCTCTCTCTCTCTCTCTCTCTCTCTCTCTCTCTCTCTCTCTCTCATTCACACACACAGATTCTTTTTGTCAGGGACATGATCAAAACAGATATCAAATAAAGTGATTGAATCATCCTAATCATCGTAAATAAAGTCTCTATAATGTCAATTCGTTTTTACCAGTCTTTCTATAATATAATACTTTCTGTTTTACAAAATATTTACTTTTAGAAAGAAACGGGAAAAAAAGGCTTTCAGATTTTTATTTAAATTAATTAATTTATTATATATATTAAAAAACATATAATTAAGATGCATGGTTTCATAAGAGATTACACAATTTTTATTTTTGTTGGAGAATAAAATCATCAGCCTTAGGGTGGTTACGGTTTAGAGAAAATATGTGGATGAATGTTTATTGTATGCACCGTTTTTTTTTTTTTTTTTTTTTTTTTAATTTAAATTCTGAACCCCTTAAAAATTAAAATTTCTCATTTTTCTTTGATTGGACTCTAAAAGCATGTGCATAGTTTTTAATAAAATTATGCGCAAATTAAAAAAAAAAAAAATTGAAAAAAAAAAATGAATAGAACATTAAAAGATAATAATAACAATTATTATAGATTTATTTTTTATTTTATAGTTCAAAAAATTAGATACATAAAATTAATAAATCATAAATAGATTATTTTTAAAAATTAATAAAATAAAATGATACAGCTAAATAGATAATCAATCAATAAAATAATAATCGTAGCACTGGCATAAAAACATGTAGTAAAAGGTCGATTTTGTAAATAATAAAATTTCTTCTCGTTATTCCAATAAAATATTACTATTATTTTACCTTTAATATTAAATGATAAACCACGACGTTTAAGTATACAAAAATAACAAGTAATAATTATTCTATATAGGGTGTATTCGGATGACGTCATATTTAGTGTACTTGGAGGCCATACTGGAGTAGTGAAGGACATTGCTCAGCATAGAACAAACTTTGTTTAAACCAATTTTCTTTGGGAAAGTGGTTAATTTTTTCATATTGTTATTTTTCTCACATACTTGAGATACTAATTCAATATATTTAAAGCATCAATGCTCTCATAAATATTGCATAGTATTTTTAAACTGGCAAAATTATTTTTTTTCCTGTGCCACCCATGTTATTGAGTTATCCAACATGGCGTCGACTTTAACATGAATGTATACACCCTATACCTTATTTTCAGCAATATTAATTCATTTCATATATCTAACCTAATTTTTGCTGTTCTGCATAATATTATATTACAAAGCATTACAATTATAGCATAATTATTTATGCTGTTTAATTTTTTTTTTTTTTTTTTTACTGCTTTAAATGTAGCATACATAAAGTACTTTATATTATCTTCTTTCCATACTGCTTTCTTTTGATATTTCAATTTCAATATATATTTCAAGTATCAAATATGTATCATTATTTTATAAAACATGACTTTGTTCTTGTTCTTGTTTTTATTATTATTTTTTTTTTATTACACATTACTCAACTACTACCTATACAACGAGGTAAACATAATTGTCTTTTTATTAAAGTTTTGCGATATCAATATAGTAAACGACAAAGAAAGTATAGAGTAAAAAAAAAAAAAAAAACATAGAAAAGGCTCATTGTACACAAAGTAAAAGTTTCAAACAATATTGAGTATCTTGTTTACTGTTACAATATAGGTAATACGACCTTTAAAATACGTTAAAAAAAGTGCTCATAGAGTAAAGGATTACAAGCTCGAGAGAAAATTGCATGCCTGTTTGAACTGCTAGTTTAAAGGAGCAGTCAGGCATAATATAGAGTTCTAGAAGAAGTACTATAGGGGAAGAAGATCTTAAAGGCATTATAGCATAATTTAGCTTAACGTTGGAGCTCGCTAGTAAAGTATAGGCAAGGCAGTAAAAGTTTTAAGGGTTCTCTAATCTCCCATCTTTTAGCATTTTGGGACTTTTTTCTGTCTTTTTTCGTTTCATTTTTTTTCCTGTTTCGTTTTGTTTTGTTTCGTTTCGTTTCGTTTCGTTTTGTATCGTATCGTATCGTATCGTATCGTATCGTATCGTTTCTTTTCTTTTTCTTTTTTTTTTGTCGATAACGAGAACGGCAAAACTTTAAATAATGGATTATAGAGACACTTTTACGTCTAAAATTAAAAAAAACAAACAAAAAAACAAAAAACTTGTATTATTATACAAACTCTGCGGTTGGATATTTTCGTCTCACTCACACCCAGCTCATTCTAATTGGATTAAAACTTAAAAGTTTGCTATTTCATACGGAAAGTATAAATTACATAATTTATTCTGTGTTTGTGTTATTATAGTATAAAGATGCTAAATCAGAAAGACGCAAGTAATTATGCTGTATAAAACATCATATTTATGATATTGTAACATAGTTATTTTGAAGTATTGCATATTTTATACTGTATTGAACAAATTGTGCTGAGTATGAGCTATACCATAATTATTATGTATTTATTTTTGTCCGTGCATTGGTATAATACTGAAGAAAAAGTTGTTTATATTTCATAATAATTAAAGAATTGAAAGTTTAAAAATAAAAATAAATATGAACTACTTCCAGAATACATGAAACTAAAATCGGTGTAAGAGTGTGTTTTTTAAGAAAACTACTTTAGTGTATATTCTTATGATGGGAGTAAAAAAGCATTAATTTACATCGCAATCACTATTTTTTATTTTTGTTACATGGATAAGAACATGATTGAAAGCTATAGAGTCTATGCATTCATGTTAAAGTCGACGCCATGTTGGATAACTCAATAACATGGGTGGCATAGGAAAATAAATCATTTTGCCAGTTTAAAACCACTATATGCAATATTTTTTTAGAGCATTGATGCTGTAAATATGTTGAATTAGTAGCTCAAGTATATGAGCAAAATAACATTAACAAAAAAATGAACCGATTTCCCAAAGAAAATTGACTTAAAATGAAGTTTATCCTAGGCTGAGCAATGTTATTCACTACTCCAGTATGGCCTCCAAGCGCAATAAATATGACGTCATCCGCATACACCCTATACCAATATTTTTGCTACTTTTCATGTCTCATAACACGGTATAAACATTATTTTTTCTTCTTTAATTTGCATTTTAGAATCAAAAGCATTTACATGTAACCTATATTTAAATAATAATAATATAGCGTATTGAAATTACTAATTTATTAAACTGGTAGTTTTCATATAGTAGAATATAAACAAGAAATTTTGAGTCATGGGAATAGGAAAGTACAGTATTAACAATGTGTTCTGATAAAAAGAAGCAACAAAGTTAAAAAAGAAGATTTTTTTTTCTTCTTTAAAAATATGTAACAAGTAGTTTCTTTGATTTTATGAATTGAAAATAAAATGTAAAGTATAAGTTATAAAAATAATGGTATATAATAAAATATTTATTGGAAATATGATTTTTTTTCTTTTTAAAATTTCATGCACAAATGATTTATAACGATTGTGTAATTCATCTTTTATTTCCTTTGATCGAAGTATACTATACTATTATAAAAAGGTATACCTTTTTAAAAAAATATATTTTATTCATGATGCTTTTCAAATGATAATAAGTTACGTTGCGACAAACATGTATAAAGTACTTGAAAACAGTTCATGTAAATTATTTGCATTTGCAAATATAGATATTGTATTATTTTCATGAATTATTATTTCCTACAACACAAAACGTACTACAATTACAAACGTTTGTTTTAAATATTTATTACTAAATACGGAACCTGTTCTTAAGAAGCACAGTTTCTCAACAGGTAGTACTCAAAAATGCGTATTTGGTGGTTCCAAGAAATGGTTCTGACTCCAATTTTTACTTCTCACTCCTCCGTGACTTATTTTGCGTCGTGCATATTACTCAAAATTATCATTACTCTATTTGAACCATCATCATACTCATAAATTAATAAACTAAGGGGTAATATATATATATATATATATATATATATATATATATATATATATATATATATATATATATATATATATATATATATATATATATATATATATATATATATATATATATATATATATATATATATATATATATATATATATATATAAAGTCTTCCAAGTATCATTCAAAATTTTAAAACAAATTAAATTTTGAGAAAAAAAAATCAAGAAATAAAATCAAATAAATTATTATAAAATAAAATAAAATTTTATCAATATAATAATAGATTCTGGCAGAATAAAAGATATACAATTATACCTAAGGCACTTATACTGAAAATTTTATAAATAACTGAACCCCAATAAATCATTGCTGTAAAAATACTTTTTAAAGCAATGAATATTGAATTATGGACTATCTTTTAAGATAAAAGAAGTATCATTCTCGTTATTTCAATATAATTATTATATATCATTATATTCATTATGCTACGAAGCTTGTGGTTACAATAAATTTTAATATTTTAGTAAACACGCATTTCTGGGCTTATATTAATTACAGAAAACGTTTAAATTGAATTTAAAATAATATTTAAATAAACAAAGAAAAATATTTATTTTGTAAAGCAATATGTTTCCAAATTTCATTCATGTTTTCACGTTTATATATGTAATAAATTTTAGTTTTGATGATGATAGAAGATCTGAGACTATAAAATGTAACATAGCATTGCTTTCAGCAAAGTTTAATGCATTGCAGTTTTATTTCCTGTACGTTGCATGACCAAAGTGTTTTTATTTTACTACCGCGTGATTTTCTTCTTGAGACATCTATTTTCATCAAGTATTTTACATGTCTTTGGCATGCAAGAAACATATTATAAAAATTACAACCATAAAGAGGATAATATACAACTGTATGGAGGAAGAAGGACAAAAAAAAAATGTGAAATCTAAATTGCAATATAATCATGTAAAGGTTCTTAATCTTTCATTATTCTATTGAATTCCTGGAATTACATTTTTTTTTATATCTTATCTTCAAAATGTTTTTGTCGTTGAATTTTTTAAAATTTACATATTAATTTTGTAATTTTCTGTCCACCTCTTAACGTCCAGACTTGGTCACGCTACTGATTTTTTATAACTTTGTTACGTTACTCACTACTTAATAATTGGGACTAATCGTTACAGTTTTTGAAAAGTAACGACACTATGCGTTACATACTTCTTTTTTTAAATGTAATAAAGTTACTTGAGTTCGTTCTATAAACTACATACACAACTCTTGAGCCAGCTTCGAAAATATTCCTCTGTTAAAAACATCTGATCATGACGTCGTTACCTGTTTACTATATTTATATGTATGGTTTATCATTGTTATTTCTTTCGTTTAGAACTTTGGAACTGATAAAAATAAAAGAAACTTGACAAAAAAAAAAAAAAAAAAAAAAATTCCAAGCTCACTTTTATCTGCCCAAAAAACAAGATCAACCAATGAATGTGTCTTATTTTGTTGGTCAGCCAATCGCTGCGTACAGTATGTATATGAGATTCACTATACATTACAGAACAAATTTTGATAAATATTTTCAAAAACATTCTTATAGATAACTGGATTCTTTATATTTTTATTTGTGGAATATATAGGTGTATAATTGTTAGGGAAATTAGAAATATACGTTTTGCTATTTGTTTATCAAAAAATTCTTATCTAAAATAACACGTTAAAATTGCCAGTAAAGAAAATTAATTCTAAATATTTGTTTATATGATGTTCACTTTTATACTTGTTATGAAGTCGTGTTTGTTAAAGTAGCACAGATTTGCATATCCATGTGATCTATAGAGTATAGACACACATATAACATATTCAAAGTGTTATAATAATGTTATGTTAGTAGATAAATTATGTAATCCAAAGAGGATTCCCACTGAAAAGTACTATACAGTCAGCTGGAGACGTGTATTGTGGGTAAAATTAAATTGATACAATACAAAATATAACTTCTGAATGATAAAAAAAATTAAAAAAAAATTGAATAACGATATTCTCTTTGGATTACCTAATATATCGAAATACCTTATGCATTAAAGACCCGCGCAGTACTAAATTAATTTAAGAAAATAAGCTACTGTGATTGGCTTATTTTTTAAAATTAATTTAATATTAAAAAAATAAGACGGCTGCGCGAGCCTTAGAAATTAATAGAAAAAGTAATAAATACATTTTTTTTTTTTTTTTTTTTGTTTTGTTTAAGTGTCATCATTAAATCTCATATAACTTTGTTTTTATTTCGTTATATAAAATCTCAGTTTATACCTTTTATTAATATAGTATATTATAATCTTATTGCAAAATAAAACAGCAATTTACGTAGTGTAAAGCATGTAATGCGTTTACAAAGTAATTTAATTATGTAGATATGAAACGAGAGAGAGAGAGTATCAGAGAGAGAGAGAGAGAGAGAGAAAGAGAGAATAACTTTTGAAAATGATTCCACACTCAAATATCTTGCAGAGGATCTTTGTGCACACTTTTACAATGTTTTAAATATTATAAAATTAACGGTTATGACGTCACTAAACTTTTACAATCTAACGATCAAAATATATATGAAGTCATAAACGTTAGAATCACAGTGAAAAAAAAGAAGTCATAACCGTTAATTCTTTAATACTAAAATAATAATAAAAAATACAAAAATACAAAACTGTGTACAAGCTTTTCAAAGCTTATATTTTTAGAGTGATATGAACACAGTAAAAAATTAATGTCCAATGTTACAAAAATTAACATTATCATTATTGCTATTATTGTTATTATTATTTAAGGTTACAGTTCTTACCCTTATATCTACTTTTTTCCATCACTTACTAGTATCATGTAGAAACTTAGTACGTAAAAATATTTTAACTTTTTATAACAGAAATATTTTGAATCATTTCTGGTATCCAGATGATCGAATTTTATTGTTTTTATTTTTTATTACTAAAATAAATTGCCTAGTTTTTTTTTTATTAACATCGTAAAAAAAAAAAAAAAAAAAAAAAAAAAAAGGAAAGGAAAGTAATTTTAAAAGAATATTAGATTTTGCAATTTTAACAAAAATGTTATAGTATTTTATGTCCATTAGAAAAGAAGACAAAAATTAATTTTATTGAGCTATTAACTATAATACGATGAGAGGAAATAAGCCCAGTTCTAATATAACTCATACGTTTATTGAATTAATGAGAAGAATTTATAATTAAAGATTTCGTAATAATAAAACATTTTCTTTTATTTCATTTTCAAAGAAATAAAAGAATATACTTAAATATATGTTACTGGTGTTGAAAGCTAGCCAATCATAGGCGGCGTACAAAGAGAGACAGAGACAGAGAGACAGAGACACGAGAGAGAGAGAGAGAGAGAGAGAGAGAGAGAGAGAGAGAGAGAGAGAGAGAGAGAGAGAGAGACACTTTTACTTGTCTCAAGCTAATAATACATGACTTTTACTACTTGAATTGATCTGTGATCAATCAGATAAAGTAGATCAATTGAAAAATACATAAGATTTCTATTTTGGTTAATAGTAGAGTAGATATTATATAATATAATATTTGAATCAGGGAATATTTCAGTAAATTTATAGCATTAAACTATTTATTAAGAAAATTAAAAATTATCAATATGAATTTCTTTAAAAAACATAATGAGCTTCTTGTTATTTAACTTAAAAATTCTAAATGACTGTACTGTAAAACAGTTGGGTTAAATTGAGAGGTTGTTATATTCCTGATTTTCCCAATAAAAAGCCGTATTATTATTATTAATAGTATATTTATCATCTAAGATTTAAAAAAAAAAATTAATGCAAAATAAAAAAAATACTGAAATATAATCAATACTAAATTAAATGAGAAAGTAAATGGGATGGGTAATTTTAAAAGCCCTAAAGACATTTGTGTTTGAAAAATAACCCATATAACGAAAACTTCAACTGTTTTCATAATTCATAATATAATTACTGCAGCAGAGCGTTTGACGTAACACATAAACTTTTAAAGTAAAATCGACAACTTATACACAGGCTCAAAATATTCAAAAATGAAAATAACAATAATAAATAAAATTAAGGAGGAGGAGTCCAAAAAAATAAAAATAAATTAAAAGATGTTTGCATGGCAAAATATTGATGTTGAAATATAATCATATTTTTTCCTTGTTTTTACGAAACGTCGTTGAGTTTAATACACCTCTCTGTTTTTCCTGTCTGTTTGTGACATATGGTGTCAAACTTTTCACACCGCGTTTGTTGTATAAACGTTTTTAATGACATGGACTGTAGTCGGAGGATGGAAAGAGGAAAAATTTTAAATCATACTCTGTGGGTAGCGAAAGATTGTTGAACAACTTTTTTATACTTTTATTTCGTATGTGTTAATAATTAAAAAAAACTTTAACATCGTTTGAAACTTTAATATAAATATATATAGTCCACACACACACACACACACACACACACATATATATATATATATATATATATATATATATATATATATATATATATATATATATATATATAATTTTCAAAATGTCATAGTAATTAAAATAATTAAAATATGTTTTTAATAAATTAAATTATAATTTTAAAGCAAAGAATGTCATATTAAATAAAATTTAGAGTCTGGAGAGTACTGAAGGTACTGGAACAGGTAAAAAAAAAAATAGAACGTGAGGATTTGTTTTCCTTCTATATCAGGTCTCAATGAAAGACAATCATAAATTATTCGGATCTAAAGCAAGCGTTAGTGTATAATATAATTTTTTTTTTATTATGTATACTACTTGCGTATAAAAAAAAATTTAAATTATGAAATCTGTTTGATGTCTATGGATTGAGGATATATAAAAAAAGCCTGAATTAAACTTAAAATTTCAAATATAATTTCTAATTATCTAAGCTATGACGTGTGTTATATTCATCATATAGTATAAAATTTGAAAACTTTTTCTTTGAGAAGTTTTTGATTTGTTTATTTTTATAAGAAGTCAACTACATCTCTCTCTCTCTCTCTCTCTCTCTCTCTCTCTCTCTCTCTTAGAAGAACCAATTTCTTTGATTTGATTTTTTTTTTTTACTTTCTCCTTTGATTTATAAAATAAGTTTTATATATATAATATATATTATACAGAATATTGAATTAAATTTGTATAAGCATACACATGCGCTAAGTATAATGAAATGTAACTTTTGTAAATGCGCATGATAGAGCTAGATCATATTAGGACAGTTTAGACTGACTGTAATAAAAATCTTATAATTATTACATATAAAATATTATATAATAATTAATATAAAATTAAAATATCCACACTAACAGATACAATAAGGCAATAATAATAAAAAAAACAATAATAATAATAAAAAAAAAAAAAAAAAAAAAAAAAAAACAGTAAGAGTAGAAGCATTTGCTTTGATTCTTGTTTCTCACAAAAATATTCCCTTTGAAAATATATAATCTATGATAAAATGTGAAACCTTTATACTCAAGTATATAAAAAAAGGAAATTAAATTGAAAACCACAACAAAAAGTGCAAAGAAATGACATTTCTATCAAAAACATTTCATTACTAAAATACTTATTAAAAATAATAATGCCATAAAAAGAGATACAAGTTAACTTTTACTTTCCATCGCTTTATTAATTAAAACCACATTTTTTTCCCCTTTCATCTACTTGAAAGTAAGATAAACATTCTTTTTAGACACATATATTCAATACTTTTGTTTCAGTTGATTAAAAAGTCTGAAAAACTTTATCGTAAGACATGCTATAAGATATGTTTTTTTTTTTTTTTTTTTTTTTTTTTTTTTTCAAATAATGTAACAGATTTTTCTAGATTATTTTTTTAAATTTAATCTAGCTGACTGAAATTGAGGTTTAAAATATCCATTTACTCTATCGTCTCCTCATTTTTTACCCCCTCGTTGATGATTTGTGTAACGTAATCTAATTTCTTAAACTTTTTTTTTAACATTATCTTAGAAACGGTGCTATCATGAAATAGAGTATGGTTAATAGAAAAGGGTTGCAAGTAGATTTTTTTTGAACCACCTTTATATTTTTCATTTATTTTGAAAAAAAAAAAATTTAAAAAGAAAAATTAAACGTACAATCTTCGATATTGGTTATTTAATATAGCAAATATTTAAGCATATTGACTTATATGTAAACTATTGAATACCAGGCTCTTTTTGTCAATCAATCAATCAATCAATCAATCAATCAATCAATCAATCAATCAATCAATCAATCAATCAATCAATCAATCAATCAATCAATCAATCAATCAATCAATCAATCAATCACAAATACAATTTCACATTTATTAGTATTACTATACTAGCTACTGTGTTTTTCATCATTGCAAAATACACAACAAAATCATAGCTTATGTCACATAAAATATTTTATCTGAACGTATTGAATTACTGCAAATTAAAATTAAAATAAATAATTAATATGCAATATCATTTTTCTTTATACAAGTATTGAATAAATTATCTTAAATTTTGATATGGTATAATAACAAAACAAAATTATTATTTGTTATGATATGATAAAATAATGTTTTGTTTTTGATTTCTCTCTCTCTCTCTCTATCTCTCTCTCTCTCGGTACGTAATTTAATATTTTATATACATAAAACTAATGAAATTTTCATATTGAGTCTGTTTTTATAGAGCACAACGGGTAAAATTTGAAAGTCCACAAAAAACATAATTTAATATGTAAACGATATTTTATTTGTAAAGGTTATTTTACAGAATTACGTTAATATTATGTATTTAATATTCTAGGTTATCGTTATGGCTGATGAATTTTATTTAATGGACAGTACAATGGAGGTTATGGGTTTAAAAAATTCTTAAATTTTTTTATATATTTTTTTTTTTGACTTAAAGCACGTAAAAGCATGTCTTATATTTCTCATTTAAATTTCTCCGAAATCGGTGGAGTAGTTTACTAAAAAATCGCAGAAAACGTGTTTTTCCCCATAAGCGTAATGTTAAATTAGGGGACCCTTAGCTATCCCCGCAGCACTTGCGCACTAAACCGATATGCTCCATTGAAAATGTGTTAAAAATAATATTGATTGTAAATTTAAATAGTGATTTCTGATTTTATGATAATGTTAGTATAAATTTACAAGTAAAATTGAAATTACTAAATAATTTCAAAATAATTACATAATAATTTAATAACATCATAATTTGTGTAATCCGTATAAAGAATTACTCTAGCATAACTTGCAAAGCTATGTTGAAAATGACATTTAATTAAGTCTTAAAGGCATAGACCATATAAAACAACATGTGCTTTATAATCTTCAAAACTGATAACAATTTTTAACAGAATGTTAATATAGCCCTATGATAGAGCGTGAAAATACTGTAAAGTATGCAATTTGCGTGACTATTCATGTTTCTGACGTCAGAAACATGCAAAAATTAGTGAAAAAGAAAAACAAATGTTGTGCAGGTTGCGTAAATCGAAATTTTCTGATCACTGCTACGGAGCTGTACGGTTGGTTTTTGAGACAAACTAAAGTCCCATTAAAGGAATGGACCAGAGAAAAACATAAGCATTTATATCACCAAACACTTGATAGGATTTACATATATAAATAACATTAGATGGTCTCGAAACCCAACAGTAGCCCCGTAGCAGTGATCAGAAAGTTCAATTTATGCAACCCGCACAAACTTTCATACTAAATTTTCATGTTTATGACGTCATAAACACGAATTTTCACGCAAATTGCATACTTTATAGTTTTTTCACGCTCTTTCGTGGGGCTACATTAACATTAGATGGTAAAAATTGTTATCAGTTTTGAAGATCTCATTTCGTGTTTATTTATTAAAAAGGCACATATTGTTTTATGTGGTCTATGGCTATAAGTAGAGAGCGCAGAAATAGGTGGTAAAATAGATGATTTTTTAGAAATAGTTGATTTTTATTTTATTATATTTTCATGAAAAACAACAATTTCAACATTTTTCACCTATTTGTCAACTATTTTCCTTTTTTTTATGATTTGTTGGAAACGTGTACATTTCTAAGGAAATTTAAAAAAAAGTTTAAAATTTTTTTTTGTTTCTTTTAATTTTTTAATTTTTTTTTTAATTTTTTTTTAATTTCCTTAGAAATGTACACGTTTTCAACAAATTATGAAAATTATATGAAAATAGTTGGCAAATAGGTGAAAAATGTTGAAATAGTTGTTTTTCATGAAATAGGTGAAAATAGGTGATTTTTAGATGGGGTCAAAAGGTCACAATTTAATGGATCGATGGAGATCTGGTTAAATAATTAAAATAGCACCCGAAACGCAAATAGTTGAAAAAATATTTCTGCGCTCTCTAGCTATAAGTGTTTTGTGATATAAATGCTTATGTTTTCTTCTGGTCTATGCCTTTAAAATATTTACGGTGAGTACATTTTGAAAGTGCTTAAGTGCTATCCTGCACCTATGCACACATGTAATTAATTACACATATATAGAAACGTTTTGCAATTATTGCATTCACAAACAAACATTTCATCTCATCATACGTATCTCATTTGTATACCGGATATCATAATTATAGTTATATTAATAAATGTATACAAACGCATATTAAGTGCATGAGCAGTATTTATTTAACCATGCATAAATTGAAATTTAATTGCTAATATGTTGTGATTGTGCAGTAGAGTATAATTATAGTAATTTAATGATGTTGCAATATTGTAAATCAATGTTAATCAAATAAATGATGCACTGCAATTTTTTTTTTCATAGATAAATAAAGGCAGTCTGTAGCATGGTCTGTAGCAACTAGCAGCGAGGCTGAATATAACGTAAGGCCGCGAATGCACATTTCGTGCTTCATCTGCAAGACATGGCTTTTCTGGTATTTTTCACGTTGGTGGGAAAATATTATCATGTGTAATTTTTTTAGAAAATTTAAATTTTTTTACCGGAAATAGATCTCGGCGATCGGGCAAATTCGAAAAAAAAGAACGAAATGCGCACTCGCTTCCATATTATCTACAGCTTCCTTGGTCAGTATAGAAGGATCGTATAACGGATCTCCGAAATTCTATTTATGCAACCTGTACAACATTTTTACGCTTATTTTTTTACCATTTTCAGACGACAAAGAACCGGAATAGTCACGCAAATTTCACAGTATTTTCACGCTCTTTTGTGAGGCTATATTTACATTCTAGTAAAAATAATCATCACTCAAGAAGAGGTGCTTCTTTGGTTTTAACCAAGGTCCATATAATAAATAATAATAATAATAATAAATAAAGAGGTTGAGCGCAGCACAAAACTAGCGCAGTTGATTTTATTTTGTGATGGATGTACTTGATTCTAAGCCAATACGATGCCGTTCACCAGCGTTCACCAGTTACGTCACTCATAAGGTGAATAAAAATTCACCCGGTGAAATGACGTCTTTGGTGAATTACTTTAAGCTGCGTGACTAACTTTTCTGGAGCATCTAACCTCTTACATATGGACCTTGGGTTTTAACGTTTAAAAGTTAGTACAATCGGATTGATTTTAAAATAAATATAATTAATGTTTATTAAAATTATCTACAGTATATATGTAAATTATCTTTCTCTCACGGAAAGAATAAATTACTTAATTTATGCTATATTTATGTCATTATAGCATAAAATATGCTAAATTGTAACAGCATAAATAATTATGCTGTAATACTTAGTATTTATGCTATTAAACATATTTATTAAACAGTATAGGATAAATTATGCCGTATTGAACAAATTATGCTAAAAATGATATATACGATTTTTTTTTCCGTGCTTAAATCGCTTCTTCTTTCCCCTTATTTTCTTTTCTTTCCCTCTTATTTATTATGAATCAATAATTTTCGTATATAGTATAATTCAATTTAATCGGAAAACTTATGTTTTATTTTATTTGCTGTAGATGTATGGCCAAAAGTTTCCGAACGATTTGCATAGGCAACCCGCAACTTTGTGAAAATTTTGTTCGGGAACTTTTGGCCAGAGCTGTACATACACACGATTGTGATAATTTAATTTGCCATTGAAACACAGGTACTAATTTTGAAATTTTATTTTTATGAGAAAAATGTGCGCTAAATTGAAATAATTCAACCACTTATGTAGTGTACTTTAAGTACTAACTGTTTTGAGGGTTAGGTGTATGCGTAAGGTAGGGCCAGATATGTATAGTTAGACATAATTTAAACTCGCTCATTTAAAAGTGTAGCAATTATTTTTTTAATTTAATCAATTATTCATTTAATTGATTTATATCAACTGTCAATAGGATAAATATATTAGTACATGTAACAATATACGTTAAAGTAGAAACCAATATATAAAAGTATCATGGGACCATATACAGTATGAGACTATAAAAATTTAATCAGAAATATATTTTTTTTATTTCTGGAAAATTGTAAAACTTATTTTAAATGATTATCAATGTTGATTTTAGAGTACTAATATTTGTGACTTGAAATAACAAAAAATATTATGTTTTCTTTTTCTTATTATTTTTTATCGTAACATTTTACTGCACAGTCTCCACACAACAAAGGTACTTCAAATATTAAATTTATTTTATTGGCCATTACCATCAAATGCAGAAAAACCACATATATATATATATATATATATATATATATATATATATATATATATATATATATATATATATATATATATATATATATATATATATATATATATATATATATTTATTATATATACAATATACTTTTATTTATAAAATTGTTATAAATAAAATAATCTAGTGTGAACTTTTAATCACTGTTTTCTATCTGTTCGCGTGCCAAGTAAAAATACTTTGCAATATTATTTTTTACTGTCCTACATTTTGCAGCCAAAATTAGATTTACTAATCCATTTTATTACTGAATATATTTTATTATTAAAAATAGTATTTTCATATAATTTGCTTTTAAAGTTAAATTTACAGTATTGAATTAAAAAATTTGTTACTCCTCTAATATTCATATTGAATTTTTAATTTGCTATTTGCTAATACGCTTAAAAAGGTATATTTATTTTAAAATATTTATTGTATTATTGTTTATTAATTTTCAGATTAAGAAAATGTTAGTAAAGAAAAAACATGTATTTTAAAATCCATTTCTAATATACATATTAATGACATCCAAAATTCAATGAATTATATAAAAATGAATAAAAAAAATATAATTATATTTTCATTTCCAAATGCTAATTTTAATGTGATCTGCGATCAGAATCTGATAGTTTCATAATATTTTAAATGTATAACAATGATCAATATGAAATATAGATAAGTTATATTATTATAGTACGATAGCTATAGTTTCTCTAAAAATTCAAAACGTTAGCCCCTGACTTTTTTACTACATTTAAAAAAAAGTCAAAAGAACCTATTATAAAAATTTCAGGACCAATAATGATCAGAGAAGAAATAAGAAAAGAGCTCATTTTTTTTACTAAGTAACGATTAACATAATCAGAACTTATAAAATTTCAAAAAATTCGTAATACCAAATTTATTTTGCATTGTGATATTATACCCTCATAGTACGGTCTGATCTTCAGATTTAAATTTTGATACTAAATGAATATGATACAGCTAAACTTTTTAAATGTTTAGAAATAAAGTTAAAAAAAAAATAAAAAGAAAAATACTATAGTGCGTGATTGCATTATCATGTATACATACAGTATGTATGGTTAACTAAATATATGTGGTATAATGGTATAATTAACTTATACATACACAGTACTTCATATAGCATCAAGTATTGTATACATTGTATTGTTACATTAGGATTTATGATTTACCTTATGTACATTAATTTGAATTAATTAATACTATTATTATCAGCCTCTAGACTCTAATATGTATTATGTACTCTATTATTATAGTTAATGTGTTTTCTGATCATTTTTAAGTAAATAAGTTACAAAATTTCATTATTTCAATTATCTTATTTATTTATTTATTTTATTTATCAGATTATGCTGCTTGAAAGTATTTTTATTATTTTTGAATGAATAACCTATTAATAACCAACTAATAAGTAATAATAATAACATTTTTTTTAAGAACTCACAGACTGTGTTGTTGGGATTTTTAGATAAAAATTTAGATGAAAATAATGAACATTATATCTGCTCGCACCATAAAAAAAAAAAAAGAAAAAAAGATTTGATGTATTATAATATAGAAGATTTTCAAAGCCATAATCGATCTAACGAACGAACGAACGAACGAACGAACGAACGAACGAACGAACGAACGAACGAACGAACGAACGAACGAACGAACGAACGAACGAACGAACGAACGAACGAACGAACGAACGAACGAACGAACGAACGAACGAACGAACGAACGAACGAACGAACGAACGAACGAACGAACGAACGAACGAACGAACGAACGAACGAACGAACGAACGAACGAACGAACGAACGAACGAACGAACGAACGAACGAACGAACGAACGAACGAACGAACGAACGAACGAACGAACGAACGAACGAACGAACGAACGAACGAACGAACGAACGAACGAACGAACGAACGAACGAACGAACGAACGAACGAACGAACGAACGAACGAACGAACGAACGAACGAACGAACGAACGAACGAACGAACGAACGAACGAACGAACGAACGAACGAACGAACGAACGAACGAACGAACGAACGAACGAACGAACGAACGAACGAACGAACGAACGAACGAACGAATTCATCAAATACATAAATAAAATAAAAATCAGAAAGGAGCAAACAAACAAACAACAATAATTAACCGTGAGTAAAATATAAACAGTAAGCCTAGAGTGAAGTTTACAAATTATTGAGCTTGACAGATATGCTTATAATTTAAACTTGATGTTGTAAATACATTCGTTCTTTATTAAGAAAATGTTGAGAAATTTTAACAATGAAACTTGTCAAATTGATATCTTTGAACAATACATTTGCTTTCACGTTACAATCTGAGACAATCATAATTTATATAAATCACAAAATCTAATCTGGGGAAAATATTTTTACTGTTAATTTTTTTAACAACATTTTTATTGCGTATAATTATTTTCACAGTGATTTTTGTAGAGCTGTAAATTTAAACCAAGCTGAACTCGAACTCGGTCCAACATTTTCGAGTATTCGGTTTCGACTAACCAAACAAACCGGGTTTCGAGCTTTTTAGAGTTTTCAGCTCGAAAACGAGCCAGCTCGAGTTGAGACCGTAAACGAGTCGTCAAAATACACGAGCTATTGAGTAAAAATCGGTCCAAAAACTTTTTTTTTTTTTTTTTTTTTTTTTGCGATAATTGAGATGCTAAAAGGGTTTTGACAGGGTGCCATTGTCCACAAATCTCAAACAACAGTTAATAATAATGCTAATTATTGTGCTGCAGGCAAAATTGTTTAATTTAAATGCAAATAATAATAATAATAAGAACTAAAATTAAAAATAAATAAAAAATATTAAGATGGACTTTGGTCTATATAACTTCACGTTGATATGTTGCAAAATGCATAAAAAATATCATTATATCAATGAATGCACATTGTCGTACCAAAATTTAAATATTTTACATTTTTAGATCATTTTAAAATAAAATTAGGCGTTTATGTAAATTAATTTACGAAATTATCATTGAAATAAGAAATAATTTAAAAAAAAAATCGAGCTTTTGTATTTGGGCTCGAAAAACTTGTGTTAGAGCTTTAGCCCGAAACTCGAGTTTTCGAGTTTTAGCTTGATTTTCGAACTTTGGCTCGTTTTCGAGTTTTTTAGCTTGATTTCGAGCTGAAACCGAGTTTCGAGTCAAACCGGTCTAATGTTTTCACCTCGGTCTAAAGGATTTTCGAGTTTTTTACAGCTCTAGATTTTTGTGATTACACACACACACACACACACACACACACACACACACACACACATTATATCCTGCTCGTTATGCAACCATCAGGACCGTTTTAGTTGTTTTTTTAACAGTTACCTTATTTTGAAAGAATTCTTTGGTATTCAAAGTCTAGCTTATAAAATCGTGTAACTTTACTAAAATAATCGCACCAATTATTCCAACCATTAATTATTACACCATTATTTTATTGTCCTCTGCGCTCACTCAACAGGCAGTATTTTTTCCACACTTATTTAAACTTTTATTTTATAGACCTGAATTACAAATAATTTTTATATTTTATATAATTGCATAATGTTACTACATCCTAAACATTGTTTTTAGCTAAATTTCCTCAACAAGATCAATTTTGCTATTAATTTCCGATTTTTCTTTCATGTACACTGCAAGTATTACGTGATTTTAATTACGTTTCAATATTGCAGTACGTAAAGATATTAATAACATAGTAATCACATTGAAAGTCATTACTCATTAGTGCATAAAAATTAATCACTTTTGAAATAATTATAAAATAGTAGACGATTAAAAAAAAAACGCTTTCATTTTTTTTTTTTTTTTTTTTTTTTTTTTTTTTTTGCTCGATTTGCAAATTATCAAGCCTTTTTAAAGCATTGAGATTATACTACCATATTTTGTTACACGATTTTCAAAGTCACTTTGCTTAATAATTGGTACTAAAACACAGAACTTGAATATGCAATATTATGTTAGGGAGGAAAAAAAAAGATAGAAAACAAAAAAATGGAAAACTTCAGAAAAATTTTATGAGTCAATCTTATCACTCTATCACTCTGATGCTATACATAAAATATTATAGTAACATAAAAATGTTACCTCTTATAGACGAGTAGACGAGAGAAGAAGAAGGAGAGAGAGAGAGAGAGAGAGAGAGAGAGAGAGGTATATGGTATATGTACAGCATGTAGATCTAAAATCTGTATACTAAAGTCCTTATATGCATGTCTTAAAGACCTAAAAGATTTCAAATTTAACATCCGTACCTGATTATGCAGACGACATACAGAGTATATTATGCATTACTCTCATGGGAAAGTTATAAGATAACAACTTTGCTTGCACTTTAAGATATATTTCAGTAAACATTGTTGTGAGGTCATCTGAGGTCATGAAAGGTCAACGTAATATTACAAACGTGAGGTTACTTTTTATGTTCTAGATAGATAAAATAATGTTATCAATAATTGAAGTTCCGTAATTTAATTTACGGAAACGTATGTCTATACAGTTCTCCTCATTTTTAAATACTTGCATCTTCGTTGAAGTATTTTTCTAAAAAAAAAAAAAAAAAAAAAAAAAAACGTTGCAAACATGGTTCCTAAAAGTTTGAAAATAGAAAAATAAAGCCATAGACCATATTAAACAACATGTGCTTTTTAATGAATAAACACGAAATGGGATGACAAAATTGTAATTATCTTCAAAACTGATGACAATTTTTACCATGGAATGTTAATGTATCCCCACGAGAGAGAGAGAGAGAGAGAGAGAGAGAGAGAGAGAGAGAGAGAGAGAGAGAGAGAGAGAGAGAGAGAGAGAGAGAGAATACTGTAAAGTATGCAATTTGCGTGACTTTTCATGTTTCTGACGTCAGAAACATGCAAAAATTAGTAAGAAAAAATGTTGCGCGGGTTGCATAAATTGAAAACATTTCATCACTGCTACGGAGCTACAGTTGGATTTTGTTTTGAGACAAACTAAAGTTATTTATGTAAGTCCCATCAAGTGATTTGTTTTCATAAGGTTTATAAGCTCTTTACACACGCCTCACAACCGATATTGTTCACAGTGATAAAAAAATTAATAGATTACTTATTAAGTTTATTTATATTAACAAACAGATAAAGAAAAAAATATGGATTTTGTTATTTATTATTATTTTGTATTTTACGTACAATAACAATATTACACAAGTTATTTTACAGTATTTCATTTATTATATTATAATCGTTTTATATTGGCATTTTATAATTAATATGTATATTCAAATAAGAAACTGTTTTTATTTAAAAATATTATTATATTAATAAACATTAATACATAATTTTAATTCCTTTACCATTCGAACGTTGTGGATAACTAATTGAGAAGAATGAGAATTTAAATATATTCTATATATACACACACACACACACACACACACACACACACATATATATATATATATATATATGTGTGTGTGTGTGTGTGTATGTGTGTGTGTGTGTGTGTGTGTGTGTGTGTGTGTGTGTGTGTGTGTGTGTGTATATATAGAATATATTTAAATTCTCATTCTTCTCAATTAGTTATCCACAACGTTCGAATGGTAAAGGAATTAAAATTATGTATTAATGTTTATTAATATAATAATATTTTTAAATAAAAACAGTTATATATATATATACTTATATATATATATATATATATATATATATATATATATATATATATATATATATATATATATATATATATATATATATATATATATATATATATATATATATATACACACACACACATAATATACTGTATATATATATATATATATATATATATATATATAGATTTATCATACAGTAAGTTAAAGACTTATTTATCATTATTTTTTGAAGTCATTATTATAAAATTTATCTCATAAATTCATATTGCTTGCACGAGAGGAATTCTTTGTTTATGTAATTTTATTTTCTACGTGACGTGTAAATTTAAAAAAGGAACTTTTTAGCCAACCAGGTTCCTAACAGTTTTTTTAAAGACAAAATTAGTTGAATCTATTTTTCAAATATACTAAATTTAATAGGAGATCGCCTCTCATGAATTAAATATAGATACTAGTGCTCCAAATTTAAAAAAAAGGGGGGACTTAATGAAATTTTAAAAAAAGTCAGAACAAGCTATAAAATTACTATAATTAAAGGAATAGACCACATAATACAACATGTGCTGTTTAATGAATAAACACTAAATAGGATCTTCAAAACTGTTGACAATTTTTACCAGAATGTTAATGTAGCCCCACGAGAGAGCGTGAAAATACTGTAAAGTATGCAATTTAAGTGACTATTCATGTTTATGACGTAATAAACATGCAAAAATTAGTATGAAAATGTTGTGCGGGTTGCATAAATTGAATTTTCTGATCACTGCTACGGGGCTACTGTTGGGTTTTGAGACAAACTTATGCTATTTATATAAGTCCCCTCATGTGCTTTTTGATATAAATGCTTATGTTTTTCTCTGGTCTATTCCTTTAAAGAACCTAAAATTCAAGCATTAAAGTTTAAAAAAGGGGGGGGGGGGGCTTTTATTATTTTAATTTGTTGCTAGTTAATACTCGTACAACTAAGTAATCAAATTTAATAACAATGGTAACACAAAATTCTGTTAACCCTATTAACTCTAATATATTGTGATATAAGATAAAATAAATTGTAGGTCTTGACTTTTAGTATGTGTAAAATTTATGAAATGACCTTACTTGGCTACGTTTTTATCGCACGTATTTTATCGTAATGTACTACAAGCCCACAATATCAGTGTTGAACCCATACCATATAGATGTCTATATATTTTGTGTTAGATTGATTTCAATCCAATATACAGAAAATAATTAAAGGTGATACATTGTTTATATATTATACACTTCTTCTTGGATAGGAATAATACTGCAATATGTGTCACTTGAATTATTAAATTTTAATTATTGTTTGCTTTTTTTTTTTAAATATATTATCATTTTATTTATTAATATCAAACACATGAATAATTACATTAAATTAAATGTTCTCATTATTTTATAACTCTAAAAAGCGTAGCTCGTGTTGAATTAAACAAAATAATTAAGAATATTACGGAATGTATAAAAAAAAAATAATAATAGAGATTTTCCATTACATTAATTATATTTTTAACAAAAATCGTTTTTTTTATGTTTTTTTTAATGGAGGTCTATTTATTAAGTCAAAAACTGATATATACTGTATACCATCATTTTAAAACTTAAGATAAAAATCTCTATTTATCTCTCTGGTCTTGTAAAGATCAGTATATTAAGGCCGAAGCAGCCGTCAATCGCTGCCTGAGCGATAACCGTGCGACAACTATCGCTGGCTCCCGATTGGCTTAGCGCAAAAAGTTAGACCAATCCTAACTCTAGCGCACTCTAACGGTCCTTGTCGCAAAAAGACCGACTGACGGCTGCGTCGGGCTTTAGAGATTCGCGTTTTTTTTCTCCCTAACTCACTCTCTCTCTCTCTCTCTCTCTCTCTCTCTCTCTCTCTCTCTCTCTCTCTCTCTCTCTCTCTCTCTCTCTCTCTCTCTCTCTCTCTCTCTCTCTCTCTATCTCTCTCTCTCTCTCTCTCTCTGTTTCTCCTCTCAACAATAATAATACCAATAATATCTTTCTAGAATAATAATTACAAAAGTTTGAAATAATATCCAGCAGGTATAAAGACAGTTATTAAAATAAATTCCGATGAATGCATTTTGTAGATAATGAAGTTTTGATCGTTAATATATTGAAACAGTGACTGTTGGATTAATTAAAATTATTAATGAGATAAGTTTGAAACTATTCTGTAGTCTATAGTTTTGAAGCTAACCGCAAAGTTGTCATAACGAGAGAGAGAGAGAGGACAGCAGAGTAGTAAAGATTAAAGCCAATTTATAAGCAAAATGTTTATAACATTAATTAAGATATATATATACGTATGTATTGAACTTTATATATATATTATATTATATTTGACTATTTTGATTCCACTAAATGGAATAAAGAATTATTCAGTAAATCGAAAAATGCACAAAATCAAGCTGCACTAAATCGGGAGTTTGCTATATATATATATATATATATATACAAACATTATAATTTCTCTCTGAATTATCTGATATCTACTGTATTGAATACTGGGACTAAATAGGATAGAGTACTTTTTTTTTTATTAAATCAATGTCAGAAATGAATTATTGTGAGAGTGGTGCTAAGATTAATATTTTTATCGATTATAAACACTCTGAAACAACATGTCTATCGATCATTTAAAAATGTTACACCTTGGTGTACTACTTTTCTTAAAGTAGTAATAATAAAAAGAAAAAAAAAGAAAAAAAAAGAAAAAAAAAAAAAAAAAAAAAAAGAAAAAAAAAAAAAAAAGAAAAGAAGAAGTTAAGCCCGCAATACTACCGTATAAAAAATTAGCGGTCCCTTGCCTTTCCCTTAGCCACCACACCAATAAGCTCGATTGACAGATCCATTTTTCTTCCATTTCTTAACTTTGATTAATATTTTATATATAATATGAAGTTATAAAAGGAATTTTCATTCAACGTAAAAGATTTTAATATAATAATAAGTTAAACATTTCAATCTATTTTCTACGACGCCAGTGAAAAACAAAGTTTATAGTTTATACATTCGACATAAAATAGTACTATTACATAACATATAACTGCATTTTCAAGTAAAGGTAATAAATTACAAGTTATATTATACTATGATTTTTTTTATATATATTCATAGAAGACTCATTTAAAATCAATCTAATAATAATATATTGATGTTATACACTACTCTACCTGAATACTTTTTTTTCCATGATATTGAGATGAGAAAATAAAATCAACGAGTGACAGGAAGATGAAATTTTATGTGACATAGTGAATTGATTTTCTCTCAATAATTCACTCTCTCCCTCCCTTCCTCTAGCTATCTCTGTGAGTTCAGTTCACACTCGTATTCCATACGGATTTTTCAACTGCACACATTCAATGGTACTTAAAGGTTATATGCAATGCACTATAATGATTTGTAATATGTATAATTGCATGATTTGATATCAATGTATGTTTAGAAAGCTCTGCATTCCATTAATGCAAATTAATAAACAATACTCTTTTAATTATATATTTTTAATAATGACTACAAGTGGATGTATTTCAAGACCAAAAAAAATAGTTCTACTTATAGGTCTCTCGTCTCTCTCTCTCTCTCTCTCTCTCTATCTATTTCTCTCATCGATTCTTATAATTTGAGTTTTTTAATTGAGTTTATATTCAGTTGAAAGTATGCAACTATATATCAACCATTTTATATGATTCTGAGAGTTTTAGTCAAGGGTATTTTTACGTAAAAAAAAATATATATATATCTTTTTCCATTTTTTAACAACTTGTTTGCGATCTGCTCACGCTTTATTAATATAAGTTTAAGTTATAAATTACGGATAAATTATTTTATTTATAAGACCTATTAAGTTATGAACAAATAAAGTTAGATCAAAGTGTTGCATTTTTTACTTATTTCTTCCTTACGTTTTAATGCTGTTAAATTAAAAAATAATATATTTTTATATTTTAGTACTTACAAAGTATCCAATTGAAAAATCTATATACAATATAATATGTTTATATAATATATATGTATATATAATTTAGGTTAATATTTCCTCGACGAATTCTTAAAAATTGCTAATAAATTTTTATTATTTAATAAGCTCATATAAGAATATATTATGATATTTTTTTTTATTGGCTTAAAATATTTAACAGACATTGAATTACTTTTATTAAATTTGTATTGTTGCATTAAATTTAAAAATATTTAAGTATCACTATGTATATGTATACGACCTGGGATGACTAAACTATACAACAAAGCAAAACAGTTTCAGCAATGCACATAGACAATGTTTAGAGAGAATAATTAATATTTTATGATAGTAAGATTCATTTAAAAATTAGGTTAATGTTTATTAATATATAATATAACTATTGAAGTCAAAGAGATTTTAAAGAAGGCACGTGCAATGCATTTATGTATACATCATAAAATTAAATTAACAATAAAGAATTTTATACATGGTGCTAAGTGATGGTTTTATTGTAAGCTGGCAATTTTACCAAGTGTTGTTTGCAAAGCTTAAAGTTTATATTTCTCACTATTATTTTTTAAAGGTGAACAAAATGCTTTCTAAAATCACCTTCTTATTTATACAAATAAAAGTGTATAATTATATGGATGACGATTTCAGTTTTGTTGATTTACACATGAACAACAACAACAACAACAAACTTAAAAATGATGCTAGATCAATGAAGCAACATTTGTGCATGACATAAAAATTTATCATAATTATTTTAGTTGTTTTATACACATAGCATAACTGTTGATGTTCAGCATAATTACTTATGATTTTACAAAATAGCAACATTTATGCTCTACAATATAGCAATTATTCAATGCAGTATAAATTACATTATCTATATTTTCCGTGCAGTGCATAGTATCATTTTATCATCCAATTTTAATTTTTTCTTCTTCTACAACATTAAGGAGTAGGAAATAAAATGTGGGATCATAATGTGTCTTATGCTTACTAATTGGTGGAGTATGGTATAGCCACACACAGGTGAAGCGGAAAAAGAAGATAAATATTTATTATATATTTTAATATAAAACTATCATATTATTTATTATAATTTCCTTTTTTTTTTTTTTTTTTTTTTGAAGCTATTGAAAATTAAATTTTATACTGACACGTTACTAATTTCTGTTAATAATTTAGCAATTATGTATAATTATCTTACTTGCTACAAAATTTCCTTCAGGAAATATTTTTACTGTAAATTCTTGTTAACACATATAGCAATATTTTCAAAAAGAAAAAAAAAAAAAAAGTGCAATAAATGTATTTGTCTCTAAAACTGTCGAAGTTTTTATGCAATTCAATTTATTACACAATGCGCAAATATTAAATTTCTCCATTAATTCTCCATGCGGTTAATAAAATTGTTATTTTTAGTTCAAAGAAGAAGTTGCTACTATATATAAACAAATACAAAAAAAAAAAAAAAAAAAAAAAAAAAACTGAGAAAGTGGTATACAGTAATAAATAATATTTGTATTATAAAAAGTAGTTTTACTATTATATACTGTATAATACAATACATATTATGTATACAAATAAAATATTTTTATACTTAAAGACCGTAAGTAAGTTTTTTTGTATACAAAAAGCTTTTTACTATGTTTTTACTGATAGTAATATTTTATATAGTAATGTTATTATTATTTTGTATAGCACGTAATATAAGAAAAATATCGTGAGAAATATAACAGCTATCAAAACGTATTGAGTAAACGGAATTACAGCGCGTTTAGAAAATATTGTTGTGAAAAATTTATTATAAACATAAATTTTAACATTATTTGTAAAGAATTTTTATAAAGAAATGCATTTTTATAGTATCAGACACAGCATAAATAAAGCGCCGTTTAAATTTATAAAAAATAATTTCCTCCCACTCTTTTTTTTTCTCTCTTTCACTATAGTTTTTCTATCATATTTATTTTATAATTATATCAGTGATGATTATGAAAGTGGATTTATCTAGGTCATCTTTCTGTGTGATTTGTTCAAGAATATTCAAAGTAATATTGAAAAATTAATTAATGTGGTGCTTTCATTTAACTTTTTTTATTTTATTTTTTTTTATTTCCAGTGATAATTAAGAATAAAAAGAAAACTCCAAACATGGGAAATTTTTGGTATATACATTTTGGTCACGTTGCAAAATTTTGAATTGAGAATTTTTGAAATGTTGTGCTCCTGTAAAGCCTCATATGAAAATAATACGATTTAAAAGACAAAATCTTAAATTTTAACCGGTATATATATTTATGACATTATGCCAATTAAATTGAAATGACTGTGATGTATGGATTAGCGTTCAAATGATACAAATCAAAAAAAATTATTTTTACATACAAAGCTTTATTGTACTGTATGTATCTATCGCATAAAAAAAAAATCAATTTTATAAACAATGAGTTTTTTTTTACATTTTGATTGTTACATAAACGAGAGTCTTATAACAATGAGTGAAATGGGAAAATATTTCAATTGTTCTACATTTTAATTGCCACTTTATATTTTTAAATACACATTTTCAATTGCATTTTATATTTTAATAATGCATATTATATACTTATATAGAAAACAAATTTTATGTATAAATGTAAAGTAAACACAATAAACTTTTATGACAGGCTTTTTTAGTCATATTACTACATGAACTTTGTTCATTACTTAGTACTAATAATTGTGAGGGAAAAAAGTATGTACAAACGAAATTGCAGTAATGGCATATAGTTTTATTTCATTCTTATGAGTATGGTATATTATAAAATATTTTATAAAGATTTCTCATAATTTAAGCTATAATAATTCAAAAAATTTCTTATTTTCTTTTTAAACGACACTTTTCATGTATACTGTAAATAAAAATAATATACTTTAAAATTATTTAATATAAAATGAAATATCAAAAGTATAAAAAAATATATATATATATTTTAAAAAGGTGTTAAAAAGGGGAGAAAATTACCATACAAGTGTAAATTTCCTGTTAACAACAATTCTTCATATTTATCGAATGGTATCAATATAAAGTAGAAAAAAAAATATTGAAAAAAAAAATCATATAAGGGGATATTACAATGTAAACAAACATTTTTATTGATTTTATTGTGATTTCTGTCACCATTTCAACTCAATAATAAATAAATGTAAAAATGCTTGTTTACTAAAACATACGGTACAACACTTTTTTTTTAAAACCATTTCTGTTTGAAGTGTTAAACAGTTCTTTTCAGACAAAAAATAATTAAAACACGGAAATTTTATTTAAATTTAATTTAATTTTTTTTTACATTTTTGTAAGCCTTTTGTAATATAGTGATACAGTGTGGTGTCTGCATAGTTAATACTTTTTTTTTTTTTTAGTCACCGTACACGAACGACAAATTATTTATATTACGCTGCTTGAGATAAAAAATCTCTCGTATATAAGCATGAAATGTATGTATATATTCAGAAAAAAAAGGGGGACTAATATAATTTTCAAATACTTTAAATTGAATAATATTTCAATAAATTTAACAGTTAAAGACGTATAAAGCCTTGAACAAAAAAGTTGTGTAATGTCCTAACAAACCTGAAAATTAACGTTGATTTGGCCGAAGTCATTGATTTCTAATTTATTTTCCATTTACAAAATGTCACTGGCGGTCACTGACATCACAGCTCGCTTGTTGTACGCGCGCGTAAACCGGGTGCGCTGTGACGTCAGTGACCGCCAGTGACATTTTGTAAATGAAAAATAAATTAGAAATCAATGACTTCGGCCAAATCAACGTTAATTTTCAGGTTTGTTAGGATATTACACAACTTTTTTGTTCAAGGTGTTATACGCCTTTGATTCTTTCCAAAAATATCACATTTGACAGTATGCCATAAGTCATTTACCATAAATATCTGTAAGAGGTGAAATAAATATCCCACTGCGCAGATCAAAATAAATCCTTTGAAAAACTTTTAAATCTTACTTTTCGATTTTGAGTTATTCTGGTTGTACTGTTAGAAGTTTATATTTTTTTGATGGAAATATTCGATGAAATTCACTTTTTGTTCTGTTTGATTTAGAGCGGTGGAAGGTTTATGTTTGACAGGGCTTGGGATTTTCTCTCCGCCTATACCCTCCTTTTTTCTCTCGCTCTCTTTTTAGGTGAATTTTATCTGACTTTTTTTTTTGAACTTTTAACTTTTGTTGTGTCCAGTATTGTTTAAAGTAGTCTGAGATTTGAAAAGAAAAATATATGAAAAGATTATTTTTTGAAATGAGAGGAGAAATAGATCACATAAATATATTTTTCAAAAGAAAACAACAGTATTTGAATAATTTCCAACATTTTTGAGAAGGAAAAATTAAATTATTAAATATACATCCACCTTTACATTTTATTTATTGATTTGATACTATTTACTAATAAAGGAACAACTGTTTTGAGGCTGACTTTAAACAATTTTAGTCACATTCGCTTCCGTTTCTAGTTACTATACGCATGTACAGTACGTCGAAACGGAAGCGGATGTGAGCTAAATCGCTTATAGTCGGTCTCAAAGCAGTTGTTCCTTTATTAGCCAAAAGTTTTCTGATGCTGTATATCCACTTCCACTTTAATATATACACGATTTTGATAATATATTAAAACAATTCAAAAACCTACGCTAAATTTGCTATTTTATTCTTATAAATTTATAATGAGAATAACATGTATTGAATTTGAATGATATAACATATATTATCACACAATCGTATATCTTGTGCATGCGTACTTAAATTTAAAAAAGTAGTAAGAATCTTATCATTACATAATAGAACAATGTAAAAATTATAATAAATATACACCCAGTATGAACAAAATGTTTTATAATAATTTTCATTTCTTCGTATAGCGATGAGAAATGAAAAATTAGATCATCTTATTTAAACACGATTAAGTGTATGTCATATAATCTATATTAAGACCTTAAAAGTAATTTATTTTTGATTGATAACGTTTTTTTACTGGCCCAAGTTTTCATGTGCCGTGGGACGTGGTGTCACATGCACATGAATGTAATTCAGTCGCGGCACTGCCTTATTAGCAATTTGACCAGTCGAGGCTCCTCCTCGAGATGTAAACCGTTCCGTCTTTCTGGGCGGAACAGTAACCGATTATGAAGAAGTCCACATCCAAGATCCATGGTAAATGTGTGCAGACGAGCCCCGGAGCGAAACTATGTCACCCGATCGGCCTCTACACTATTTCCACTTCACTTTTAACTATGACCTATGGTCAATATGTCCTCCTCTGCACGCACTCCACGTGGTGAACGATTATGAAAATGGATTTAATGACTATGAAGCCGGTGCCTGGTAGTAACAAATTAGTGGAAAACGAAGACACTGGGTTTACAAAGGAGTAGTGGTTAAAAGGAAGACGGAAAGACAAGAATTAACGGCACAATAGGGTAGTTTACAGGCACCGGCATAGATTCCAATGCATAATACTCGCCATCTTGCGCGGAACCTCTTAAAATAATTTAATTTTTGATCATATCATATGTTGAGTACAAGTTAATACAATCGATATCGATCAATATAATATATCAATCGTAAAAACTTGCGATTTGATCGATCCCATATAATAAGAAAAATTTGTCTCACGAGTCAGCTCAGTATTGACTTCACTTTTTTTTTTTCTTCTCTCGTTGAAAACGAGGTTTGACACGATTAAGGATATATATAAGAAATTATAGGTTATTATAGTTTATTGGCGCATTGATAAGTCTCTGTAATTCAGTAATGTACATTTGAGTCATCTTACACAAAATTAATTTCTGTGGAAGAGAGAGAGAGAGAGTGAGAGTGTGTGTGTGTGTGTATGTCTGAGAGAGAGAGGGAGAGAGAGAGAGAGAGAGAGAGAGAGAGAGAGAGAGAGAGATCAATATAGTTCTCAAAATCAATATATTATTGATTTTCTATGACTTTTAATTCACAGCATATAACAAAAAGAGAATTCCGTAAAAACGATATTACTTAATTATCTTGTGACTTCAAACTCTTGAAATTCAAGCTTATAATATTGGATTTTTTTTTTCTTTCATTAGCAATAACCTGTCATAATTTTATTTCTTAAAACAAATGTTTTTATTTAAAATGTATTTTTACATAGCATATTCGTTTATAAAATAAGAGACCGTAGAATAGTTGCTCTTAGAAGGAATATTTTGAAAGTAGTTTCTTTAGAACACAATACTCTAGTTTGAGTTAAAACTGAGAAGCTTGAAATACTATAGCATTGATATTGTTATTGATTAAATAAATTTTATCATATAGTTTGTTTTTCTCAACTTATCATAGCCATGTATGTACTAAATGATAATATTTTGTATATGCACTACAGTATACAAAAAGAAACACACTTTTTATCAGTCAAAAAAGTCACCAGTTTTGACGTACACCGTACACTACAGTATACTATACGTACGAGTCCCTTTTTTTTATTATTATTATTTTTTTTATGATGAAAGGCTTCCAATTTTCTATTGTAATTGAATTTCGTGTATGGAAAGTGGTGCAAAAAGACCATGGGTAGTAAAATGTATCATGTATCATCTTTAAGGTTATCTCCATTTTTTATAGTAAAATGTGAATAGGAGAATATCGTGTTTTGGTGTAGGCTGAGAGAGAGAGAGAGAGAGAGATAGCCTTTACATTCTGTATCATTTCACAGTTAAATGTATGATAAGAATTTCTGGATAAAAGTATTGTGCGAAATAAAATGATGAATTTTACATAGAAGTGAATAGATTTTGTATTTTTGTCATCAAAAAATTCTGCTTTATATTAGACATCCTGGTCATTGTCATTATTCTTATTTCAAATATTTTGGTTCTTTTGAGTTAGTTGCTAATATAGCTATTGTTAATATATATAACACTAATTAAATAGCATATATATAAATATATATATATATATATTATTTTGTTTATTCATCAAACCTAGCCTTCTCGCATTTTACGTTGTCTTTAATGCATAGTGTGTGTGCGCATGACGTCATTCTCAATGCTTTTCGATGCTCTTCTTGAGCAATGAATAACATTGCTCAGTATAGGACAAACGTAGTTTTTGGCTATTTTCTATGGGAAATTAGCTTCTTTTTTTTTTGGGGGGGGGGGGGGGGGTTATTATTATTTTTCTTGCCTATACTTGAAAAATTAATTTAACCTGTTAATAGAATCAATGCTCTAAAAAAATATTGTCAAGTATTTTTAAAATGGCAAAATGAGTCATTTTCACATACTAGTTTTTAGCCCATGTTATTTAGCACTCACTTATGGCGTTGACTTTGACATGAATGAAAACACCCTATGATACCCTATCAGTTCAGAGATAGGGCACGTTGCCCCGATTCACCCTGACTGCACATTTTGTCTATTTGTTTTGCAAAACAGACATTATTTATTTAATTAAAAAAATGTGTGTGTGTGTGTGTCTCTCTCTCTCTCTCTCTCTCCATTTTATATGTCATCCTGGTCGCGTCAAAAGGGCTTATCTCCATTGATCAGCAATTTTAGGGAGTATCTCCAATGGAGATACTAAAGATTACTGGAGATGCGCCCTGAAATTGCTGATCACTGGAGATAAACCTTTTTGACGCGACCAGGACGATATATATTATATAAGTAATCTCCCTGACACATTAAACTTAAAGTAACAGTTAAAGAAGAAAGATATTGCGAGCAGGTCAAAACGTTCAAAAGTTGATTAACTAGCTTACCGTGCAGTCTGATTGAAACATTTCTCTCTCTCTTTTTTTTATACTTTCTTACTAAACTTCTTGCAAGCATAAAAATCTTAATTTACCTTCATTCAATCAAGTAAAGATAATTACGTTT
Organism: Ecdyonurus torrentis; assembly: GCA_949318235.1. Taxonomy (NCBI): domain Eukaryota; kingdom Metazoa; phylum Arthropoda; class Insecta; order Ephemeroptera; family Heptageniidae; genus Ecdyonurus; species Ecdyonurus torrentis. The sequence continues at coordinate 11,165,668 of OX439136.1, forward strand.
CTAAATGAAAATTTAATTGGATTTTTTTTTACGTTCCATAACAAAAACAAAGTTTTTATGAATCAAAGAAAAAATGAAGAAAATAATATTTTTTAAGGAAACCTTAATTCATTTTACAATAATGAAAATTTAACTTAAGTTTTACAATTTTATTAAGTATCTACCTTTGCGGTTTTATTTATTATTATTAATTTTTTTTACAATCTTTGTGTTTAAAATTTCTTATGGTCGTTGAGGAAATGTTAAAACCTTGATTAAAATTTACTTTAGAGAGAGAGAGAGAGAGAGAGAGAGAGAGAGAGAGAGAGAGAGAGAGAGAGAGAGAGAGAGAGAGAGAGAGAGAGAGAGAGAGAGATTTCGCTGCTTTCATATCAATAAATGACATTTAAGATATAATTTCTAAGAATATATATATTTTTTAAGTAGTATTATTTCATAGATAATACAGCCAGAATTCAGTTTTACGAACGGTACTTTATTAATATAAACCTCAAATTCTACAGTTTCAAGTAAAAATTAATAGGGGATCAAAATCTGCATAATATATGACCTCTGAACTTACCCTTAAATTATAGAGTTTTATTTATAGAAATAAGATAACTACTTTATTTTTACTCAAATTTTTTAACACACTTTATTTATTCAAGTATCCCTACTTTTAAAAGCAGTATCTTCTTTAAAGTAACCTTTATGCCATGAGTAAGTGCAATTAAAGTGCACAGCTGGTATGCATAAAATATAGTATGATTACTATGTACAGTGCATACTGTAGTGTAGAACTGAGATTTACCATTCATGCTGTTAAAAAAAAAAAGAAGAAGAAAAAAAAAAAAAAAAAAGAAAAAAAAAAAGAAAGAAAGAAAAAAAAGTGTTGCAATTGCAAATATAAAATGAAAAAAAAAAAAATGGGAAATATAAAGTTTAAAAAAATATATTTGAATGACAGGTGGGAAAAGAACTTGTTTGTAAAATAAGAAGAATATTTGTTATGACGTGGGAGTGAAATAAGAGAGAGAGAGAGAGAAATAGAGAGAGAGAGAGAGAGAGAGAGAGAGAGAGAGAGAGAGAGAGAGAGAGAGAGAGAGAGAGAGAGAGAGAGAGAGAGAGAGAGAGAGAGAGAGAGAGAGAGAGAGAGAGAGAGAGAGAGAGAGAGAGAGAGAGAGAGAGAGAGAGAGAGAGAGAGTAAACGTGCAAAGAGTTCCAAGAGCTTGAGAATGATTGAAAAGCAACGTAAACTTTTCCCAATGTCTCCCGAGGCTCTTATGATTGCAATAACTGACCACAAAATATTTTTCTCTTTACTATAGAAAAAAAAAAAAAAAAAAAAAAAAACTTGTTGGCATTTTTACTCTTGGGTAAACCTTTATATTAAAAAAATATATTTCTATAACTTTTATCAATTATCATTATATTCATTATAGTATTTAATAGTATCATTAAATTTAGGACATTCATCAAATTAATATTAGTGTTATTTTACATAATTATATAAAATTTTAGCATCTGATATTTATATTTATTTTCTTTGTTTAAATGATATTTTCATTATAATGATGCATTGATGTTTGAATTACAGTATAAGGAAACTTTTCTACTTAGGGAAATATATTCCCAATGGCGACGCAGTTTTATTTTATTATATATATATATATATATATATATATATATATATATATATATATATATATATATATATATATTGCCTTTCCTTTGATAAATAAAAATATAAAAGTTTTTTTCCTTCTGTTAACGTTTGAGTCTGCAACTTTCTTAAAATGTATGAAAATTCTTGAAACGGAATAAGAAAAACAAATATTAAAAACTGGAGCTATCGAAAGTAAGTTTATATTGAAAACTGAAAGATGTGAAACGACTTTCAGTTAATTTCACTATTTTCATGAAAAAAAAAAAAATTATCTCAAATAGTTTTTGCCAATAATAAAGTCATAAACATGCCTATGGCAGATTACTTAGAATGTCAATCAACAAGATCCTGAAAATATTTTTTGAGACAACCGCACGGACAAAAAAAATAAGTACTTGGTGGGTGGCTTCATTCCTACTGTACATTCTTTATTTTCAGCAAAACCAACACTATAATTTTCAAATGAAATTGAATAAACTAAAATAAAAAAAATTGTTTCGACAAAAGTTTTAATTCTATTTTTAATTTTTTGCCACTAAAATTTGAAATCACATATTTCATGTAATCTTTAAAGTGAAATACAACTTAAATATTTGATCGTGTTTTCACACGTTTGACGTAGATAAACTTTTATAAGTACCATTTCTTCTTTACTTTGTGTTAATATTATAACTCGCAACCGTCAAGATTGCGAGATATCAGTCGGTCACCTACTACCTTAGTAAAGTTACACAATGCTAATATTTAATATTTGAACTCGTTGCTCATCTATCCAAAGAAAAATATACCAGCACGTGGCTCTCTAAAAAATAATCATAAAACAAACATTTATAGAATGAGAAGTAAAACCTACTATAATATGAAAACCATATTCCATTTAATTTATCACAATATGCAAATCTTCATAAATCTAATTTAAAAGTGACCTCTTTCGTTTTTATATACATACAAAAATCCTTTTTTTTTTTTTTTTTTTTTTTTTACACTTAAGTTTTCTTTATACATACGTCAGATTGCCATGTTATAATATTATCGATTATTATAAAAAAAGAGAGAAAGATTTTGTGACGTAAAATAAAAGTTCTACTTAAAGTTATACAACAAAGTAAACCTCAGTTATATACACACTACACTTCTTCTTCAAAATGTTGTCTTTTTTTTTTAAGTACTCAAGTAAAAAAACAACAACAATAAAATATTATCCTCATTCTCTTGTTGTTGTTTTATATTTATTTATTTTTTTAAGTGAGCCTTTTAACACGGCATTTTGTGTAGTTAACTCTCTTTACATGATGATGTTATTTATTTAATATCTTTATAATTTATTTTAATTTCTATTATAACTTTAAAAAAAAATTCTAACTTTATTTATTTAATCATTAATTGTAAAAAAAGTAACTTTTAAATACCTTTTAAAAATAAAAATTTTATAATATCTTAGAAACAAATATTTTCTTAGTATAATATTAAATTTATAACATATACAATAATATAAAAATTAATTATAAAAATAATTTCTATCATTAAATACTTACAAATTATTTCTTCTTACCATAAAGTCGTAATTTTAAAATTTAAATCTTCCTTCTGACGTGAGATTGAATTGAAATAGTAACTTACTTATTACATATTAGATATTACTTCATATAATAATAAATAATCGTCTTTATTAAAAAAAAATGCATATAGAAAAAGAAAAATTACCAATTTGTGAAAGGGCGAGTTTTAAGCCTTAACTCTTGTATCATTTTGCTGATATTATGTTATGTAATGTTGCTCTTTGAGGGTTCATTTTTTTTTTTTCATGTTTCGTACCAATGGAGCTTATCGGTTAAGCGCGCAGGGAAATCCAAGGGTCCCCTAATTTAACATTACGCTTATGGGAAAAAACAAGCCTTTTTTTTTTTTTTTTTCTTTTTTTTTTTTTTTTTTTGAAGATATTATTATAGATATTATTATTATATTATGCACAAAGATCAATCATACATAAATATAGCATACCATACAAGCGTTTACAGTACAGTGTTAATATAGGGTGGAAGCATTCATATTCATATAAAAGTCAGTGTTGGGTTCGATTATCGTAAATACGATAACGATACGATAACGATATTCAATTATCGAAACGTTATAGATTAACAGTTTTATAAAAGTTATCGTTATATATTAACAAAAATTGACGATATTAATCGTCACATATCTATAACGATACTTTTTGCTCCAAAAATAAGAAAAAATACACACAAAAGTAAGAATATTGCACAAAAAATTAGAAAATATTACCAAAACTTTAAAAAGTACATATAAATGAAGCGGGTAATCATTGTAGGTAAATTGTAAAGTCATGAAGCAAGAAAGTAAAATATTTTATTTCAATAAAAAATTGCATTTGGAATTATAGTTGTTGTTATCGAAAAACTATTGTTATAGTATCGTTATCGTGGACGACATTTTTAAAAGTAACGATATCCTTATTGTTATAGTGTGATGCTAGAATATAGTATCGTTATATTGTTATAGAAATTTGGAGTATTTTGAGTATGATAACGTAAAAAGACTCATTTTGCCAGTAAACAAATACACTTATTTTTGATAGCATATAATGCTATTATTGCATGAATATATTGAATATTCAAATATACGGTAAAATAAAAATTATAAAGAACTACCCAATTTCCCGTAATAAATATAGAGAAAAAATTACATTAAATTTGTTGTATATTGAGCTATATTATTCATTGCTACAGTATTGCGTCGATGCACATTCAGTATGACGTCACGTGCATGCACCATATACGAGAAGCAATAGAAATTTCACCGTGATATTTTAACAGTGAGCCAACTCATGTAAATACAGTTTCTTTAATGATAAATATTTATATAAATGTTTTGGAGAGATGACTGCTCATAATGATTAATTGCTATTTTAAGTTCTTTTCTCGTTTTTTTTATTTTTTTTTTTTATTATTATTATTTTTTTTTTTACATTTCATAGTAATTTGTTTTATATATAAAACATTACAAAAACAAAGAATAATTTTGTAACGTTAAATAGCATGATGCACATTGTACATGATATATACATGATATAATAATACTTAAAAATAAAATTAGGACTAAATAAATAATATTATTATTGACTTATTTGCTCCCATAATGAGTGCATTTTATCGCGAATATGTTAACTTGGCCTTCTCTCTCTCTCTCTCTCTCTGCACTCCAAATTGGCATTCGCCGTAAAATTTCACTCTTCAAAAGAACCTTAGAAAAGTTGTAATCGCATAATTTTATATCATATTGCTTAACCATAATTAAATGTACTACAATCATCGTGATTTAAAATATTTTGAATAATTTAAAGTGCAATATTTATAGGCCTGACAAAGTACACTCCTTCCGATTGACCGTTTGCGTTAACCCTATGTACCTATATAATATTATTTAACATTTGGTGACATAAACGCTGCGGTCAGATTTATTCGGAAGGAGTGTAATTACTTTGTATAAGTCAACTTACTTTTTTATAATTTAGAATACTAGATTGATAATTACCATACCTTACTATCCATTAATTAGACACCAACACGTTGATTTTGGATTTATTTTCATTTATTTTTATTTTAAAGGTTATTTCACGCATCTGACGTCACAATGTACCGATGAAGTCGTGATAGGGGTTCACAACTTGAGGGAAGGGCTTAAATTTATTACGTGACCAGAGCAGTGACTGTGATTGGCGGTGGTACATTGTGACGTCAGATACGTGAACTAACCGTTAAAAAGAAAATAAATGAAAATAAATACAAAATCAACGTTTTGGTGTCTAATTCATGGATAATACGGTATGGTAATTATCAATCTAGTATTCTAAATGATAAAAAAGTAAGATGACAAGGGCTTTAAAGATAAGCTTCTAAATCTATGTGCATAAATATGCTTTTGTCATTATACAGTTATTCAAAATTACTGTTATAATTTTTATTTAAATCAATATATTTATAATTTATCGGAAAAACAAACAATATTTTAACATGTTTTTAAATTTTTTTCTTAATAAGAATTTGTTTAAAGTAAAGTAACCTTAAAAGTATAACTTCACTACTTTTAAGAGTTAGTGAGTAACGTAGTGTCATTACTTTTTCTTGGAGTAACGTAACGAAGTTACAAAATATCAGTAACGTGACCAAGTTTGCATATTTAAACTTATTTGTATTTTAAAACTATATTATAATAAATTTATCATACTGGATTACTATCTAACAACGCACATTCGTATTATAACAGTAATAAAAAACCTTGTTTGATATATGTATATATAAAAACGAACAACTACTATAAACTAGTATGGTGGCATCACCATTAAACGTGCTAACACATATATAATGTAACAACTTTAATGTTTGTTTTTTATGTTTATGTTTGAGAATATCTTATAACTCAAGTAGGGTTATCTGTAATATACATTAATTTTAATCTATTGTTAATTTAAATTTCACTTAAATACATTCTAAGTTTATACAAAAAAAAGTATATCTTCATTATATATTATATTTTGATTCATAAATAATAATAAATGTAATTTATTTGTAATTTTAGCTTGGATTTAAAAACATGATAATATAGGGTCTATTCATTCATGTTAAAGTCGACGCCATATTGGATCACTCAATATGGGCCACATAGGAAAATTACTCATTTTGGCAGTTTAAAAATACTAAGCAATATTTTTGAGAGCATTGATGCTGCATATATGCCGAATTTGTATCTCAAGTATGTTAGAAAAATAATAATAACAAACAAAATAATAACCAATTTTTCAAAGAAAATAGCCCAAATCAAAGTTTGTCCTATGCTGAGCAATGTTATTTATTACTCCAGTATGGCGTACAAGCGCATTAAATAAGACGTCTTTAGCATACACTCTATGCATTATTTATTATTATTACACTGTACTGAACAGATAATAATAATAATAATATAAATTAAGCAATTTTTTTTTTAAAGTTATAGTGTTTCATTAAAAAAATCAAAGTTTTGAAACTAAATTAGTTGTTTAACATTTAAAAGCCTTACAAATTCTAAAACTTTATGTGATAAAATTTAAATTTAATATTTATGTTTTAATATTATTACAAAGTAATACCAAGTTATTACAGTATGATACTTTATTGTTAGTAGAGCACGGATTTTTGGGTTTTCACCTTTTTGTTAGTTCACGGAAAAAAAAGATGTGCTAAATTTAAGTAGATTAGTATACTAACGCAAATAAGCCCGCGCCCTAGTACATGCGTGCAAGATCTGAGTAACCTGCATCTCTAGCATAAGTGACGCTAAAACCCTAGCGCTAGATTTTATACCACCTGCGATCTAGGGGGAGCGGTACTTAGCGTCAGTTATAGTCAGTATAGTTTTTATGTCACCTGAGATCCAGGAGGAGCGGCACCTGACTGCTAGCGCAGGTGTGCTTAACTCGCCTGAGCCGATCTAGTATTCCCGCGAACTAGGAGCTAGCATTGCTAAAATCAGCCAATCTCCGTTTAAATGGCCACGTTTCTCTATTTTTCAGGAGACCATGAATAAGGTAATTAATTCTAAACTATCAGATTTATAAAAATACTTTAACTGTCTTAATTACCGCGTATTTCATGCAAATAGAATTATAAGTGACGATTTTACATAAAAAATAAAAATGAAGTAATCGCACAGTCAAATAAGGTGCAAAATGAGTCGTCATGTAGTAACACAATGGTATATTATATTTGATATATTCATCGATATATGGCCTATGGTAGCCAAACCCGATCGACGCATTGAAAAAAAAATGGTCCTCTGTCCCCCGCTACTAACAAATTATGATATGATTTATAATTATGCATAATTTATATGAAAGTATATTTGCATACAATTATAATAAACTAAGAACATCCACCGCGGGAATTTTTCATTTCATTGAATATTTCAAATTATTACCAACGTTTATTTTTTATAATAATTAATAATTAAATTAATACACAAAATTATTTTTAAAAAATCTCATGTACGCCATTTTGCGGTCCAATTCTAAAATTTAGTATATTAGTGCTAACTCAAATATACTACGGGTGAGTTTGCAAGCCCACCTCACCTGAGTCTATTTCTCCTAGCCGACAGGTATGCTATGCTGCGCGCAGGTAGGAGCGGGTCTAGCATACCGCCCTACTAATTCTCAGTTAGGACTGTCTCTATTGCAAAACACAGCATTTTAATACTAGCTTTTTGCTTAATTTAAGTATATTTTATTTTCCGTGTTGTTTAGATATACAAATTTAGTTTTTAAGGAAGTACGGGACCGACGTCGGCCATAGGACTCAAACTTTTCTCGTCAAAAAAATCTAAAATTTTACACATTGATACTTCAGCTTATGACAAATTTAAATATACAAAAATTTTGGGGGCTCACCTTGCAAATTAATTTTATATAATTTTTTGAAATTTTTAGCACAGACTTTCAATAATTCTTTTTCTTTTTTTCGGGACGGTCAAACATCATGAAATTCTTATCACGGCTAATAGGTGTGACCCTTAGCTACACAATGACATCAAATTTAGACCCAAAACACTCCTAATTTTTTAGATATAAGTTCGGCACCTTACTCCCTTAAATGTAAACGTTTCTTGAAATTTCCAATTTTTTCTTTTCTTTCATTACTATTTTGTGTAAATGAAATATAATATATTATATCATTGCAACACTAATTTGCTCTAGTTAAACCTTGGTTAAATGTATTTATTTCATAGTTGCAACAATGATAAATAATAAAAATTTTGATTTTAACAATCGTAAGTTGAACTATTGACTAATAAAGGAGCAACTGTTTTGAGGCCGACTTTATCCAATTTTGCTTACATCCGCTTCCGTTTCTACTTAATACGCAAGCGCAGAACGTTGAAACAGAAACGGATATGACCAAAATTGTTTAAGTTTAGCCACAAAACAATTGTTCCTTTATTATAGTCAATATTTTTTATTTATATTTTTTGTAGGTTGCGTCATATATAACAGAGTGTGTTCATATATGCTAATGAACCGTTCGAGCAGGACATAAAACTAAACAATACGCAATGAACCAACAATTCATTTATATTATTATATTGTATCATATATATATATATATATATATATATATATATATATATATATATAATATATATTATACATTTATACTGTTATTAACGAAAAGGGGGACCGATTTGGACTGGAAATCGTTGGACTGAAAAGAGGAACCCTACATTTACAATAATTCTTTGTAAATTTCTCATGTCCAATAAATCATATTTATAATTTTCAAATGAAATCAAGTAAATTTAATTTTTTTTTTTTCCAATTAAAGTTTTAATAATATTTTTAATTATAAAAAAAGTTTAAATTTTGACTAAAATTTGCCACTAAAATTTGAATTTCCACATTTGCATGTAATATTTAAAGTGGAATAACTTAAATATTTAATCATATTTTCACATGTTGGACGTAGCTAAACATTTAAATAATATTTATTCTTTAACTTTGTGTTAATACAGTTAATATTATAATTCGCAACCGTCTAGTTTGCGAGATATCAGTCGGTCATCTACCCCCTTAATACAACAATTCGCTTAAAAATATATAAATGTAATAATTAGTTATGTTAGTGCAATTATAATATAAATTTAATCTGTGCAGTATAATAACATAGTCTAATAATAAAATATACGTATCATTAGAAATATGACGATAAAAAATCCCTATAGTAACAAGTTGATCTAGTTACAAAAAAGAAAGACTATACAATATATATATTTTTTAGAACACGTCTACGATGAATGTGAGAAAAGATATTGATGAAAAAGTGTGCAGTCTACAATGTGATAAATTGACGGTAAAAAAAAAGCAAGCAAGCAAGCCTCAGGTGTCATAAATCTTACCGTTGCCTAGCTTGAGAGTGAGAGAGAAATATTGTCAAAATGTAACATTTACTTTGAAATATCTTTGTTAGAAACAGCATCAACATCCTTTTGTATATATTTTCTTGTAGAAAACATGATATCCCAGCGTTCTAAGAAGTTAACAATGTTAAAGATGTTGTCTATTTCTTATTACATAAAAAAAAAGTATTTCTACAAATAAATAATTCATTATAATACAGTTTAATTTAAAATTTAAAATTCTTATTGTTAAAAAAATATAGAGCTAAATTTGATATCAAATAGGTGTACACACCCGATTGTGATAATATTTTACCATTTAAATTCAACGCGTGTTTCTCCCATAACGATAACATTGAAAACTTTAACGCAAGATTTTGAATGGCAAAATATTTATATATATTATGACCATCATGTGAAATGTATAATTTTTTTTTTTAAAAGAAAATCCTTCTTTTATTAACAGTATATTCAAATAATTATTTTTCCAGTTACACACATTAATACTTTTTTTTTTTTTTAGAAGTTCTTATGTACAGTCAAGATACTACATACAAGATAGCGACACCAACTGGTCCCATGTAAATTTTAGCGGCATTGTGATTGGTCAATATTGATCACGTGACCTTCAACTCGGGCGCTGATTGGCTTAGAGGCTCATTTTGAATTTCGCGGCGGCCCAATTTGGTCGAGCGTGTCCTTATCTTGTATGTAGTATCTTGGTACAGTATAAGGGGTATTGTTATATAAAATTTACGTGAATTTTTATTTGAACTTTATTTTTTTATTTTTTACCAAACGTAGGAATCAATTTTACCTTAAGTCACTCACAATATGAGTCAGGGTCGGACTGGGGTGGAAAGGCCTCGGCGGCGATCCCGCGAGAGGGGCCTCATAATAGTACGACACACGCCTGGATGGGGGGTCTGGGGGGCGAAGCCCCCCAGAAGCCCGCCGCAGGCGCGAAATTTTTTGCAACCACGCCCCTTTTTTACCTGTTTTGTTGTAAAAAAACGATGTTTTTTTGTTACATTCCTTGGTTTTTGTTTACAGAGTACATTTATATATTTTTATTAAATTATTATTAATTGTTTTTCAATAATAATAATAAAAATAAATAAGGAAATAAAGTATGTATACTTTTTTAAGTATAATACTTCTTAAATGTATAATCGTCTGATCGTCAGCTATATCAGCTATTAATTTTTTTCTAAATACATATTAATTTAAAGAATTTTATTTTAATAATTTAATTGCTATAGTGGAAGTAGAGGCTCCCAGGTACCAGAAAGCTTTCCTTCGGAAAGCCCTAGGCAAGCCTGAACCTTTCCCCGGGCATTCCCAAAATCCTTTCCGAAATCATTGCCTAATGTCCGCAGTTGGGAAAGGATTTCCGGAAAGCTTCAGGCATGCCTTGGGAATACTTTAAAATATTTCTTTTTGTCATTTGTGCTCCTTGCTCTTGTTATGAATAGAAAATCAACTTCCCAACACATTTTTGTGTCCGGAAAGGGTTGGGAAAGCTTTGGGAAAGGAGGCGCTAATTAGCATACGTAATTTGCATGAAAAAAATTATTTTTTGTGTTAGTTTATTGATTTCTATTAGGCCAAGAAAAATAAAAAAAAGTGGAAAAAAATTAGGACAAGTCTGAATTTTTCAGGGTTGGTAGGGACCATTGCTCCAAGCTTTCTACCAAAAGTTACCAAAAATTGCCCTTGAGCTTTTCCGGAAAAGCGGAAAAATCTGCTAAATCGTAACTAATGAAGATACCTTAAAAATTCAAACGGATTCTTGTTCCTCGGATCAAAATACATTGGAAACACATATTTTACAAAAAATTATGTCAATAGTAATGGCGGTAGAATTTTCCAAAGTCGTCACTTTACCACTTCAGCTATTTTCTCCACATTTTCACATTTTGTATAAAAACTTGAAACTATAGACCATAATAATTAACACAGTTTATTGTAAAGAATGTAACAAACAAAATGAGATATGATTTATTAAAATATCTCAATTTATAACGGAGTTATGCCCGGAAAAGTAGGAGAATCTACCGCGCAAACCATAGGCGCTTGTGCTTTTCCGGGCACAACTCCGTTATAAATTGGAATATTTTAATAAATCATATCTCATTTTGTTTCCTACATTCTTTACAATAAACTGTGTTAATCATTATGGTCTATAGTTTCAAGTTTTTATACAAATTGTGAAAATGTAGAGAAAATAGCTGAAGTGGTAAAGTGATGACTTTGGAAAAGTCTACCGCCATTACTGTTGACATAATTTTTTGGAAAATATGTGTTTCCAATGTATTTTGATCCAAGGAACAAGAATCCGTTTGAATTTTTAAGGTTCATTAGTTACGATTTAGCAGATTTTTCCTCTTTTCCGGAAAAGCTCAAGGGCAATTTTTGGTAACTTTAGGTAGAAAGCTTGGGGCAAAATGGTCTCTACCAACCCTGAAAAATTCAGACTTGTCCTAATTTTTTTCCACTTTTATAGGGATTTGAGTTCGTTTCCTGGTCTATATGTATACATAACAGAAAAATTATGTAAAAAGGGTTTCAAAAATTACCACAGTGGGATTCAAACCCAGGACCCTGAGATTAGAAGTACTCGCTTTAACCAATTCTGCCACCGAAGCTCTTAAGAAATATAGCTGTAAAACATTAATTTATATTTTTATTTACAATTTATCTTGGATCGTTTGCATCCATTTTAAGAAATAAACAATAAATATATAAAAATAGGATATATTATATAATTAGCATTTATAATTAATAAAAAAGGTAAAATTTTAATTAGATTAATAATTTTTACACAAATATTTTATCGGAAAGCATCGGGAACAATTCAGGAAGTGGGACAAGTTTGGGAAAGGCTTCGGAAAAGTTTATGTAATTACGTTATTTATGTAATATAACAAAAAAATTTGATAAGAAACATGTAGTTGTGTTGATATATCTTAATTATATTGTAAAAAATCTTTTTTTCTTACCCCGGAAAGAGTCAGGAAAACTTTTGGGAAGCTATCTAGGGAAAACTTTAGGCAAGGTTTAGGAAGCGAACCTAAATTTGAATATTTTTAATTTTTGTGCCAAATAAAATTTTGGGCAATGTCAAGGAAAGGTTTCGGCATTTCCCAATCTTTGCCCAAACATTGCCGAGTTCCCACGGAAAACTTTCTGGTACCTGGGCTGTAATCCCATACAGGGGGCCTGGAGCCTGCTCTGTTTCATAAAAGGCCCTATGGAGAAGGGAGCCTCCCTTTCTTCTATGTTAATTGTATGTGAAAAAAAAACATGGAGGCCCCCTTATACAGAGGGTCTGATCATTGATTATTAGTTTGTTAGGAATGACCCCACGGAGGCCCCCGGCCCGGAGGGCCTTTTATCTCCTCTGTTTTGTGTACTATACAGGTATTTTTGTAAGACAAGAGAAGCAGGCCAGGGGGCCTCGTCAGCCTCAAACAAGCGCGTCATAAAAAAAATATATATTTAAATAAATATAGAAAATATTAATTATAATTATTTACACTTATTTCTTTTTTATATTAGGCTTCTATTATTCTGCTTGTTTTTCTGTGTACATTTTTAAACGTGTTTTTTTTCTACGCCGCTTCGCGGCTTTGACGGGGGCCTCGCCTGGGGGCCTCATCTTTTTAAAGGGGGCCTCAAACTGGGGGGGCCTCGGCGGCGATGCCGCCTAGCCCTTATGGCCAGTCCGACCCTGATATGAGTGCAGCACTGTGGTGAAATTTTTCATTAACAATGTTTTTGGAGCTAACCGATCCCTAAATATATGTTTTCTTTTAATGAATTTGAAAAGAGATGTCTTTTTGTTATATAGTAATAACAAAAATATTGTTAAAACATCTCCCCTGCCTTTATTTGGGCTTTTTATTTATTATTTTTATTTTTAATATTTACATTACATTATTAGTATACTTATGGGTGCGGTACTTGTTCTAGGTAAAGTGACCGCTTTCTTAAAAGTTACGAAATTACTGTAAAGAAGTTTGTCATATTGAATAGTGAAATAAAATTGAATCTATTTCTTAAATGTCTGACAAAATTTCATTGAAATCTAAAGTCATCGTTAAGAGAGAGAGAGAGAGAGAGAGAGAGAGAGAGAGAGAGAGAGAGAGAGAGAGAGAGAGAGATTTAAGGTGATAAATCTACACTGATTTGATCCACTAATTAATACATTCATTAAAATTTAAATTTCTATATAAATATATATTAAAAATTCTTGCTTGTTTTATCGAAAATCAATTAAGAATTTACTCAAATAGCAAGAGATTTAGATACGTATGCAGTATAAGTTTCAAATTATTTACCACTTGATGTGATTTGAAATATTTCTAAGATTTCGATTACTTAAGAAATTATCTCTTTAAGACAGAAAAGTAATTACGTGATAATTAATATTATTTATTACTAATTTTATTAAAAACAAACAAATAAACAATACATTATCGTAATTTTTGTAAAAAATAATTATTCAATTGTTTAAAGCCCCTATGCCCTTTTTTATAACACCCTCTAGAATACAAGGTGAATAATTTACATACCTTATTTTGGCGGAATTAGGCATGAGCGCAGCGCGTTGATTTTGTATTTATTTTCATTGAGTTTCCATTTGACGGTTCAAATAAAACTTATCTGACGTCACAATGTACTGATGGGGCTGCAAAGTGGTGGGTAATGTTTTGAATTTATCACGTGACCAAAGAACTTGACTTTGATTGGCCGATTAGATGAGACAGGGGGAACTTCGGGAAAAAGTTTGGTACTTTCCTAAACTATAAAACGGAGTTCCCCCCAACCTCGTCTCATCAGCCAATCACAGTCAAGTTATTTAGTCATATTAATAATTCAAAACATTACCCACCACTTCGCAACCCCATCAGTACATTGTGACGTCAGATAGGCTTTATTTCAACCGTCAAATGGAAAATCACTGAAAATAAATACAAAATTAACGCGCTTATGCCTAATTCAGCCAAAATAAGGTATGTAAATTATTCACCTAGTATCCTAGTATGCTAGAGGATCTTAAAAACAGTGCATAAGGGCTTTAACATTATTGAGAGAAAAAAGCTTGCCAATAAAAAGCTTATTATATAAATGTACTGATAAAATAACTTGAAATAATAATGTTAAGAAAAGGCAATATTAACTTACGTCAACGTTTTTTAAAGTTTACCACTTCTTTTAATATTATCACAATAATTAAGAAAGTATTAACACCTACTGACAACGAATGTTTTATTACAACTGTGTTCATATCTTCTTTTTAATTATAATTTCTTGTTACAATACAGTTTTGTTTCAAAAATACAGAACTTTTTGTCGAGAGAAAAGATTGTATACATTTTTACTTCCTTCATATTTATACTTTTTGGCAAGATCGCAAAAACGATAACATTTAATTGGATTACCTTGACAAAGCTAATTGATTGACAGAGAGAATGAAGTTCGTTTATAATTTTCTCCAAAGTTGCTTTGTATTTCTTACGCAAGTAATACCGTGGTGTAAAATATCGAAGAGAACATTTAAATCGTATGTAATACTTAATTATATTGTTTATTATTACATATTACCTAGTTTAAGTATACATATATACATCAAACACAGACTCGGACTGGCCATAAGAGCAAGTCAGCAATAGCAGATGTGGCTCCCCCGGTTTAGAGGCCCTTAAGGCCCAAAAAGGGGCGTAACCACGGTGTTACGCCCCCTATTGTGGCCCCTAGAGAGGATGTTACACCCCTTTCGCGGACGAGGCCCCTTGAGTGCCAGTCCGACCCTGATCAAACATAATATATTTAAATCTGGTTCCTAAATATTTAAGCAACATGATATTTTAAATAATATATCGCTTCTCACAATTCATTAAGGCCATACAGAATCTATTTTTAAAAAAAACAAAAATTGAAACCTGCACTTTACTAGGTTGGGAAATCTACACGAATGCATACAATATAGCGTAATTGGTCTTAAATTAAAGGCAATACAATATTATTTTACAGGAATGTGTTAAAAAAATGTATTGCAAAATTTGACTCCGTGGCAAGGAGAAACGTTTTGCAAAGTCGCAATTTTTACTACAGTGTTAAGAGAGCTCGTTTTTAGCAGGCGATATCTCTATTAATATTAAAGATAAATCCATAGTGTAAGCGAGGAAAATTATCCTCATATCTTCCTATTTATGAATATCAAAGAAAAAAAATTTTAAAATAAAAATTACAGGCGTAATTCAATTAGCTGTAAAAATGTAGCCAAAAACCAACGGCTTAACTTATATGAGTGAAAATGATAATAGAAGCGTAGAAGCGGTAATGAAGAATGTAAAAGACTTTTATTTTAAAAAAGGTGAATTAGAAACCAATTTACAATTTTAAAAAAATTACGCATGTCAAAGTTAGGTAATCATACTATAGATACTCCCCTTACGCCTTGACTCTTCATTTCCCCTCACTTCCAAGCTTGATGCATTTCCCTTTCAGACCGCATGCAAATGTTTTTCTACCTAGTAAAGGAGAAAAAAATAGTTTTTCTGTCTATACTGCCTATTCTCACTTTAATCACTTGAAATATTACAAAATATACGTTTATGTTATAATAACTTGCATTTCCTATCACTTTTTTTTGTATGGTTCATAATAATACAAATAATTTTTCCTATATACTTTATAATTTGTATAAAATATTAAATTATTAACATTGTCATAAACCTTCTTTTAATGATTAAACCACAATACAATTAGTAATTTTTTTTCATTGTTTGAATTTGTTAATTACTTTTTATATTGCCTTTTTTTTTTTGGGGGGGGGGGGGCAGGGGGGTTGTTATTAAATGTCAGTAACCATTTCTTATGTTATTTCTTTCCTTTTAATTTACATGAAATTTATTAAGATAGAATTTATTTTTAAGTTGAAAGGAACTAAATTATAATAATGAAATAATTTTTTTTTTGTTCTTTACTATAGTACAAAGCTATATTTTAAACGTTTTCACATAGATTGCAGTGGAATTAATTATAATTAAACATAATTTTTTTTAATTTTTTTCTTATTTATAAATGGTAATTCACCATATTATATGAAATTAAATATTTGTAGTAACAATATTTAAGAAAAACTTCTATTTAGAGAACGAAAACAAAGCTCACATATTAATTGTTTGCATAAATATAGTAATATAAACGCAATTTGCTTCAATTGGATGCAATAATGTTTTAAATTTCTTTATGTGCGTATATTATTTAAACATCAAGCTAGACTTCAATAGTTCTTTTTCAAATTTATTTTTTTTTATATTTTTATATTTATATATTTTATATTTATATGTGTCTGCGTTACACGACGTGGAGCTTCAATGTTATTGAAGCAAAGTAACAGTGGCTGACGAGAAAGCATCGAACTGAGCGTATCGCACAAAAATGTTGCGATGGTGACCAAAGATCCGCTTCTTCCATTTTTAATAAAGGTGAGTTTCATATCACTATCAGGTAAGATTTTACCTTTGTTGAAAATGGAAGAAGCTGTTTTAGAAACTAGAAAACTCTTTTTTTTTTATATCACATTGATGCGATGTACCTGAGACGCGTGCAAGTGACATGCATGGAAATGAAAACAGCATGACAACCACCGCTATTACAAAAATTAATCAAAACTTAAACTATTGACTCGAAATAACATAGTGTACCGTGTCTATTTTGGAATCTATGTATTTTTTTTTTATTTTGAATAACCGTAATTCGCTCAGATTTTTTAAAACAATTTATGCAAAATATGAATTAATATACACAGTTATGGATTATATTGTGCAATTCATCAAGAAATGTTTTTTTTTTCCTTTAAATTTCTTTTCAAATTAAAAGTTTAAAAACGTAAAAAATACAGATAATTGGTACAGATAATGACCTAAAATAATTCAAAACAGTATTTTTTGTTACTGTTTTATTGAAAGAAATAGCAAGATTAATAATTATCGGGAAAAATCAAGCAATATAAGAATATTTATATTGTATTGTGATCAAGTATAGTAATGAAAAAAATTATGACATTTTTAATAATTCAATAGCTTATAAAAATTGAAAAGTATAGGAAAAATTACTTGTATTATTATAAACCATACAAAAAAAAAAGTGATAGGAAATGCAAGTTATTATAACATAAATGTATATTTTGTAATATTTCAAGTGATTAAAGTGAGAATAGGCAGTATAGACAGAAAAACTATTTTTTTCTCCTTTACTAGGTAGAAAAACATTTGCATGCGGTCTGAAAGGGAAATGCATCAAGCTTGGAAGTGAGGGGAAATGAAGAGTCAAGGCGTAAGGGGAGTATCTATAGTATGATTACCTAACTTTGACATGCGTAATTTTTTTAAAATTGTAAATTGGTTTCTAATTCAACTTTTTCAAAATAAAAGTCTTTTACATTCTTCATTACCGCTTCTACGCTTCTATTATCATTTTCACTCATATAAGTTAAGCCGTTGGTTTTTGGCTACATTTTTACAGCTAATTGAATTACGCCTGTAATTTTTGTTTTAAAATTTTTTTTTCTTTGATATTCATAAATAGGAAGATATGAGGATAATTTTCCTCGCTTACACTATGGATTTATCTTTAATATTAATAGAGATATCGCCTGCTAAAAACGAGCTCTCTTAACACTGTAGTAAAAATTGCGACTTTGCAAAACGTTTCTCCTTGCCACGGAGTCAAATTTTGCAATACATTTTTTTAACACATTCCTGTAAAATAATATTGTATTGCCTTTAATTTAAGACCAATTACGCTATATTGTATGCATTCGTGTAGATTTCCCAACCTAGTAAAGTGCAGGTTTCAATTTTTGTTTTTTTTAAAGTAGATTCTGTATGGCCTTAATGAATTGTGAGAAGCGATATAATATAATAATATATATTTTTGATACGATAAAGGTACCCCAAACAATTATGAAGTACAGTCATTTTACTTAAAAATCTATTTCTATTTGCTTTTGGCCATTCAATGCAATCAGATGAAGATTTCAGTTGACGTAAAACTCTTATCTAAATACATGTTATTTCCATAATTATGTCAAAAGAATTTTTTTTTTTTTTTTTTTTTTTTTGTAAGATGACTGTAGAATACATTACTGCTCGGTTTACTCGTACTACTGGTTTAAATAAAGATCTGGATTGGACGACGAGTGGAGTATGTAAAGAGTTACTGAGTTATATAAAATTTCTGAAGTGATGAGTCATTAAAAAAATAATGGAGATCATCCCTTTTCAGCCTAATTAATATGGGCTGTCCTAATGATGCATAAATTCACATAATGAAAAGATACAACTATCAATGTTATTTTTAGATTCTTACGTAAAAGCTATGTGAATTTACGCGTTATTGTAAACAGCCCATTAGAAAATTACCTTACATCTCGGCTTTCTAAGCATTCTCTGACTCCTACATAAAAATACATAAATAACTTGGCATAAAAAAAAAGGTATTATGTTCATTTTTTATTTTATTATTTTTTTTTTTTACGTAATCATGTTTACATGCAATACCTTACCTTCATTAATAAAATGAAAATAAGTATCTCAATTTGTAAGTGCCATTAGCAACAACCTAAAAACCTAAACAAGAAATATATAAAATTTTATAATACTTTCAAATTAATGTATTTTCTTGAATGTAAATCAAGAATATAATATTAAATAAATAACAAAAATATAATTTATATAATATTTGACAAGTAAAATAAATATACAGTTATGAATATAAACTGTAATAAATTAAATTGCTTGCTTACTACCTACATAGAATTTTAAATATAATTACTTAAAATGTAGGACACGGTTTTATTGTGTATTTTTGTATATCTTTTTACTTAATGAAATGTCAAAGAACGTTTAGAAATCGTAAGCTACGTATTATATATTTTACTTTTGGAAAGAACAAAATATTAATGATTATTTTCTTCTTTTAATAAAGTTCTTGGGGTAGCTTTAAATCCTTTTTATTTTTGAGGTGCAATAAAACTGATGACAGAGTATTTTTAATTTAATGTTTTTTTTTTTTATTATTATTATTATTATTTTTTTTTTTTTCAAAAATATTGTACTAAAATATTAAAAAAAAACTTTTAGCTATAAAAATTTACCACCACTAACTTTCTTGTTTTTTTAGTATGGGATTATACACTTTTTTTATTATATAAAATTAGCTATACTATGATGAAAATTATATTATCTCATAAATTGGGGTATTAATATGTATCGAACGTTCACGTTGAATTCTTAACGATTCTTACTCTTAGCAGTATGTACATAATATAATATTTCTTAAAAGATGATTTATTTTTTTTAATATTTAAAAATTAAAGCCATAGACCACATAAAACAACATGTGCTTTTTAATGAATAAACACGAAATGGGATCTTCAAAACTGTTGACAATTTTTACCAGAATGTTAATGTAGCCCCACGAGAGAGCGTGAAAAATACTTTAAAGTATGCAATTTGCGTGACTATTATGACGTCAGAAACAGGCAAAAGTTAGTATGAAAATGTGGTGCGGGCTGCATAAATCAACATTTCTGATTACTGCTACGTGGCTACAGTTGGGTTTTGATACAAACTAAAGTTATTTATAAATAACTTTAGTTATGTAAGTCTCATCAAGTGTTTTGTGATATAAATGCTTATGTTTTTCTCTGGTCTATTCCTTTAATTAAATTTATTATGTTCTAAATTAACATGCACTTATTACAAAAAAAAAAAAAAAAAAAAAAAAAAAAAGTTTTAATATTTTCATATTATAAACTATTTAAGCAATATTTTTATCATTAATTTATGCCAAAAACTTGAACATAATATTCTATTATTATAATTACTACAACATCTAGCGTGGTCAGTAGTTGGATGGATAAAACCGTACAAAGACTGGCGGCGTGGCTGTGCTATGGTAGTTTAATCACTGCTTTCTAACGCAAATGCTATCAACTCTTGATTTTCCGAGATTCAGTGGTCCAGGTTCAGCCTGAGGTCTGGTAAGCCTCAGATCATACATTAAAGTCTATGCTGAAAAGGTTTAATCCTGGCCCGCCCAGACAGGTATTATGACGTCATGATGCTTACCTGTTTTTTTATTTATTATTGTAAAAATTAAAACTCTAAAAAATAGTAATAAAATAAATTTTATATTAATTTTCTAGCAATACAAACTTATATTTATTTAATGATAAATTGGTAGTCAAACTTATTGGTATATTATAGAGCTGTAAAAAAGTCGAAATATTTTTAACTCGGGCTGAAATTTTTTAGCCCGGGTTGACTTGAAACCCAGGTTTAGCTCGAAATTGAGCTTAAACTCGAAAAACGTGCTAAAGCTTGGAAAGCTCGACATTTGAGCCAAAGTTTAAAAATGAGCTTTCGAGCCTGATTTTTATTATGAAAAAATTGTTTTTGAAGGATAAAAGTCATAAATAAAATAATATAATTATTAAAAAATATATATATATTATTAATAGCTTATTTTGCATGATAATTACAAACATTCTCTTCTTTGCTTTCTTCAAAAATTGTACTTTAGCTCGATTTATTTTCAAAAGCTCGTTTTTTTCACGAGTCATTTACGAGCTCAACTCGAAAAAGCTCATTTTAGAGCTTAAAGCTCGAAACCCGGGTTAACCATTTTCAAAAAAATGAGCACCCGAAGATTTTGGCCCGGGTGGGTGCTCGAATCGGTTTAAATTTACAGCTCTGGTATATTATAAAAATCATATTATACCTAAATAGGTATAATGAGAAACATGTATTTTTTTTTTTACATAGAAAAATTTGGTTTGTTTTCTTTATTATTCTCTGTTTGAAGTGTTACTATTTTAGGGTCACTGACCATTGAGTGGTCACTTGTAATTTTGTGACTAAATTAAACTCATTTGTCTGCCAAGTAAAGGAAATCCCCATGAGAAAAACAAAAGAATAACGTACTGCGCCCAACCTAACCAATTATTTTTAATTGTTTAGCTGTTTCATTTTACGTAAAAATAAATTACCTTTTTAATATAATACTCTTTAACCTCCATCTACTATTTATTTATTTTTATTTTTTAATTTAATGAGTTACTTGAATGAGGAAATAAAAAACGTTATTAAATCTGTGGTGTATACAGTAGACAAAAAGAAGTACATAAAAATCATCTAAAAAATGTTGATATTTATTCATAACAACAATTTATTCATAAAAAATTATATATATAGAGATTTAATTTTATTATATTGTATACACAGCCAGATATTTATGCTATACAGTATACATAGCATAATTATTAATGTAATTGCAATTAATCAACATTACTGCTATATATAACTTAAAAATAATTATTCAATGTATATAGCATAAAGTATGTAATGTTATTATTTCTTTTTTGTTTTGTTTTTTGTGTAGAATACTGTGACAGTTTTTTTTAAAGTTTTTTTAGTAGTTTAATAAGGGACTGCCTGATTATTAATTAATGTAATCTAATCCATTATATGTTAAAAAATTGTTAAGAATTTTAAAAATAACAGCAAAACATTAAAAAAAGAATTTACGAGTCATAAATCAAATTTAGTTATCTCATGAAATTGGTTTTGCAATGCGTGGAGATAATAGTTTTTTTTTTTTTTTTTTTTTTTTTTTTTTTTTTATGAAAATAAAATACAAAAATATAATCTTTTATTTAAACATTACATTTCCAATAACATTTCATTTTCAAATAACAGGTATTACATTAATGACGTAATTATTCATTTAAAATAGCTGACTCGGAAAATGAGAGATTTCAATCTTCTTCTTCTTCTTTTTTTAAATTTATTATTATTTTTTTTTGTACAGTGTTGTTGTGCTTAAGGATAAGTCATACACTCTGGCCAAAACAAGGTCGTTCCCGCCAAAAGCTGTATCCGCGGTGCTAAACCAATCAGAGAGCGTGTTATAAACCTTTACTAGCCAATCACAGTTGACTTTACATTGTTAATTACAGTGTATCCGCTCGAACTAGTAGTGGGAGAAGTATTATATACATCGTAGGTGCGGATCAACATGCAAAATCAAAATCATGAACTTTGGAATTTTACACCTAAAAATTCAAGTTAATTATGTATATATGAATGATATTATACTCATTGATTATTATTAAAAATCTTAATTAAGGCGCATACAGGGCTATTTCAACTATGTATTACATAAACATTATTCTTAAAAGTTAGCCTATATAATATTACAAAACGTTTAAAACAATGCAGTAAACAGAACAACAAAACAATTACAATTTTTGAGGTAGTGCATAATCAACACATTACAGCTTGCTTACTAGTTTTAACTTTCTTGACACATAAATACTAATATAAAAATAATAACAAAATTATACTTATTAATTTTTAATGATATATTAAAATTAAATTTTAATTGAATATTTTGATGTGAAACAACTTTCCAGTAAATCTTACTCAAAATATGATTTGTGAAAATATTTTTACAATTATAACATAGTTCCAAGCATTCATTTCCTAATTTGTAGCGTATCAAGCTCAAAGAATTACTTGGCGCATCCTTATAACAATAAAAGGAGCTTGAAGATATAAATCATATTTCCCAGTCACTCCTGAATTAAAGAAGTGAATTAATATGGCCTTATCAATGTTAGATAATGAGGAGAACTGTTTATTGACTCACATATGATGCCCCAAAATCCTTTCGTAGCCCCATAGTAGCCCCGCAAACTTGCACTCATCCTACGAGATATGCAATCCGCTACAACATTTTTCCATACTAAAGCCAAAGCCGTAACTATGATGTAAAAGATACGGAACAAGTTGCATATCTCGCAGGATGATCACGATTTTGTGGGGCTACGGAAGAGCTTTTGGTCATCATATGTGAGTTTATGACCAGTTCTTCTCATTATCTATATAACATTGAAGAAGCTATGTTGTAACCCCTGAACTTCCTCTTAAACATCCTTCATGAGGGTAAAAATATCACGGAGATAATCAGGAGCATGTTCATGTTATGCATGTTGTAAATTAATTTGATTTTAACCCTTTTTAACTTTTAAAATTGTCCTTTTTTAATGACATTGTAATAATAATATGACATGATCATACTTACTTAAATTAAATACCATGACATTTGTCTCTTCACTCTGTGTAGTGTATGGGATGAACCAATAAAATTAAAAAATTGAGAAACAAATTAATTATTGAAAAAAATGCAACAAATTGAGATAAAAATGTAAAAATTGAACCATAAAACGACCTTGATTATTATTTTTTTTTAAAAAGATATTTTAAGTATTCTATAATAGGTCCACAAAAGTAAGAAAACGTTTTTGACAAAAGATGCAAATTTTATATTTTCTGAGAGCCGCACAAAAACTTGGGTTAAAATTTTCGACATAAAGAAAATAACTATTGAAAAAGACGACGGGGACTAAAGATACTATTCAAAGTATTACTCATCTAGATTATTAATTCTGAAAATTTTTAAAGAACGTAAAGCTGTTAGTATAATTATATTAAATTTCCCACATCACAAAAAAGCAGCGAGTTGAAATGTAAATTTATATTGAATCGAAACATGTAACGATACGCTTTAATGAAATTATAATACGTTCATATATATATATATATATATATATATATATATATATATATATATATATATATATATATATATATATATATATATATATATATATATATATAAGTTCCATAAAGTAAAAAGTATGAAAGACATATGACATACTTTTAATAAAATAGAAATTATATAGGGAAACTAATCCACGTGCAGTATTCTTGTATAATATGTTACATTACTGTGCTTTATGTAAAGCTTTAATTAAACGAGGAAAAAATACTCAATACTGTGCTTACTTTTTTATTAAATATAAAATGTTATTAAGGTTATAATATATTATATAATGTATTCAGATGAGGAATAGAGAGAAAGAGAGAGAGAGAGATAGAGAGATAGAGAGATAGAGAGCGAGAGAGAGAGAGAGAGAGAGAGAGAGAGAGAGAGAGAGAGAGAGAGAGAGAGAGAGAGAGAGAGAGAGAGAGAGAGAGAGAGAGAGAGAGAGAGAGCTATTGCACTATAATTAAAATTGTGAAATGATTTATTGATTTTTAATGATAAAAATACTGTTGACATTTGAACTGTATTTTTAAAGTTAATCCTATAATTTTCTTGCATTATATATTATTACAATGCATAGTGTCATGAACCTATATGTAATATTATACATAAATATTTGTATGATACAGAAGTTTTTTTATAATATACTATTTGTTAGCAAATATTGAAAGATAGTATCGTATATATATGATAGTCAAAATTATTAAAATTTTTGTTAAAACATACATACAGAGACGCAAGTAAGTATATTATTGTATAGAAATAAAAATGTTTTTTATGTAAAGCCCTTGTCAACTTAGTTTTTTATCATTTATAATACTAGATTGATAATTACCATACCTTATTATCCCATGAATTAGACACCACCACGTTGATTTTGTCTTTATTTTCATTTTGACGGTTATGTCACGCATCTGACGTTACAATGTACCGATACGCGTAAAGAATTTAAGTTAGGGGCTTAAATTTATCACGTGACCAGAGCGGTGACTGTAATTGGAGGTGGTACAGTGTGACGTCAGATGCGTGAAATAACCGCCAAATTGAAAATAAATACAAAATCAACGTGGTGGTGTCTTATTCATGGATAATAAAGAATAATAAATATCAATCTGTTATTCTAAATGATAAAAAAGTAAGTTGTCAAAGGCTTATTTCAATTCCCCTATTTTTTGTTTCTTTCAGTTCATTCTAACGAAATAATTGAGAAATACGCATCGCTATTAAACAAAACAACATATTCTACAAACATAATTAGTAATTAATATTGCTAACTAAGAATAAATATGCAAATTAATTAAATTAGAAACGTGAGTTTCATATATATATATATATATATATATATATATATATATATATATATATATATATATATATATATATATATATATATATATATATATATATATATAATATATATATATATATATATTATCTTGACTTAAAATATTAAGTAAATTAAATGCACGAGCACGTACTTCGTACGAGTTTAGTTTTACATCTTTTTTCTAAAGTTGGCATCATTAGTTTTTATTATTTCTTTACTTTGTGTATATAAAAAAATAACATTGCAAAATATGAAGCTGAATACATGAGTTAGTGAGAGAGAGAGAGAGAGAGAGAGAGAGAGAGAGAGAGAGAGAGAGAGAGAGAGAGAGAGAGAGAGAGAGAGAGAATGTAAACTAATTTTTGTCTATTTTTATTATTATCTTCATTTTATAAAATAATTATCTTATTTTACCAGCACATACACAGAAAGAAGTGTAGCATAGTTGCTCAATTTTTATTTTCATTAGAAATATATATATATATATATATATGTATATTTTTTTTTGAAATGCTTTAATACTTGACGAGAAAACTATTAGAAACATGAGTTTTATATATATATATATATATATATATATATATATATATATATATATATATATATATATATATATATA
This sequence comes from Ecdyonurus torrentis, assembly GCA_949318235.1. Lineage (NCBI taxonomy): Eukaryota > Metazoa > Arthropoda > Insecta > Ephemeroptera > Heptageniidae > Ecdyonurus > Ecdyonurus torrentis. The sequence continues at coordinate 11,191,888 of OX439136.1, forward strand.
TATATATATATATATATATATATATTATTTGGGTGTTTACCTTTTGTGGCCTCTCAATAAAAACCATTTATTATATATATATATATATATATATATATATATATATATATACCCTGTATATAAAATTTACTAAGGCATGGTGAGTAATTGGCGTTCATAACAATATCTACAATATTAACATTAAAAAAAAAAATTTAAAATACTTTGACAGCAATTTAGCATACGTGGCCAAGAAAATTTACATGCTTAATTTAATCACATAGCTTGTCACAAAGAGAGAGAGAGAGAGAGAGAGAGAGAGAGAGAGAGAGAGAGAGAGAGAGAGAGAGAGGAAAGAAAGTGCAGTGAAATGCAATTAATTTCTGTACATATACAGTAATGCTATAACACCCAAGAACATTTTAGTTTGCATGATCGCCCACAGATATCGCCCATTTTAAATGACAGTTTTTGGTTTAAATAAACGATTATTTAAGAAATATCGAACATCCTTACGTGGCGTGGACTTTATGTACAGTACATACATAAAGTTCTTCTTGGGCTCATGTATATATGACCAAACTCTTTAACAATATGACAGAGGTTGAATATCATAGAGTATATTTATACTAGACATTGATATCAGAAGGAAGATGTGATTGATGTAGGAAGGTAGTATAACAGAATGATTTTAATAAAGTGATTGAGTACATAATAGTATAATATAAATTGAAGAGTAAATAATGGTCTAATTTTTTATTCATTACAATATTATTTGAAAGGGTTGCACTTCAAAAATTCCCATCACTGTGCAATGTGTTTTATTAACAATATAATATATTTCAATTACTAAGAAATGTTAAAGTATTTACTTGCAAGTTAGTATAAATTTTATATTATATTATAAAAAAATTATATTTCAGTGTTGGGAAATAATAGCAAAAGAAGAAAAATAATATGAAATTTAATTATAACTCCATTCCTTTTCATAAATACTTTGCATTCGATTAGATCTAAACTTTAATTATAATTCAAATATTCATTTATTAAATTTGTGTTATTTGCATATTGCATTTTTTTCTCAGATATAAATAATTTTTGCGCATAATAACATAACATCCCTGATAAATGTTTTACTAATTAAGTTCATGTCTAGAAATTGAATTTTAATGATATACTTTACAGTATTATAATAACTATATTTGTATGAATGTACTTTTCTTCTAAGAATGGATAATTTTCTCTGCATTCTTTTCCATTTCTTTACATTTCACAACGTTACAAAAAAAAAAAAAAAAAAAAAAAAAAAAAAAAGGAAATAAAATTTACCAAGTATTAAAATTTACGTTATAAAACAGCAAGAAAAAAAAGCGATAAAAAAAATTTATTGAAGGTATTATAAATAATAAAAAAAAAACTGAGATTTTATAATTAAAATTCAAATAAAGGTAATTTCAAGTACTTTTTATTACATCTATAAAATATATTATTAAAATATAATAATTTGCTATAAAATTATACGTCACTCACATAAAAAATAAAATTGTGTGTTTAACCTTTTTCTTAGCGCAACTGACATTCAGAAAATGTTAAACTGAATGACTTGGAGATTATTTATTGGATAATAAAAAATTGTTATAACTTTAAGGGGCAATAAGAGGTCAACTTAGGTCATTAGATGACCCTTTTCTTGACCTACCTTATATAATATATATATATATATATATATATATATATATATATATATATATATAAACGTCTTTCCTTATGGCGAGGGTAGGACAAAAATGTCCTCCCTTATCCCTGGCCATTGAAAAAGATAGATGAAGTTCATAATGGTTACAAACTTTTTGATTCAGTTTTTTTACAAATAGTTTTGCATGCAATCATAATCAGTTAAAAGTAATTGGTTTTTGCATTTAATTTTTGAAGGTATAATAAGTAAGTACACATTTATGACAAGAATTTTGCTGCGAATTCATTTTAATATATATATATATATATATCGCATTGTGTCTTTCAATTTCTATTGACTGTATTTTTTAATTATAGTAATTTTACTTGAAAATGTTTCACAATAGGCATATATAAATATTTCTTTCAATGATATTCAATGATTTTCCATACGCTTTTATTTAACGACACTTTTATATTATTATTAATATTTTATTTTTTATATGAATTTATAAATTGTTAAAATTATACACACACAACACACACTATGAAATGAAACTATTATTGACAAAATATATCATTACATAATTATTACATGAAATAGTTAACAATGCAAAAAAATTAATGTAATTTTTTTTATTTATTATGAACTCACTTCTGTTCATACGATTATGCATGGTTAGGTAAGATTTTTGTGAATTGTTTGATAAATGTAGATTTTTTTATGGAATTTTTTTTTTATTATTGTTATTTATTTATTATTATTATTTTTTTTTACTTTTAAGATGATCTTCTTTTTTTTAAAGTTATAAATTTTAATTTTATAGTACTTAAATTTACTGTACACATCAGTTTATTAGACATTTTTAGGCAGGTCATTTTTATTAAACATTGCAGCGTAAGTTTAAAACTTCTGTTATTATTATTTTAATGACAAATTGCTATTGTAAAAAAGTGGTTAAAATCTGTTCTTCCAAATAGCCACAACTTTTTTTTTTTTTTTTTTTTCCCAATATTTTTATAATACAACATTAAATTAGAGTCCTAGTATCCTAGGACTAAAAAAATAATAATAATAATAAAAAAAAACTTGTCAATAAAATAGGTTTTACTTTCACAAAGTTCTAAAGGACTTGCAAAATAATTTGTTGAGTATACACAATTTTCAATAATACTCTTTCAAGACTGCTGAAACGTTACTAATTATAACTTATACGTAATATTTAATAGAAGAAAATAATTTTAATTGAATATGTAAAATAAGGTCATTATAGTATACAGGACCTTGCAATAATTAAGTTATATATTGGAAAATGCATCATGGCTAGTTAAGTCATTGAATCAAAACTCTAATTGAGTTTGAGATAATTTGTACTATATATTGCAACTTCAATAACTATTAATTATGAAGTTAATTATTTCATGGCGTTTCACATTGATGATATATTAATTTAGTTTCTCTTATAATTTGTAGTTAATTAGGAATATTTCATTTTACAAATTATATGTATAGATACGGAAAATAGCACATCAAATTATAAGTTGTGGTACTGGACAGTAATATGTATAACATACATTAACAGTGGTTGGTTTGGTATCTAAAAAGTGATTTTATATGTGTATACCGTACATATATATATATATATATATATATTTATATATATATATATATATATATATATATATATATATATATATATATATATATATATATATATATATATATATATATATATATATATATATATATGTGTGTATGTATATATATATATATATATATATATATATATATATATATATATATATATATATATATATATATATATATATATATATATATATATATATATATATATATATATATATATATAATTTCTCGTATTATGACTATATGTTGAATTTCATGACTTTTAAAAAACTCCAAATTATTTTAAACTTTTAAAGCACTTTCCATTATACGTATACAGTATATTATATATTATTATGTATATTATATGTATATTATACTGTACACATGATATGGTGAGAAATTAGTATTTTGAAAATGTCTCTACATTCTGTTCTATATTTTTCACCTTTGTATTTTAACTTTACAGTTTGCAAATTAAAATATTCCTAATTAAGGAATTATCATTTTTAATTCATAATTTCCAAAGTAATAGTATATATCTGAAAACTAATATATTAGATTATTATTTATTGTCTAAAAAAAATATAAAAATATACCTTTTTTTACGTTACATTGCCATATTAAATGGGATTTTTATAATAGGGCTGTCAAGCCCTTACAACAAAAGTTACTTATTATTATTATTATTATTACAAGAAAATTGTAATTTTAATATACTATAGTGTATTTTCTTGTTTTCTTTAAGTTTATTACTGAACAAGGTTTCAATAAAGTTTAATCATAAAACGTATTCTACATTTATGATTGCTATATTTGCTTCAGATTTGACACTTGATACATAATTATTATATTTAAAATACTTATAATATTTTTTCTTCTTTTTACAGTGTATTATATAAAAATGGAACAAACAAAAAGTTAAAAAAATTTTTTTTTTGAAACTTAACTAAAAATTATATATAAAACGAGACTTAAATAACGACTGCTTTGCGTGTGATATTTAAGAAACAAATTATTTTCATAAAGAAAGAAAAAAAAATCACATTAACTGTATATATAAAGTGATAGTTTTTTGCCTTTCAAAAGAAACTATTTTCGTCCAAATTTTTCTTCTTGGATATGTATATATATAAGAAAATGTGTCAATTTTAGTAGGTGACGTTTTACATTTTAAACCATTCTATTCATTAAAAATATATATATCTACCTATTTCTATAAAATAAAATTTTAATAATTTTGTTTTCTATAAGTGTAAGTAAAGTTATAAAGTGTCCATTTTGGAGTGACATTCTCATATTCTATAAAGAAATACAATCGTATTTTTTACATATTATACTACGTTTTATTACTAGTCTCTCATACGATAAATTAAGGAGTGAAGTTTGTCCAATTAATTAGAAAAAAAATATTGACATATAATTTTTTTTAATAATAAATCTGAAATAAGTTATCAAATGTCAGCGATAATGGATATTGATCAAGTAAGACGTGAGATTTTAATGGGAGGTAGAGGAAGACGTACTCAAAGTGAACAAGGTCCTGGTGGCGGTGTAATACCAGTATCACATCTTTGGAGTCATGGTAAACAAAAACATCCTTGGACAAAAAAGAGAACATCTGCTCCACAAATGAGTACAGGATCAAGACAACTGAGTGCTAATACAAGAACTGCATTGGTTTTAAGATCAAGAAGATCATGGCCTGTTGCTCCTACACAAATTCATAGGTGAGTACAAAGTTTTATTTATACGTAATTTTTGTTGTTATTTGCATTATTGATGATAATAACGAAGAAAATACTGAAAAAAAATAGGGGTTGGGGGATTTTATTGCATATTCTAACAGTGGACATCATCTTGAACCGATAGGTATGTGAATTTCTAATTTTTAAGTGCATTGACAAACCGATTAGGTTTATACCTAGGCCTGTAAATTGTAAACAATTTTTTGATCAATAAAAAAAAATATTAATGATAATAATAACTATTTTTAATTAATTTTTGAACATCACGAAATGACGTCACCTATCCTAATGACGTAACTTTTCCTATGCCCACATGCACCGACCGTGACGTCAATTTGTGATTTTTTTTAAAATTGATTAAAACAATTAATTAACTCAATAATTATAAATTCACGTAACAATCGATTTATAGGGCAATGTCCTCTTTTAGAATATGAAATAAAATTACCAACCTTTTATTATTATTATTATATTATCATTTTTTTTCTTCCTCATCAAAGAGCCCCAGGCCTGAAGAAAATGTTCTCCCTTAATGACAAAACACGTGATAGGACTAGTGTGTTATTATAATAATTATATTTCTATATCCTCACAAACTGGAGAGAAAGCTAGTAAAGTAGGCAACCCTTTATTAAAGACCAGAAATTCATGACGTCATGAATTCTAAAACAAGGCCTATAAGGTCTATGCAATCATGGTTAATCAATCATGGCCATGTTGTATCACTCAATAACATCGGCATCATAGGAAAATAACTCACTTTGCCAGTTTAATAACACTATGCAATATTTTGGAGAGCATTGATGTTGTAATTATTATGCTAAATTAGTATCTATAGTATGAGAGAAAAATAACAAAAAATTAACCGATTTCCCAAAAAAGATTGGCTTAAACGAAGTTTGTCCTATGCTAAGCAATGTTATTCACAACTCCAGTATGGCCTCCAAGCGCATTAAATATGATGTCATGTATCTACACATCTACACTCTATACTTAAAATGGTTTTAACCCCTCTTTTTTTATTTATTTATTATTTATGGTTAATCCTTGATTTTAGGTGCGTTAAGACTTTTCATTTTACATTGTAAATGAATTTTTAAAACGTGGTAAATTACAACAATTTGAAAAGAGAAGAAAAAATAATCCATATAATACAAAAATTGCTGAATCTAAAAATTGTTTCTCACGCTTGGTAAAACATTATAACGCAATACATACGTATATATATATATATATATATATATATATATATATATATATATATATATATATATATATATATATATATATATATATATATATATATATATATATATTTACTAACTAAAGTAATTAAAAATGTTTATGATTTGATAAATGTATATAATTTTTACTGTATTTTATGACGCGAGATAATTAATAAATATGTCACTCATATGGAATAAAAAAAAAAACTAAATTTTGGTGTACTGCTTTTTTTTTATTGTATAATAATTATTCAGCAACCTCGTTTATTGTTTTGTTATACGGTCAGTATGTGGTGGTAGAATATGTAAAAACATATCCTCATATTATTTATTACGATTTGTACCGTGAAAATGAAACCATGAGGTGGTTGAAGTATGTTTTGAAGCGAAGCTGAATACTTAAAACAAAAAAATGAATTGTGTGTTATTTTCGTTGAAAGGTGATACTATGTATACTATAATCAAAATTTGATTAAAATTGTTAATTAAATCTAAACTAAAATGAAGTCTTACAAATTTGAAAATATTTTATTATATATAAAATAATAATGTAAAAATACAGACATTGTTTCCTCGTTTATTTTACAGTGCAAAAATAGTTTTATCTTGGTGGTATGTACTTTTTGTATTCTTTCTTAATTGAATTTAATATATATATATATATATATATATATATATATATATATATATGAATATTGCATACAACAGAAAGATCCGCATTGAAGTTGACAAAAAAAAATGGTTAAAGTAAATACATGCAAAGAAATGTCAGTAAAATTATCTACTTTTTGGAATTTTACCAACTCACAAGAGAGAGAGAGAGAGAGAGAGGGAGAGAGAAATAAACGCAATATTAATAATTTAATAAACCCACAAAAATATTAAGTTACATATATGTATATAATTTAATTAAATAAATTTTCCGACCAAATATTAATGTTGTGATTATTAACCACTTCATGCTTGTAGAATTTTAATCATAAATTCCTTCTCTTCCCCTTCATTACTTTAGAAATGTATTCAATAAAAGATAAATAACACAATATAATAATTAAAAGACATGAAGCACAAAATTGTACTGAACTTATTTTAATTGTTACGTGAATATTTTATTAGCTACACTCTAAAAATTGGAGCATTACTTTAGTTACGAATCCTAATTTATTTAAGATATACACTTTTAAGTTATTATGAGTAGCTAAAATAATGCATTTTAGCAAGTTGTTAAAAATAGCTAATTTAAGTTGTTTTAAAGGTTTTTTGAGCTATTTTAAGTTAAATTAGCTATTTTTATTAATTTGCTAAAATGCATTATTTTAGCTACTCATAATAACTTAAAAGTGTTTATCTTAAATAAGTTAGGATTCGTAACTAAAGTAATGCACCATTTTTTAGAGTGTATATATATATATTTTTTTTTTTCATATTATGTATTTGTAAATATTTTATTAACAGTCAACTTTGTCTCATTTTCAGGCAATATAACCTAAGCTGATAAATCGTTTTTGAACTATAACTATAGGAGGGAAGAAGTTAAAAATAATTAATAAAAAAATAAATAAATAAAAACTGAAATTTTGAAGGTGTTCAGCATTTGAGAACTATGTTATTTTATTTTATTACTTCATATTATGTTTGAATAAATAATGCTATATGAATTCAAGAGTAAATTCTTTCATGTAATTCATTTCAACTGGTTACACTTCAAAGTTTTTTTTATATAACATCTCGTAGTTTTACTCATGACAAAAAGAACAAAAAAATGCATTACTCTTTTAAGGCTAAAATTAAACTAAAAGGTTAATTAAACTAATTAGACTTTTATTCGACTAAAATTATAATTAAGGTCAAAATGATATACATAAAGATATAAAAACCCTAAATATGTTAAATATTGGTAAAGTTATCATGAAATTTACCTGCTATGGGACCAAAGGTAGTTTAAATTATTAATATTTTTTATTAGACAGTAATGATTTTGTTAAAAAGTAATTAATACCATTGACTTTTAAATGATATCAGACAGTATTTAATTTCAAATACGAGCCTTCTTTCTTACAATACCTTATAATATAATAATGATATTAAAGTATGACTAGATTAATAAAAATTATTAGTTATAAAAAGTAGAAAATAATTACAATTTCCAAATTCCAATAATTCACCATTAACAAGCTTTAGTTTGAAATTTGAAATCAATTTAGACATCTTTAGAAAAAATTTTGTTACAGGGTGTATGCATTCTGCATGTTAAAGTCAACGCTATGTTGGATCACTCAATAACATGGTTGGCATAGGAAAATAACCCATTTTTCCAGTTTAAAAACACAATGCAATATTTTTGAGAGCATTCATTAGTGCTTTATTAGTAATAGCAAAAAAATTAAACGATTTCGGAAGGAAAATTGCATAAAACGAAGTTTGTCCTATATGCTCAGCAATGTTATTCAATACTCCAGTTTGGCCTTGAAGCGCATTAAATATGACGTCATGCGGATACACCCTATTGGTGTAATTTAAAATAAGAGCTGACGAGGAAGACTAAACAAATTAAGGAGGTTGTTTTGTTTTTTGCTTCACCGCGCGAACCCACAAGTTGTCTACTCATGGAAATGGTACAGTACAACCTTTTCAGTCCCGGACTTTTTTTTAAAATTATTTCACCGTCGTAAATTTTTACCACGCTTCTTGTCTTGCTTCTTGTGTCAAAAAGGTTTTTTTTTTTCATTTTGCAGACATCCTACCCACTCTAGAATGCTCAAAACAGCATTAAAAATTGCGTAAATTCAAGGGCGTTTTCTGGTCCATTTTTTTAAATCTCAATTTCTTCGATTTTTTTTTTATTCTTTTTCTATTTTTTATTAAATTATCTGATGTCCACTGTATTGTATACTGGAACTGAAGAGGATAAATGCATAGGCGGAAGGAAAAATAAACGGATGTTTTCAGCCCACAGTATCAAGTATGGTACCTGACGAGACCCGTACAGCGGAAAATATTACTTTATATTCTAAAAATGGACATTGTCCTGAATCGGTACATATTCGAATTTCTAAATTTTGAGTTCTAAAGTATTTTTAATTCATTTTTGAAAGTCTCAAATGACGTCACGGGTGACAAGTTTCTTCTATGCCTACATGCATAAGTTACCACCCATATCGTCATTTTTTTATTTTCAAAATTTAATTGAAAATACTTGATGAATACAAAAATCAGAAAATCACAAATCTATAGATTCATAACAATGTTCAGTTTTAGAATATTAAATAATGTTAACCTTCTAAAAATTTGTGTATGTGTACAGTCTTCATCATTTTATTTTGCTAACATTTATTAATTTTTATAGTAAATATTATTACATTAGCGCGTTCACAATATTTTTAACTTGCAGCTAGATTTATTTCTATTTTTAGTATGATAAAATCCAGGTTAACGAGTTTTAACAGGAAAATAATTTAATTGTGAATCCTACTGTGAAGAGAGAGAGAGAGAGAGAGAGAGAGAGAGAGAGAGAGAGAGAGAGAGAATAACAATAATAAACTAGGATCATAATAAAACAATGCCTTTTCATAGCTATATATGAATGTCCTATTTTTCATTATTGTTATATAATAAATTATTATTGTAAAAAAATTGTTCATTAAATGAACAGAATAACTGTACTAAAAACCTGCAGCGTAATTGGTCTGATAATATAATTTTACATGTGGGTTGTAAAAAAAAAAAAAAAAAAAGAACAAAAATTGATTAATGCTACACTACAATAAATACGTTCACTGAAGAATATAATTTCTAGGAATTGAAAATAGTATAGGAAATAAAATTTAATGATAACACTTTTAATAAAATTTAAATGTTATATTTTTATTTGTTACGTAATTGTTACATATACGTTACTAAAATATAATAATAATAATAATAAAATACTAGGTTTTAATCGTTTGAGAAAGCATCAACTTATAACAATAAAAAAACTGATATAAAGAGACAAAAATGTATAAATAAACAAAAACGAAAAGGGGAAAGAAAAAAAAAAGTAAACTTTTGTTATAGAGCATTTCCTGCAAGATGTAACATACATAGTATATATATATATATATTTATTCTGTGAGGGGTAATTGCATTATAATATTCTACTGTAAATTTGATATTTCATGCTATAACTTACATCATAATATTGAAAGCATTTACTGCAAATCTGTATCGCTTCTTTTTATCATTAATGTTACTCAGGGGCGAATTCAGGGTTTTTTTTGGGGGTCAAGACCCCCCCCCCCGTCAGGTCTAAAAAAACATGGTAAATGGGGGTGGTTCCCCCCCTTTGTCTATGCTCACTATAGGCTGGACCCCTACCTTTGCAAAATCCTGAATACGCCCTTGATGTTACTTGTACAAAAATCAAACTGAATAAGCTTATTATGATTTAATCTGTATTGCTTTTAGAGCACATAAACCAGGATCTGTGGGTTATGTGATATTATACAAGGGAAAAAAGAAGTACAGAATACAGAAAAGACCATCTTTTATTTTATATTTTTGTACCTGTGGTTAGAGCACGTAATAGGGATTAATGAGAGAGAGAGAGAAAGAGAGAGAGAGAGAGAGAGAGAGAGAGAGAGAGAGAGAGAGAGAGAGAGAGAGAGAGAGAGAGAGAGAGAGAGAGAGAGAGAGAGATTTAATATGGAACATAATATACAAAATCAAAATGCTTTTAATGTGTTTCTCTTTCTATGTATATAGGATATAAGTTTTTAAGTGATTTAAGAAATTTTCATTTTTAAGCTTTTAATATGCCTGACATTAAAAACTTTTGTGCTGATGTCATGCACTTGACGTAAGACTTTTTGAAATCAAATTTCTAATTTTTTGTTTTATAATACCCTATACATAGATTTTAAGATTTTAGCGGCCATTTGTTATTAATTTACGTCATGTCTATTATTATTTATTTCTTATTTTGTTGTGTTTAATAATTTGAAACAACTTAAACCATTGTCTAAACCAAATGAAAGGTTATATCAATGCGGAAGCACCTATTTTTCTTGGATTTTATTAATTAATTTAAATTTTAAACGTAATAACATTTAATATTGTATCACTCTGTAAAATTTTGGTGTTAATCTGGGAAAAATTGTTTGAGAAAACAGGGTGCATCTGATTATAAAAATCTCTGATCTAGTTTTGACCAAGGTGTAGATCATCTTGTATATTTAAAAAAAATGCGTAAAAACGCCGTAGGAATCTTTATGGCCATATACATTTATAACTTTCCTGAAAATCTCATACTTTTATACAAAGTAACCAAGATATATGCTCTAAATTCCCTTACTAATAAATTATAATCTATATTATTAATTTTTTAACTTAATAAAAATTCTCTTCTAAAGTATATAAGGGATAAAATAAAAAAGGTAGACGACGAAATTCTATAGGAACATTTATATATGTTTTAAATAATGCCAATATACAGTCTTGGCCATGAGCGTCTTGTTTGAGCGACGCTCACGTAAGTGTGCTCATTTTTAATGAGTTGAGCTACACGCTTTTTATTAACTCACCTGCTCACTTTTTTTCTTCTTTTTATTTTGGAATTTATATTAATCTCTACTATTTAAAAACAAAAATCATTTATTTTTTACTATTTTTTTCTTCTAGATATTGTATTTGAAATAAAGAGATAATAATAGCAAAATAACAAAACAAATAAATAGATTGAAAATTATTTTTGCATGAATAAAGAAAACATAGGTAACGGGCCCTTATTATTAAATTATGTATTCTTTCCCTTCATATTTTAAATTTAAAAAAAAAAAATCCTATATTTGTGTTCTTAATATAATTTATATTTATTAATGCTATCTGAAATAGTAATTAAATGTAAGCTCAAAATGTCAAATTATTCATAACTTTTTATATTTGTTATTTCTGTTAGCAGTACAGATTTTATAATTAAAAAAATATTTATATATAAAAGTGCATCATCTGCATTTCATATTAATCAATGTACTGCGCATTTACAGTTATTTATCAAACTAAAAGGTTTACGACCATTCTCTGAGGAATAAATGCAATTTATTTCAGCCCAGTATATTTTATATAACATTATATCCACAGTGATGCACATACACATATAATATATGAATTAAATGCAGCGAACATAGTATTTAATGATGACATATATTATTGTGGCTTTCAATTTCCATCTAGTAATGAAAAAAAAATGCAGGTTAAAATAATATATAAACGGAAGAAAAATAATTAAAAAATATTTTATTTTTTGCACATGAGCTGGTGTAAATATAAAACGTTATGAATCTCTTGTTGCATAAAAATTTTTATTATTATTTTTCATCACATCATACATATCTTGCTGGTGTAATTTTCTTTAAAAAACTTGTTTTTATTTTTTTGTTAAATATTATTTTCTTTTGGTTTGTTGTTTTTGTGCATGATTATATTAATGGAAATGTCATGTCGTAAGAGAGAGAGGGAGAGAGAGAGAGAGAGAGAGAGAGAGAGTGAGTGAGAGTGAGTGAGTGAGAACCTTTGTTTTTAAATATTTATATAGAAGAAATTATGGACCTGCATGCTCTTTACTATGAAAAGATATTACTTTTGCTTTCATTCTAATATTAATATGCCAGGTTTCCCCCCCCCCTCCCCCTTCATAATTAATTACAATTTTTATTAAAACTAAGTTATGGAATTTAAATTTCAGTAACTATGCACAATGTTATCTAGTATAAATATTGCTATTTTTGAATGATATCAATAATTAAAGGCGTAGAACACATTGAACCAAAAACTTACCTAATATCCTAACAGTACCTATAAATATCAAAGTTGATTTGGCTGGAGTCATTGATTTCTGATTTATTTTCAATTCTCCAAATAACAGATGCGGGTTTATGACGTCATAGATCACTAGTCCACGCACGCGGAAACAGGCAAGCTGTGACGTCATAAACCTGCAGCTGCCATTTTGTGAATGAGAAATCAATTAGAAATCAATGACTCCGGCCAAATCAACGTTGATATTTAGGTACATTAGGACATTACACATGTTTTTTGTTCAAGGTGTTCTACACCTTTAAGTTCTATAGCGCGCGAAATTTTATGCTATTATAGTCACCTAATAATAATAATAATAATAATAATTTTTTTTTTCAATTATGTTGTTTAGATTGAGCCTGAAAACCCATTTCGCTTTTAATTTGGTAAAATACAGCATGTTTTTCAAGAATTTTAAAAATAGTGATAGTTAAAAAAAATATATATATATATATAAAAGTCTTTTATAAACTTTAATTACTAATACTTGACAGAACTTACAAGTAGGAACTTACCTTCCTAAAGTACTGGATTAAAATTGTTTATATGTAATTTTAACATCGAAAAGTTCAAATAAATCGGTGAAGTACTACATAGGAATTAAAATTCACTCAATGTGTATTCTTAACAATTAATGGCTTTTAATGGGCAAAATCAGATTACAAAAACTCTCAATGTAAAAACTAACTGTTTTACATACTAGTCAGTTAAAAATTTTAATTTATACAAAATAAAAATTTTATTAAGGGAGTAGGATACCGACCTTATATCTCAAAAAACGAGAAGTGTTTGGGTCTAAATTTGGTATCATTTTGTAGCTAAGGGTCACACCAAGCCATGATAAAAACTTCATGATTCTTGACCGTCCCGAAAAAAAGAAAAAAAATATTGAAATTAACATTGGGCCTTATGGGCTTAAATTTTCAAAAAATCATATAAAATTTATTTGCACGGTGACCCCCCAAAATTTTTATATATTTGAAATTGTCTCAAGCTGAAGTATCATTCTGCAAAATTTCAGCTTTTTTTGACGAGAGAAGTTTCAGTCTTATGGCCGACGTCGGTCCCCTACTCCCTTAAGTTTTATCTTACTTTATTTATACAATTTAAATAATTCGAAGATAATTTTAAATTTTAATATAATAATTAAACACTATACGTTCAACTTTTTTTTTATATAAATACAATAAAGTTTGTAAGTCTAATTGATAAATGTACACGACACACAACTGTGTTAATATATTGTACCATTCAAAAACTCGCTCCAAATTTGCAATGTAATTCTTTTAAGAAAAACTAGCAGTGCATTTAAATGGTAAAATTTATTATTATATATTATCAGTCATGTGTACATTTACACTAAATTTCATTCATTGGACTGCACAATATCTCCCCCCCCCCCCCCACCTCCTTTTCTTATTATGTATAGTCAGTGCAAGTAAAAAAATATTTTTAACGTGCCATGGCTTCAAAACAAAGACAGTTTACTATTTTTTCCTTGTTTTGCTAAAATTTACGTTTCATGATAAAATTTAAGAGTGACACGGTTTAACTTTTAATCATAATAAAACGTTTCTGCAAGAATTAAGTCTTTAATTGTCATATTTTTCTAATTATTATAACCCTTTTTATCTAATTTTTATTCATTTATGGCTAGTGACACCGCGCGATACTATACTTTTTGAATGTGACAGATTTTAAAGGTTAACTTATTGTTAAAAAAATCATGACTCGCAAGCAAAAAGGGTAGTACCACCACTACCACTACTTACTTGAGTTAGATAATATACACCTAATTATTCATTATATTTTGCCTAGCCTCCTCTAGTCTATTTCTATTTTAAGGTATTTTCAATCGAAATGACAGATATTGCATTGGTCAGACTATCTAAAATATTTATTATAATCATGAGTTAAATTGATGAGAACAACATTGTATTATTGTTGTCAATTCATATTAAAGCCAGTTTAACTCGTACATTTGGTACTGAAAGTAATCAACATGTAGTTCGTCAGTCAACAAGCCTCTTGTCCATATCAAACCAACTTAACAGCACCTCCTGTCATTTGCACATTTTCAAACTCTATACAGTCAAATAAACATAACACTGAAAGTCTCTCAACAATCTACAACTTACACGAATTTCTAAATTAATGTAAATAATTACTAAATATAATAATTAAAGTCATAGAAAATATGAAACAGCACTTTCTTGGGATATACAAAGCTCGTGATAATTTTTACTAGAATGTAAATGTGGCCCCATAAGAGAGCGTAAAAAAACTGTAAAGTGTGCAATTTGCGTGAATATTTCTGTTTATGACGTCAGAAACAGGCAAAAACTAGTTTGAAAATGTTGTGGGGGTTGCCTAAATTAAAATTTTCTGATTACTGTTACGGCGCTACAGTTGGGTTTTGAGACCAATTAATGTTATTTATGTAAGTCCCATCATGTGTTTTGTGATATAAATGCTTGTCTTTATGTTGTATAAAATAACAGAAATAAAAATAATGGCAACATCCACATTGCTATCTACAGATTGAATCCATATTATTATTAATTTATTAGTATCATTATTTTGATATAATAATATGAATGTATAAAAGAATGGAACCAAATTTCTGCATTCATTAACTAGCGAGTATAAGGTGTTTTGACCTTTTAACTTTGACAGTTACTAAATTTATATGCATTCAATTGAAAGAAATAACGAAATAAAGTTTGAATATGTGTCGAGTTTTTTTAACTGTCAATAAGACGGGACTATGGAGAAGGAATAACACAATACAGCAAAAAAAAAAAAAAAAAAAAAAAAAAAAAAAAAAAAGCTCAAAGGATGATCCTGTATTACTAACGGTACAAAATTAGGGGATTCCCCAATCGTTTTATGTGCACAAAACCGATTGATTAGACGTGACCGCTTTCAGAAATTAATGTAAGTATAGATAGCTTATAATCCAAAGAGGATTCCCGCTAAAAAGTACTGGTCAGCTGGAGACATGTATTGTGGGTCAAAGTTACATTTATCAAATGGGAAAATAAATATAACTTCCAGGATTAAATAAACCAAAAGGCAGACCCGGGTCGTTACAAGTTACGACGTTACGTAATTTTACTACTTTTTGTTTAAAAATAACGTAACGTCATTACTTTTTGGTAGCAGTAACGAGTAACGCGTTACTTTTTTAAGTAATTTTTGCGATGTTTAACGACACTACTTTCTAATATTTCAAGCACTTAACAATAAGTTTCTAAATCCATTAACACATAAATGCTTTTGTAATTATACTGTATAGTAATTCAAAATTACTGTTATGACTTTGATTAAAATCTATCTATTTATAATTTATCTAAAAAATTAAAGGAAAAAAAAAAACGCAATATTTTTAACATGTCTTTGAAAATGATTATATTTGATAAGGCTTATTTTGAAATAAATAAAGTAAAGTAACGTTAAAAGTAACTTTCACTACTTTTACGAGTAGTGAGTAACGTTGTGTTATTACTTTTCAGAAACTGTAACGAGTAATGTAGTATTATTACTTTTTTCTTAGAGTAGTGAGTAATGTAACAAAGTTACAAAAAATCAGTAACGTGACATAGTCTGCTAAAAGGCAACAGAAAATTAAATAACGATATTCTTTTTGGATTACCTAAAACCTTTAACAGAAATAACAAAAGTAGAATTTATGAATTGTATAAAATAAAATTAAAGCTCTATAACTTGATATAAAAAAAAAAATACTGGTCACAAGAAAATTCTGAGCACGATTGAATATATGGCGTTTATCCTAACACGTATACGTGTAGCATTATGAAGCGACATGACCTCTTCTTTATTATGTGTACTTACATATCACGTACGGTATGTCAACTAAACTTAGTTCTATTATATAACATTTTACTTCATTTTACTTTACTTCAACATAATATAACAAAAAAGGGGCATCTTCTTTTATACTGCAGCTATATATTATAATGTATCCAGACAGCTAACGATTCAATTCAAATATCATCTTTCGTAATTACAGACTTTACATTGAAAAAATTTAAACAGTAATAATAAGCCGCCTACGTTTTTTTTTTTCATTATTACTATTTTCTTTTTTAATTCCATTGTTTATTATAATTTTAATGTATATAATAATAACCACTATTTAATTTCATTAAAAAAGGCTTAATTAATGCTTATTAAAAATTTGACGTAAATTCTGTAATTTTGTCTCTCTCTTTCTCTTTCTCTTGCTCCCTAATTTATACAAAATTTTAATAATTTTGAAAGGAAAAAGGTTGCTTTTTAAAGTCACTGTACAGTAGTATTTTCTCCTTTATTAATTTTCTTCTTACTTTCTCTCTCTCTCTCTCTCTCTCTCTCTCTCTCTCTCTCTCTCTCTCTCTCTCTCTCTCTCTCTATCTCTATCTCTCTATCTTTCTCTCTCTCTCTTATCTTGTTACGTTGCTCCGCAGAATATTTAACTATACATTTTTATATTCCACATAAAGACACCTATACCTTTTTTAATAACAAATAATAATAATTAGCGCTTAAAATATCTGTTGAGTAAAAACTATAAAAATTGCATGTAAGCTACAAAATACGTTATATAATATCTAAAAGTTAAAACTTATATTTCAATACATTTCAATATATGAGCCGTTAAATCACACATTAGTATTTTTTCCCCTTCTGAAATGCATATTGTTTTTATTGGTACGAGTATATTACATACTCATTAACATGGTACTCCAATAACTCAATAATAAATAATCACTATTATAACAATTTTAAATATGTGTATACATATATATATATATATATATATATATATATATATATATATATATATATATATATGTATATATAATGTATGTATATACATATGTATATACATAATATATGTATGTAGTTTGCATTATTTATAATTTAAGATTTATTATACTTATTGAAAAAAAAAGGAAAAGTTTATTCTGAAAAGTATTTTACTTTCAATAACAACTATATATTATACTGTAAACGTAATGTAAGTTAAAGTAGAGAGAAAAATCATACAATATTTACAAAGTACATTTAAAACGTATTCAAATGCTTCAGAAAGCTTTTTTTTTTTTTTTTTTTTTTTTTTTTTTAATGCATTTCATTGTTTGCAGTAAAAATAAAACTATATATATTTATAACATAAAAATATAGGTCAACTTAAAATATTCTTTTAATATAAAATATACTTTTTCTTCCGTATATTATAATTGTTATGAAATACAGCGTAAATTTTTATAATATTCGAAGGAAAGAAAGCTCTGTCACTCATTAGTCATTACTGTAAAGGGAAGTCTATTGTTATACATTTTACTCAAATGCATTTCCGTAAGTGCAGTATTAATTATGTACGTTTTTATATAACAAATTTCATCACTATATGAGTATCATATTTTTATCATTTTCTTGTTTATTATATATTATTGTTGTGATGAAGGAAAATAAAAAATAAATGAAAACATTTTTAAGTTGACATTATGCAAGATGTAATTATATACTTTTAATTATATTTTTCTACAATATGGTTTTAAGAAAAAATTGTAATAAAGAAATTTCATGAATAATATGTAAGTATAAATAATTATGTGCTTCGAGCGGCACTCGAAAATGTCATTGAAAACCGTTGCACAATGTTGCAGTGTGTCAAGTATGTATAAATAAAGGCTATGACGTCACCAAGCGTTGTCAATCTACGCTTAATAATCTTCTAAAACCTGTAAGCTGCAACGCTAACTAACTAGTTAAACCGTAGTTAAGTTGTTATTTTGATTGTTGCAACAATTAAAAAAAAGATAACTAAGGTCTAACTAGAGGTTGCAGTAATGGTATATTATATTGTTTTTGTTTTTTACTGCTGCGTCCAATGTTGGTTCAGTGATAGGGCCTTTGTTTTGCCCTGACTGCACCATTTGCCTATTTTGATATAAAGATTATATTTATTTATTTATTAATGTATTTATTTATTTATTTATTTATTTATTTATTTATTTATTTATTTATTTATTTATTTATTTATTTATTTATTTATTTATTTATTTATTTATTTATTTATTTATTTATTTATTTATTTATTAGAATTGGTCATTCATTACTTTTTTTCTCATTCAATCTTAAAGAAATAGAACACATTGAACAAAAAACATGTCTAGTATCCTAACATACCTAAATATCAACGTTAATTTGACCGGAGTCATTGATTTGTAATTTATTTTCCATTTACAAAATATCATATGCATGTTTATGACGTCACAGCATACTAGTCCACGCGCTTGGAAAGAGGCAAGCTGTGACGTCATAAACAAGAAGATGACATTTTGTGAATGTAAAATAAATTAGAAATCAATGACTCCAGCCAAATCAACGTTGATAGTTAGGTATGTTAGGATAGTAGACATGTTTTTTATTTAAAGTATTCTATGCCTTTAACGCTTGTGACATCATAATTATTACTTCTACAATACTAAAATCGTTGCAAAACTTAGTACAAGGTTTTCAGTTTTTTTTTTTTTTTTTTTTTGGAAGGAACATAAAATATTGTTGTTGGGCGTCTCCTGCAAATATATAATGTAAACCAGCGTGCTTTACAGGGGAACTTTATTTTTCCTTGGTGAAAACTAAACTTTGCCGACAATTGATGAACCAATATATAGATAGTCTCTCTATACTATCCGTAAGAACCTAAGAACCCCTGGATGTGTATAATGACTCTCACACAGTTCTATATTTTCAAAATTAAATAAATTTAATTGCATAAAAAAATACATGCCATCAAACTGATTGCACATTTATATTTTGAAAAATCGAAAAAAAAAAAAATAATGCGATAAGGGTCTATGCATTCATGTTAAAGTCGACGCCATGTTGGATAACTCAATAACATGAGTGGTATAGTAAAAAAAAATCATTTTGCAAGTTTAAAAATAATATCCAATATTTTTTTGAGCATTGATGCTGTATATACGTATGTTGAATTAGTATCTCAAGTATGTGAGAAAAATTACACATATCAAAAAATTACCTGATTTCCCAAAGAAAATTGGCTTAAATGAAGTTTATCCTATGCTGAGCAATGTTATGCAGTGCACTACTCCAGAATGGCCTCCAAGCGAAATAAATATGACATCATTCGCATACACCCTTATACATACACCGATGTGTTATATTAAATAACATATATTATATTTGAAATAAAATACTTTATACACTGTGCTATAAAGTAATAGAAGAGTAAATTAGTTTTTTTTAATTAATGTGGTCCGTAAAAAATATTTATATACATATTTTTATAATTTAGTTTTTGATAAGTAAGTTGTATGATTATGAGTGGGATAAAAGTTACAAAATATATAAAACCTATGGGAATTAAAATAGTATTTTAAATATAAAAGGCATAACATTAATAAATTTGAAAATATTTTCACAAGGAGTTTGAGCTAGCATTGAGAAGATTACTCAAATATTTAAAAAATATAATATATATATATATATACTGTATATAATATAAATATATTTTTGAACAATCCAAGATTAGGCCACACATGTTATCACGTCTAAAACGCATTTATTCCAGCGTTTTTGAATAAAAACAATTGATTAATTTAACTGCAAAGAAAAAATAATTTTATCCACGTATTTTAATTGTCTTTTTCACCTTTCTTCTTTGGTTCATTTTTTTCTTCTACTTTTTCATCATTATTCATTATTATTATTTTTTTTATTATTATACAAAATCTAACCAAGGCATAGCTTTATCGGTTGACTCATAATATTTTTACACAGCATGTCTTAATTATTTACATATTTATGATTCAGTCATACTATATTTCGTATTTATTTCAAAACAAAGAAAGTATTGACAATTTGACACAATTTAAATTGACCTTCCAATTACCAAGGGGTTTAAGTACTTATTTTATTATTTATTTATTAACTATTATTATAATTTTACACTTATCCATATTATTATTGGTTTGAATGATCACTCATCAGCAATACTTATACATGCCTGTCTAATCATTGACATTAGTTTAGCTTTATAAAACTAAAAAAAGACAAAACTTTCTATTAATGTGATGAATAAAAAAAAATATTAAAAATTCCATGGCTGAATTTTTAAAAATATTGCGCTCATAAAAATATGACACTTATAACTGAAACACTTCATTGACAAAAAAAAAAGTTAAAAATAAACAACAATATATAGAAGATAGATAAAGAGTTTAAACGAGACTATTATGCAAAATTATTTAAAAATGAAGGAAAATTATTTTTAGTCAAAGCTTGTTATAAAATTACTTTATCAAATCTGAACTTCACCAAATTATAAAATTAATTATGAAAATGAAACGTAAATTTACGTAAAATATACGTAAAATTTCAACTATAACTATGCGAACACAAAATACTGTTTCAAATTAAGCAACATTTTATTCAGAGCAACCTAATATAATTTATGTTCTTATATTGAATATAGCAAGTTGAATATTACTATTATAGTTACTATTAGTAATTATGCTATAATAAGAGCATAAATTAGAGATGTTTTTTTATAATACGGTAATTATTCAATGTAGTATAATTTTTTTTTTTTTTTATTTATTTTTTTACGTGTAATACAATATTACATTGTTGCTTTTATATCATATTAAATTTCTGCATGGATTTTATTTTCCAGTGAAGAGAACTAAATTTTCCCAGCTTAAGAAAATTAAATGAATAAACAGAGAAGAGAGACGAAGAAGAGAGAGAGAGAGAGAGTGAGACATAATTGAAAACAAGTGTTTTCTGAGCTTAGACAGCTTATATATATATATATATATATATATATATATATATATATATATATATATATATATATATATATATATATATATATATATATATATATATATATATATAATATTACATAACACAACAATGCTTGTAAATTAATCTTTATTTAATTTATGATAACACAACAGTATAGAATTTATTTAATATCAAAATTTTGTCATAAAGAAAATAAATAATATGTTTTTCATTTTATATTTGAGTTTAATTAAACGAGCTTTAAGGATTTTGTTACCCATAATATAAGGTCTATGCATTCGATGCCATGTTGTATCACTCAATAACATGGGCCGCATATAAAAATGACTCATTTTGCCAGTTTAAAAACACCACGCAGTATTTTTGAGAGCATTGATACTGTTAATTAAATTAGTATTTCAAGTATGTGAGAAAACGACTGATAATAAAAATTAACTGATTTCACAAGGAAAATAGCCAAAAAATGAAGTTTTCCCTATGCTAAGCAATGTTTATTCATTACTAATGCGTTTTAGCGCATTAAATATGACCGCCATGTGGATACACCCTATATACAAAACAATTAATATGAATAATATACAATTTTTACCAAATCAAGAAAATTATTTTTGAAAATATAATTATTACTGATTCAGACACGTCTTTTATTTTTTGTCATTACTTTTGGTATCATTTCCAGTTTTACTAATCATGTGTTTGTTGTTTATTAGTACATACAACGCTTTATTATTATTATTTCTTCTCTTTCCATTTATGCGTTTTGTTCATTAAAAATAATATTTAAGACTATACAAAATTTAAAGGATAAGGCCTCACATATGCCGAATCCAGTAGCAGATTTTTGAATTTTCAAATCTTAGTCAAAGTGCTAGAGAGAGCGAGAGAGAGCGAAAGAGAGAGAGAGAGAGAGAAGGGGGGGAAGGAAGTAGCAGTGCTAAATATTTTACAAAGCTAAATTATCTTATCAAATTTAAAAAAGAAAAAAAAAGTATAACAAAATTTTCTTGTTGAATAGAATTTATAAATAAAATATATGATAAATTTTGACTAGAAGATATTTTTCATTATGATGTTTTTCGTTTTTATGTAAACAAAATGTTTTAAGGTTGAAATTTGCATAGTTTACAAGATCACTGATGCAGTAAATGTAAACATCAAGTAAGGGAATAGTGCCAAGCGATTATCGATCTTATTTACATTGCCTCATCTATATTCTCTCTCTCCCTCTCTTTCTCTCTCTCTCTCTCTCTCTCTCTCTCTCTCTCTCTCTCTCTCTCTCTCTCTCTCTCTCTCTCTCTCTCTCTCTCTCTCTCTGTCATCTTAAAAACCTCAATATTATTCTAAAGCCGATATCATATTACGTTCTTCTTTCTGATATACTCATAAACAACCAATTATATTTTTACGATCGATGAAATAAAATTGATCTATTTATTGATTATTTTTAAGCATACAAAATATTTACACATACTTGGAACATAATGTAATGAATAATAATATTTTTAATTTTTTAAACTTTTTGATTTTCTGTTATAGTGAAAATTTATTATTTCAAATTATAATACACAAAGTTTATGAAATCGCTATTGAAAAAAAAATAGTTTGCCAGTAAGAAAAAAATCATTTTTTTTTCTTTTTCACAGTTTTAACAGAAGCTTACAAAAATACTATTATTTATTCAGCTTAATGAAATATTTTTAATAGTAATAATTGATTTTTAGTAAGAGTCCAAAAAAAGGTACATACCCATTTACATGGTCCTCTGACTATTTTTTAACAATAATTACTTGTCAGAGTGTTTCATTATTTTTTATTATCCATAATACATATAATTATCAGTTTTCAAGTAGCATTTATCAAAATATATATTAACTTTACACATTCTCACTGAATAATACGTACGTACATCATCACATTCACTTTATCACATTTAGAGTTTAATGAAACACAATACAATTTATATAAAATATAGATATTATTTTGAGCTTCAACTTGCTATGTTTAATAGTGAGAATATTTATTTATTACATTTATACACCTTATACTTTATTACACCTTTATGAAACAGAACTATTTTCATTTTACTTCAAATGTATTTTACAACATGTATTTTAACTGGGGCATGGGATGTAGCTCATCAATATAACGCATTATCAATCCCATAGAATGCAGGAAAAAGAAAAAGGAAACCTTATTTCCTATATCACAGTAGCTTATATACATACATACAGTAGTTTATCTCCTATTGCGGGAATGTCGGATAAAATGCGCGCCACAATTGCTCGTATAATTGCTTATACGTTTGGTTCTGCAGTCTCCTCCAGGAGCAATTGTGTCGCGCATTCGATCTGACATTCTCAGTATAGGAGATAACGAGATAACTTACTGTATAAGTATCAGCTACGCACACTAAAAAATAATCATTGAAAAGCTTGTACACAGTTTTACAATGCTTGGAATTAACGATTATGACGTCACTAATCATTGAAATTTTAACGATAATAACGTTAGTGACGTCACATGCGTTGGAACTGAATATGAAAATCATAGATTTGTAACGTTGGTCAAGTTTAACGTTTATTCCATTGTGATCCTAACGGTTGTGACGTCATTTACGTTTTTATCGTTAGATTGTCAACGTTTAGTGACGTCATAACCGTTTATTCCACAATACTTAAAGCATTGCAAAACTGTGAACAAGCTTTTCATAGCTTATTTTTTAGAGTGTTTTGTGTTTCTGCTAAACATAGTTTAAAACTCCTTTATATATATATATATATATATATATATATATATATATATATATATATATATATATATATATATATATATATATATATATATATATATATATATATATATATAAGAAAAATACTGCAGTGATAAACGAGAAATTTAAATAAGGGATAAACTAGAACTAGACATACTTTTTTCAGTTTTTTGTGCTTTAAGCTTATAAAAAAGTAATGAATATTTCAACACCAGTTTTATTTCTTAAACTACATTTGAAAACTTTAGTTTTATCTAAAACGATGTAAATGTAAAGTAAATTGATTTTGCTGATTTAATACACTTTCAAGTAAAATAGATGCCATTTTTTTATGCATTTTTTTGTTGAATATATTTAAATAATATTTTAGAAGGGTTCAATAATTATGAATATAGAAGTAAAATAAGCAAATTTAATAAACCATTGAAAAAGAGAAGAATTTTGTGTTTACATATAATTAATACATAATATAATATATGATCGTTAATTTTAAACACGTCCTTACAGCCATTATCTCGTTACGTTACTCACTATTTCAAGAAAAGTAATAAAATTACTCTATATGTTACTCGGTACAGTTTCCGAAAATTAACAACACTATATTACGTCACTCATTAGCTCATTAGTCTTAAAAATAGTAAAGTTACTGTTAGCGTTACTTTACTTTTATTTACTTCAAATATTTTCTTATTAATTAAAATTATTTTCAAAAATTTATTTTAAATATTATTATTGTTTTCCAATGAATTTAAATCAAAATCAGAACAGTAATTTTGAATTACTACATATTGATGAAAGTATATTTATTTACTTATTGATTTATAGAAGCTTCTATTTTCAGTGCTTGAAATATTAGAAAGTAGAATCGTAAACAGTAGTGAAATTACGTAACTTCGTTACTTGTAATGACGTAAGTGCCCATGTCTGGTTATTTATAGCATATAAATGATACTATAATCAATGGGGAAAGTATCTATTTCTAATAATTAATTCAAATATATATATATATATATATATATATATATATATATATATATATATATATATATATATATATATATATATATATATATTTATATTTATTTATTTATTCATTTCTTTCATCCTACAATCACAATACACTTTTCACAAATTACAACAATACATATCCGCTTAGGTTATTACACGATTGTAATTATTTTATTATTGAAGTAAATATATTAATAATTGTTTTGTTTTTTTTATTCTTATTTGACAGTATTATGTTTGAAAAATTGTATGCAAATGTTGCGAATGAGAGAAAATATAAAAATTGTCTATTTTAATTTAAAATTTAAAAAAAAAAAAAATGTCAAAGCCTTACACTTTTCAATTTATCTTTCAACTTCTTGATGCTATGCTTAACTTATTTTTCTTCGTTTTTACTTTGTTATTTGAAGTTAAATTAACACAGGTTAAAGTTAAATTAAAGAACAACTTGTCATTTATCAAAAATACATATTTAATGTTGGAAGCTAACATATTGATAAAATAGATAACTAAAATAAATACGAATTTCTGTCTTGTTATAAAAAAATATTTCAAGGCTATCAGAGTGTATAATTTTTAATACTACGTATTATAACAGTATAAAAATTCTAACTTTTAATTGTAAAAAAAAAAAAAAAATACATATATATATATATATATATATATATATATATATATATATATATATATATATATATATATATTAAAAAAAATAATAAAGTTTTGCAGATTACAAGTAAAAACTAGAAAACCTTAGTTTACAAGATTGATTATATTTTTAAAGCTAACAATCAATCATCAATGTGGGAAAGTGTAATACACCTGCGCGACAAACTGTAAATCAGCAAATTCTAATTTAATTTATTCCAACGTTGAAATTAAATCTCTCTTCCCCTCTTTGTGCTAACATGTTTATAAAAACAAAAAGAATGTTTTATTTTTAATGAAACTGTCACCTCGGCAAATTTATTAGGACTGCTATGAGCCGCCTTGATGTTTATGCAACCTGGGCAACATATCTGCCCACATTGTTGCCTGCATTACAGGGGCTTTAATATTTTTTTTTACAAGTTTTAATAAAGACACAACATTATTTTTTTTAGTTGGAAATAGTGAAGGTGGTATTGTTTGTTTGTTTGTTTGTTTGTTTGTCTGTTTGTTTGTTTGTTTGTTACTTACTTACTTACTTACTTACTTACTTACTTACTTACTTACTTACTTACTTACTTACTTACTTACTTACTTACTTACTTACTTACTTACTTACTTACTTACTTACTTACTTACTTACTTACTTACTTACTTACTTACTTACTTACTTACTTACTTACTTACTTACTTAAGTTATAAGATTTTATTACGTTCCAAAAGTCTTTACAGAGTAGAACAAGTCAAGTCAAAACATCCTGTACTGTTAAACAGTTGGGTTAAATAAAAAGGTCTGTAGCCTGATTTTGCCCAATAAAAAGACATTAATAATAAAAATAACATACATATAACAAAATAATTAAATATAGCAAACTATGTCCTATTTAAGATGAATTATATTTGACATTATTAACTGTTAAATAATCAGATACTCTGTAAAACATATTTTCGAGCAGGTATTTCGGTACTGAATTCTTAAATAATAAATATGATTCACATTGTTTAATACTAGAGGTGTTAGGTGTTAGTGCATTATATAGCTGAGGAATACAATATTCGGGGCCTTTTTTACTAACAAATGACAAACGTTAATTTTCAATGTAATACTTGCCCCCCCCCCCCCCCCCTATTACGAGTTTCATATGAGTGGACACTGCGGAATGTTTTAAACCAAGAAGGATATCTTCGTAAAAATATAACATATTCATAGATATACATAGTAATGATAAAATATTTAATTCTAAAAAAATTAGGCTGATATGACATAGGGGGTTAAGTATCAAAAATGGTTCTAATCGCACGCTTTTGCATAACAAATACGTATGCAAATTCAATATGCGATTGCCATATTGAAGATGACTATATGAAGGAAAAATAAACATTTCTTAACGCTGGAAAATTTACATTATTTTTAAGTGACACTAGCAAAAATACACCCTTTTTTACTTTAACGCAAACATCTGAATAGTGAGTGGGCCAATTCAAAGTATCGGATATTGTTAATCCTAAAAATTTGTATGAAAAGGCGCTAAATGTGCGTGTTACTCTTGTAATAATGAATGACTCTGCTATCTACATCGATTGATAGCAACTATGTTGAACATCAGTGCATTTAGAAATATAGCAGAAGATGGCGTTAGCTGTATGATGGGAAATAGAGAATGGAAAACATCTCATGTTGGAAAAATTGTTGAAAATAATAAGAAAACAAGCAAAATTCAAACAGGAAAAAAGACAGATTTAATTTATTACGTCGTTATTTCATTACTTTTCATTCTATTTCACTTATCTTTGAGTATATTATTAATGTTTAGAAATAAATAGTACAATATATTTTCATATTAATATAATTTTAATAATAATAATTAGTTATTAAAATTTTCAAAAGATTTTTTTGTTTTTAATTTTAAAATTTAGTGTAGTTTTCAAGGTTTCATATTTGTTTTTTCCTCTTTATAAGCTCTACTGAGCTACGATACAATATATTTTCTGGTACTACTTTTTCTTTCTTTCATCTTGTGAAAAGTTTGTTTATTTAAAAGTCTCACAAGTGTTTATTTTAAAATATCAACCCTAACAATTAGAAATTATGGAAACTTGAATTTAAAAATTAAAACATATAAAAATTAACATGCATAAAAAAAAAATCTAATTTTATTTGGCAATGCAAATAATTCTAATTTGTAGCATACCAATCTTTTAAGTGCTTAAATTTTTATATTTTATCATACTTTATCAATTTTTTTTCATAATATAATTATTGTTATGCATAAAAGCAAATTAAAATATATGGTGTATCCTTATGACATCATATTTAATGCGCTTGCAGGCCATACTGGAGTAGTGAATAGGACAAACTTCGTTTTAGGCAAAATTCTTTGCAAAGTCGGTTCATTTTTTTTTTTAATTGTTATTTTTCTCACATACTTGATATACTAATTCAACATATTTACAGCATCATTGCTCTGAAAAATATGGCATGGTATTTTTAAACTGGTAAAATGAGCTATTTTCCTATTCTGCTTATGTTATTAAGTGATCCAACATGGCGTTGACTTTAACATGAATGCATAGACCGCATATTTAAATAACACATTTAAAAAAAAAAGTAAAATTAGTGTTAAAGAATGTATAAAAATTAATTTGAAAAAATCAGAACACCGAATATTTTTTTATTCTAGTAACGATTTTCTCATTTAGTAATTAAGTAGAAAAAATAAATTTTATATTAGAACAAACGTTAATTAATTACTATAGTCATGTATTAAATCAGAACATGCCAACACAGTCATGATGTTGTATATATATATATATATATATATATATATATATATATATATATATATATATAATGATATACATAAAGTGCGTTAGACATGTTTTAACCACACAATTTGATAAGAGAGATCTTGACATGTAACATCTAGTTATATACAGTAATTAAGTACATGTTAATTAGAGGTTAATTATCGTCACGCTAATCATTTTTAATTAACTATGCTTTTCATATACATACAAGTTTTCATATTGTAAACAAATTTTGCAAGATTTTTTTTTAAAGTATTTTAAGAGATTGAATAAGAAAAAAAGACGTAATTTTTTTTTAAATAATTTATGCACACACGGAAGAAAAGAATTTATTTATTTAATTAAGCAATAAATAATTAACTACATTGCAAAAAAAAATAATTTTTTTAGAGTTATACTTAAGAGCTAATTATATGATGTAGAACATAACTGATATAATTAAGTACCGCATATCGAGGGCGTTCCTTTATTTATTTTATATTCACTACACCTTAAAAATACAAACACAGAGAGAGAGAGAGAGAGAGAGAGAGAGAGAGAGAGAGAGTGAGAGAGAGAGAGAGAGAGAGAGATAGGCATTTTGAAGCAAAATTTGGAATTTTCACTTTCAGGTCGTTGGCAATAAAAAAAAAGTGGACTTGAGACTTTATAGTTGAGCACCCTCGTATAATTGCTTTAAAATAAATCATATAAATAATGTTGTTATAAATAAATATATCAATATGAAATTATTGAGCAAGTATAATAATTGAGAAACAATTTTTTTTATATCTTTGTATTGTTGTCTGATAAATTGATTTTTTCTGTGATATATTTTTTAATAGTAACCTGCTTTTACTTACTCAATAATCTGCATTTGAATTAAATTGCCTCACAAAAAATTACGAGTGTAAAAACTATAAAAGTTACAAACTAATATATTTTTCTCACTACGCAGCAAAATAAAAGCTACCTCATCTCTCACATTTTTTTTTATTACTTAAATACATCGTATTTTAATAGTAATGTTTTTTATACATTATCTAAGTATATATATTTAAGATTTATTATAATTAACTTAAAATTAGAGTATATAAATTGCAATCGCGTGTAAAATTAAAACTTTTAGTCTCTAATTTAAACATTTAATGATCCATATAAAAGACTGAGAAATATACATTAAAAACTTGTTAGATATCTTTCATAATAGTTTCGCTCTAGTATGTGTGTAATATATAGTTGAATTATAAGGTCATGGTCATTTGGGCAACACCTTCAAGCATTATTTTATATACCTTAAACTTAATCAATAAATATATTCTACATCCCTTCTATAATTTCATAATATTGTCACTAGGTGGCTTACACAGTGTTATATATACGTAATATATTAAAAATTTATTCCGTTCTCAAAAGATAACACAATTTATTATTCTAACCGTATATATTAAATTAAATTATAAATGATAAATTTGATGAATAGTTAGTTACATGATACGTAACATTTTTTTTTTTTTTTTTTTTTTGAAAGTCATCGATCAATTAAGTTAAATGTAATTATATCGTTTTTTATGAGCATGGCGATGAGCGATGACACGTTGAGTTCTGAAAATAATTAGAATTATTTTGTTCTTTGTTTAATGTTAAAAATGTTTGAATATATAATGGAGCTTTTCGGTTTAGCGTGCAGGGTAACGCGGGAAAACTTAAAGGAAGGGTCCCCTTATTTAACATTATTATTTATTTATTAAACACCAAGGTGTACTTATACATATTTATATACATATTTATATAGGTCTACATTTTTGCATATTGACTTAATGGTAGGGTCCGAGATGGACAATGAAGTAAGTGGTACCTGGTACATAGGCCACTACATAATACACATACACATTTATCATTACACTCGTGATATTCTTTAATTTGACAGATTACATGGTGGAAACCATGCACCGCATAACGGGTAAAAACATGCCTGTCTGTACAGTTTGGGCCTTTCCACCCATTAATATTATTAATATTAAATGCAGGGGTATTATAGAAGGCCAGGCTGATATCTTCAGTTTTACTTAGTCTATCCTTAACAAATTTAATGTAATTATCTGTTTTTAACAATTTAAATTTCACTTGTAGTTCCGTTACAAATAACTCCTCCCCTGCTAGCTCGTAAACCAGCCTTGACGACGTAAATTTTGACAAGCAAAGTATCCGTTTTAAGTACCGAGACTTAACAGATTCTAGATTTTTGAAGTCTGTTATAGACATAAATGACCAGAAAATTTCAATGCCGTACGAAGCAACTGGAGAGATTTTCAGGTGAAACAGTTTAATAGCTGTTTCCAAAGATAACGAATTTAGATTTGAGATAGCGAATGAAGATGACAATGCATTTCGACAGCGTTCTTTGATATGTTTAGAGAAAGATTTCCCCGTCTGTTGCATAATAACCCCCAGATAATTAAAAGAATTTACAAACTCTATCTTTTCTCCATTACAAGTTATTACATCTGACTTTGCTAAAGGGCCACCTCTCCTGAATTTTACAATTTTTGTTTTCGTAGCATTAATTTTTAATCCATTCAGATTAGCCCATTCAATAAGTTTGTCTAGAATTTTTTGAAGTTTTACAATATTATTACAAATAATAGCGATATCATCTGCATAGATGCTGATAAAGATATCAGGATCATTACAGATAAGGTCAACTAAAATGTCCAAGATGTCATGTGTGAGGAGGTTATATAAGAGGGGGCTACTCGGACCACCCTGTAGAACTCCGTTACTCTGCAAGATTGGGTCAGATAAAACTAAGCCATCGTTGATTATCACAAAATTGACTTCAAGCAACATGGCAATAGAAATTAATAATTCTTTAGGCAGTTTTCTAGTATTGATGAGCTTATGCATTAACAATTTTCTATCCACCATGTCAAATGCTTTCAAGAAATCAATAAAAATTACATAAGCATGGCCTGCTGGAACTGAGACTGCTTTTAGAATATGATCATGCAAGTATCTAACAGCTTGAATTGTGGATTTCCCAGGCATAAACCCAAACTGTACATCAGGGATTAAATTACGAGTTAAATTAAAAACTTTAGTACATGTAAGCTTATCAAACATTTTTAACATAATAAGACAATTAGCAATACCCCTGTATGAATTTGTATCCAAAATATTACCTTTGCCTTTGTATAATACAGATATCAGCGATGTTTTCCATTCTACAGGTAGTTTTCTATTTTGAATACAAAGATTAAACAAGTCTGCAATATATGATGAACTACATTGCATGCTAAACGCTGCAATGTGTTCTTTAGTGATACAATCTGGACCAGGAGACTTATTGTTTTTCATCTTCTTAAGAGTCAGATCCACATCTACATTATTAATAACATCGTATAATGAATTACAAGATATATAGTTTGCATCAACAAATTCACACAAATTAAGGGATTGGGAATTCAAAACATTGTTATTATTGAGAATAGATTTGAAGTGTGTTTCCCATTTATCCATTTGAATTGGACATTGCAATTTTTTAACCCTGTCCTTCTTTAAATAGGTATATGGAGTATTTTCTGCAGCGATGACTAATTTCCTCTCTATTTCTTCTCTATATAATTTAATTTTTGTTTGAATCAAATTTTTATATTCCTTTTTAACAATAGCAAAGTGCTTTAAAAGGTCCTGGTCTCTAAATTTAATTTGCTTTAGTTTGTGTAAAATATACAAGGAGTATTTTTTCAGTTGATATAACTCATGATTGAACCATGGTTTAGACTTTCTACTATATAATTTTTTAGGGACTGCTGAGTATACAATAATTGATTGCAATAACTTATGGATTTCATCGATATTTTGATCTTCAAATAGTTTATTTAACAATATAAAATTTTGTTCATACATAATATTTAATCTCTGAAAATCTAAGATGTTTGAGAGTTTATGTTTATTAGCAATTTGAACAGGTATGTTCTTACCATTACAAGTTAAGTTAAAAATTAAAGGGAGATGTTTACGTAAAGTTGTTGCAGATAAGGATGGAAAAACAACTGATGTATTTTTAAATTTTGACGGGTCATAAAATAATAAATCAATGGTACTGGATCCATTATGAGAACATTATATGATAATATATATATATATTGCGATTTTTGAGAAAATTACTCCACCGATACCCGAGATATTTAAACGAAAAATACATACTTTTGCGTTATTTAAGCCATAGAAATTTTTAAAAAAATTTTAAACTGAACCAATAACCTTCATTGAATTATGAAATTTTCTTTACATTTATTATTGACTTACACAAATTTTTTATGTACAATTTTGTTTAACCTTTTCTCATTGAAATTTTTTCCCGGCATTGGTGTAGAAAATTTCATACAATAATAATAATAACTCGCATTGATTAAGTACAGGACATTTTGTGTAAAAAACGCACTTTCTTTGATTCCTCATTGTACTGTAAATAACCTGTAAAATAAATCGGTGACTTATCGATTATCACTAAATATTCTATTTGCTTAAAACATGAAAAAGTGTTATCTAGTACGTATCATTCATTGAAATGTTTCCAGTTTTGATGTAGTATAGTATTCTTAAAAAATAAAAAAAGGAGGGGGGGGGGGTGAGCAAAAACTTTTCCACATGCCTCACCCATAACTTATAATATCGTTTCAAATAAGGACTAAAAATATAATAGCTATAACATAACTCAATCATTACGTTAATACTCGTATAGTAATAATTTCGAACATTGCTATTATGTAAATGTATTTTAATATCTTGTTATTTAGACTGTATATTTAAATCTAAAGAATAAGCATATTCTGACATTCATTTTACATTTTTTGAATCAATTCAATATTTTTTAATTTAATTTAGATAGAGAATTTTTTTTTTTACGCCTCATAGACATGCAATCTATTCTCATGAACTATGATGTTATATATTATATAAGTGTTCACAGACAATTTTTTTTTATCGAATAATCTTTCACCGCAACTTAAACAAATAATGAAAAATGTGTCCAACAAAATTTAAGAAGAAGAAGAAAAATTCTGTCAGAAATTGTTATAAATTTTTTTTTATTTTATTGTGACCTTTTTCCTGTTATTACTTTGTTTTCCGCAAACTTGGTATTTTATTATTTTTTTATATACTTTTACAGCAAAATCGTCATAAAGAATGTATACTAAAACATTGAGCAATGCGCACAATATATTTTTTAAATGTTTCATTAAAAATGTATCTTTTTTAAAAAACAAGAAATAGTTTAAAAAATAATAATAAAAATAATATGAGAAAAAATAAATAAATGAAAAAAATTTAACCTACACGCCAAAAAAAAACAAACTAAAAATGTAATAGGTAGACATATAATCTAGAACAAAGATATTCTTATACTACAATATTACCTAATGCAGGTGCACTGTGCAACAATAAAGGTGTGAGTCACTTACATTAAGTGGTATTGTATAGTTTTATAACTACCTGTTCCAAATTCATTGCAAAATACAGGATTCATGTACCTGCCATAAGAAGTAAATTTTTTCCGTGTATTATTTTGTTATCATTTCTCTTGTAATATTAGATTTTATCCTTACATTATTTTTCTCTTGTTCTCGCAATTAAGAAAACTTACAAGAACTGTACAATAACAATACCAAATATACTTTTTAAAGATAAGACAAAAGTTGAACATTGACTTTTGTAAGTTTTCATGCTTTAGTCTAAATACTTGTTTGTTTGATTTGTTGTGTAAAATATTATTAATGTTTTATTTTAGGATATAATTATAACAATCTATATCAAAGTTTTGAAATTTGAGAAACGTTTATTGTGATTGTTTTGTATTAATTTGAATAATAAAGAAGTCTTTTGTTTACGAAATTAATTAACATTATTGCTCTTTTTAAGTGCTTTTATTGTCTTCTAATTGAATAATGATTTTGAGGTTAAATTTATTATATATTTGTAATAAATGTGAAAACTTTATGTTCAAGCTTTCTCTCTCTTTCTCTCTCTCTCTCTCTCTGAAAACATTCAAATATATTCCAAATTTATTGTCATTATTATTGTTTTAATCAAAATCTAAAATTCTGTCAAAAAATTCATTCTTGGGCTCGATTATCGTAAATAATCGATAACGATACTATAACGATAACAATATTTGGTTATCGATAGGCCAACGCAGCCGTCAGTCGTTCTTTTTGCGACAAGGACGGCTACACCTAATATTGGTCTTATTTTTACGCTAAGCCAATGGTTATCGTTATAGATTAACAAAAATTGACGATATTATCGTTGCATCGATAACGATATTTTTGCTCTAAAAATACACATAAAAGTAAGAAAAGTGCACAGAAAATATGAAAATATCACCCAAAAATTAAAATATACAATACAAATGAGGCAGGTAATCTTTGTAGCAATCATGAGGGTAATCATGAAGCAATATTTTGAAACATTTTATTTCAATAAAAACATTGCGCTATGATTTATAGTTATCATTATCAAAAAACTATCGTTATAATGTGAGGCTGGAATACAGTATCGTTATTGTTATACATATTTTATGGGTATCGAACCCAAAACTGAAAAAAATCAATAATTTTATAAATTTACGAATTAAATAATAATAAAATTCAATTTTCTCCATAAATTTATTTCTAATATTAGCATAAGCATATTTCAATATACGCATTCTACAATATTTCATTTTTTCAGACATCTATTACTTAATATTTTGGATAAATGGAAGTATCCTATATCATTTTTTGTAAAAGGATTACAAAATTTGATAAAAATTTATTTAAACATTTTATAAAAAAAAAAAAAAAAAAAAAAAAAAAGTTTCCACAAAATTTTATTTTCCTCTCAATTTAATTTTTTTTTAACGCGTGAACAGAGTGGGGTGCTTAATATAAATATTTAAAAAACAATTTGAGAAAATAAAATTTTAATAATGAAAGCTATAAATTCAAAACATATTGATTTTCTTTTAATAAATAATTTTATTTTCCTTCTAGTTTATCTTAATTATTTATTGATTTAGAGTAGGATAGGTTTTAGTAATATTAACTTTCGTAAGAATTTCTTCATAAAGTATTTTATATGGTTTTCCTCATAGCATTCATCAAAAATAAATTTAGTTGAAATGTAGTAGCATGAAAGAATTATTTGATTTAAAACTTTAATTAGGTTTCGATATTTAAAGGTTCTTTTTTAAAAATAATAATGATAAAAAAAAAATTAACTGAAAGAAAAAAATGTAAAATATTATTCAACAAAATTTAAAAACATTAAATACTGTATATTATTATATTTACCTAGCAGGAGTTGGGAGCATTTTTAATTCTTTGAACAAACCGTATCAATTAATTATTTAATCAAAAATCATGGAATAATAATAACTAATTCTATGGTCTAATACACTGCCAATTTAATATGTAGCAAAATGTTGTTCTTACGATGATGTCATATTATTTTAACATGAATTTTACTTATGGTTTTGTCACCTGCTTTACCTAACATTGTATAAGTACCATTTAGAGTGAAACTTGAGGCAGCAAAGAGGGAGAATGAGAGACGTACTGCTTGACAACTTTGTTTTGTTTCTCGTCAAGCTCTAAAACATGGCATTTTGACGATATATAAGAAGGACAAAAAAAAAGTTAGAAAATAAAAATAAAAATATTGTATGTTTTAAAAAATAGTTTCGATTTTTTTTTTTTTTTTTTTTTTTTGCTGAAATATTGATATATATAGCCACAAGTAACCTGTATTTATGAATGAATGAATGAATGAATGAATGAATGAATGAATGAATGAATGAATGAATGAATGAATGAATGAATGAATGAATGAATGAATGAATGAATGAATGAATGAATGAATGAATGAATGAATGAATGAATGAATGAATGAATGAATGAATGAATGAATGAATGAATGAATGAATGAATGAATGAATGAATGAATGAATGAATGAATGAATGAATGAATGAATGAATGAATGAATGAATGAATGAATGAATGAATGAATGAATGAATGAATGAATGAATGAATGAATGTAAACACGAGGTTTCATAATTAAACATTATTAACGAACGATGTTAAATGCTGTAATGTAAAGAAGTAACGACGCATTAAATGAAGTATGTACCTCAAACTGGGGAGTAATACAATTGATTTTCCGCTAATAATTTCTAGTGACGTTATCTCGCGTCGCAGTATTCACATCACTTGTTCTTACTAAACTTATAAAAATCAATTCTCAAAACTTGAATATACTGTATAACTTGTTTCAAATATTTTAACACAATATTATTAAAATGGTTGAATTAACATTTATTCAAAGCTATAAATTTCTAAAACCTTTGTCATTAACCATACGTAATATTTATTTAGTTTTTTTTATTATTTTCTTTTATATTTTTTTTAGTTATAGTATTAATATATTTCACACTTCTAAAATTAATTTATTAAATCAATGTAATTTATCTTATAAAAATAAGATGATATATTAAAAAAAAAATAACTTCAATTTTTGTTAATATATAACTATAATCCTCTTCAGTCCAAGTATACAATACTTTAGAAATCAGATAATTCATTAAAAAAAAATCTAACAAGTTGAGATAAAAATTCAAAAGTTGGCCCAGAAAACGCCTTTGAATTTATGCGATTTTTAACGCTATTCATCAGTCCGCCAAAGTAAGAAAACCTTTTTGACAAAAGAGACATTCATTCTGA
This sequence comes from Ecdyonurus torrentis, assembly GCA_949318235.1. Taxonomy (NCBI): domain Eukaryota; kingdom Metazoa; phylum Arthropoda; class Insecta; order Ephemeroptera; family Heptageniidae; genus Ecdyonurus; species Ecdyonurus torrentis. The sequence continues at coordinate 11,229,794 of OX439136.1, forward strand.
GAGCCGCAAAAAAACGTGGTTAAAATATACGACACTGAAATATTTTTAAAAAAAATCATAGACTGAGGAGGATAACGTTACTTTTTGCAATATTATTAATCTATATAGAAATAACCTGTTAACTTTGTAGTTAGCCTAACGTTAAAGAGTTTCGTTAAACGACTACAGGACTAGTCATAACTTATGATAAGACTAGTCCTGTAGTCGTATAACGAAACTATGACTATGACTCATAAGCATTCTGTTTTAGGAAAAAAAACTATAAAAATGTTTATGGGGTTAAATGTTCAAATTCTTACCTTAACCTTGAAAAACATTTTAAAATTGTGTTACACCCTGTCTGTAGAATCTAAATTTAATTTACAGCGAACGGATATTGGAAACGCAACCCCGCTGATATGTAAACTCAAACTTATTAATTTATATGCTTTATATATCCTTGAAGACATTTGACAAAAGGTGTTATACTTGAGTGATTATCGTTTTTAGCATTATATTTGTACTACAATTTCATAAAGTGTAAAATTTGAAATTTAATTTAACATTATCAGGTAATTTTTAACTTTATTTGTATAATATACATAAATATTATAAATTTTTGAACTATATGAGTGAATCATTTTCTATAATATTATAGCTGCATTGAACATTTTATTTAATTCAAGAATTGAGATAAAAGATTTGGTATTGTAATTTTACTTTTGGAATTCTACGGGGGTTTATCTTTCTTTCTTCCTTTGAAATTTTGAAATTTAAACCATGAATATTGAGCTTACTGGTGTGAAAATGTCAATACCCAATTTTTTTTTTTTTTTTTTTTTTTTGCAAATTAGTTAGGTGTAAGGTGTGTCAAGATCTCAAAATCAATATTTTTTTTTTATTGCGATGACTGATAAAAATACAATTACCACAATATTATTATAAAACATACGATCGTAATTTATTTACAAAACAAATTTAATTATATAATATTTTAATGTAAAATAACATAAAATTTTATAATATAATTAATGTTAATTAACTTCAAAACTTATCTTTTAAGTTAAAAATATATGAGAAGTAAAACATCGGTCAACATCAAACAACAAAACTTCCTAATTTTAGGAAGAATTTTGTCAAAATTTATGTTGCTTGAACGTCATCACATCACTCTGCTATTTTTGAAACACGAAGCTCATTATTCATTTATTTGTCACCACAGTTGATGTATTATGTAAAAAAAAAAAAAAAAAAAAAAAAAAAAAAAAAAAAAAAAAAAAAAGTTTTCAAATAGAGAGGATATAAATAATACAGTATTTCATTTCCTTAAAACTATGTTATGTGTAAATTTTTAGTTTATTTAGATAAAAAAATATAATATTAAATAAATAAATAAATAGAAAAAGTCATGTTCACACAGCGATATATATATGTATATGTATATGTATATATATATATATATATATATATATATATATATATATATATATATATATATATATATATATATATATACATACATTCATATATATAATATATATATGTTTATATATATATATATATATATATATATATATATATATATATATATATATATATATATATCATATATTATTTTGATTATTTATGTGTAATGGCATAACATTGGGTTTAACCTATTAAGTATTATACTATTAATAATATTACTAAATTATAATTTTTCTTTACAGAGAAAAATAAATAGAGGTACTACGCGATTTACACTATATGAGGATTACACTATACGATTGTGATAATATATTTTACCATTTAAATACAGCGCGTGTTTTTCTCATAAAAATAACATTGCAAATTTAGTGCAAGTTTTTGAATGGTTTTATTCATGATCATGTGTATAGCAGTATGTATGGCATTTTGACCATTGCTTGCTATAACGCGAGTACTGTCAACTCTTGTTTTTCCGAGAGTCAGTGGTCCAGGTTGCACAGATCTGGTAGTCGAGACCATAAGAGTGTGATAACGAGTTGAGCCTGAGGTCTGGTAAGCCTCAGATCATACATTAAAGCCCATACTGAAAAGGTTTAATCCTGGGCTACACCGAAAGGTATTATGGCGTCATGATACTTACTTTTTTTTCTTTTTTTTTTTATGTGTATAGCAAAATAATTGAATTTTTTCATCATATTTATATTGAAATGTTGATTATTTATTTCACACTTTTTTTGTTTGAATAATTTTCTCTTTTATATTTATTTATTCTATAATATGTAGTATTACAATCCTTTACAGATACAATATAAAACTTAATAAGAAGATGTAAAATGTAAATAAAATAAAATGTAAATGACAGAGATGTGACGCCAATATATTATTATGCAGATGAAAAAAGTTGAGAATTTAGGTCAACGGAAGCTTCATTTAAATAACATTTTAATGACACAAACATGTTGAATTATATTGTAGTTATATAGCTAACACTTTTTATTTACATATAATAATTTAACTTCTTTCTTTTTAATGAAACAACACAATTTTAAATTCAATTTATTGAACAAATTTACAATTTAAAATATGTATAATAACGTCTAATAATATTAAAAATGTTTTTTTTTAAGTAAGTTTGAGATAATATTATATTAAAAATCAAAATACTGCAAAAATAATTAAAGAAAATAGCAAACATTATATAGAATAAATATATAAGATATTATACTATTTAATCGTTTTGAGCTCCAAATGTTATATTGATAATATGATAAATATCATTTAAGTTTTCATCATTTACAAATAATATTATAGTAAGGATATTGTTGAGAGTTTTTTTTTACAATATAACCATAACACATGCAGATTAATTCTGAGTTTTTTATATTGTGTATAATAAATTCATTTATTTTAATTTCGTTATAGATGACCTGTAATTTTATTCGTATTTAGTACTATTTAAAATATAAATATTTACATTTAAAAATTAATATTTATTAAAAATGTAAATATGTGTAATATTAAATAAAAAAATAAATATAATTAATTAAATTTATGCACATAAAAATATGTTAAAAAAAAAAGTCATAATATTAAAAAACACACAAATCTTTACTTTATTTATGAAAGTAATTTTATCTTATTAAAATGTAGATCTAATATTTATTTTCATGCTTAACTTACATTTTATTTCACTGTATACTTTTTAAAGTTCAAACTTATTACCATAGCATTCATAACTTTGAATTTACTTTATATTAAAAATTTATGTAAATATAATTTTAGCAATAATTATAAAGAATAAGTTCATTAGTTATAGTAATATGTACAATTTATATATATTTTCTAGCTTAATTTATTCAAAAATTATATTAAAATATAGTTCATTACTACTGTGATGTGTTGTAACATGGAAATGTTGAATTTGATTTAAAGTTACGTTATTTTGATATAACATTTAATGTAATCAAAAGTTTTTATAAAATATTGAATAAAAAATAAGTTATAAAAGAACATAACAAAAAATAGTGTGCTATTTATATTATATAAAAGGTTTCTATCATTCTAAATTATTCTCTATGAATGTTACTAATAACCATTATTTGATCAGCATTATAAAGATAAAGTAATTATTTATTTTAACAAGCACTTTCATATGCATGATGAATAAATTATATTAGTTGTTTTACACTGTGTGGCGACATTTTTAGTAAGTTTTATGTACGTATATAATTTTAAAAATATACTATCCAAAATTTTTCAGTCAATACTTAAAATTTTAACAAGAAGCTGTCTTATAATTAAAAAATAATAATAGTAATAAAACTGAATAATTTTTTGTAGTTATATCAAATCGGGCAATACCTAATTTTCAACAGTTACTTATATGGTAATAATTTATTGGAATTGATTGATGGATTGATTGATGGATTGATTGATGGATTGATTGATGGATTGATTGATTGATTGATTGATTGATTGATTGATTGATTGATTGATTGATTGATTGATTGATTGATTGATTGATTGATTGATTGATTGATTGATTGATTGATTGATTGATTGATTGATTGATTGATTGATTGATTGATTGAACGATTGAACGATTACGAAAAGGACAAAAACATGAGTATGCATCATCCGTTGGAATCAATTTAAGCAAAAAAAACAACATGTGATTAATTAAAGTTTAAGAAAAGAGTTTTAAATTAAATACAGACAATACAAAATAAAAAGTATCTTATTTCTCTGAAGTGATTTACTGACAAAAAAAAACAACAACAAAGCTTAAACACAGGAAGTTAAAACGTTGATTACATAATATGTTTGGGTACCACCCACCTACATGATATGACGTCACAGTTTTATACAAGGACACTCTATAGTAATGTGCTTAATATCCGGTTAGAAGTAGCAATCTCTAGTCTGCAAATTAATATCTTTGTAGTACTGTATAGTAAACACAGTAAAATATTCTTAATTAAAACTTAATTTATTCAATTAATATCATAAATGCTCTCAAATATAAGTATTTGTCAACTGACAAAATGAGTTTTTATTTTTCTCTTGTGGGCCATGTTATTAATTAAAAAAACAACAATAATATTAATTCATATTAATATTATAAAAAAATTGTAAAATTTGTAAATAACATTACATTATTGATGGGTAAAATAAAAAAATGTGAATATTTTCTTTTATAAGGTTGTTGCATTCATGTTAAAGTAAAAAAAACGCTAAATACTAAATAACATAGGCCGGTATGAAAAAATAACACATTTTGCCATTTTTAAAAATACTTTGCAATTTTTTTGAGAGAATTGATGCCATTAAAAAGATGAATTAGGTTTTAGAGTACGTGAGAAAAATAATAATGACAAAAAACAACAACTTATTTTCCAAAGAAAATAGCAAAAACTCACGTTTGTCCTATGCTTAATAATATTATTAGTTGCTCAAATATAGAATCAAAGCGCATTTATTATGACGTCATGCGCACACACCCTATAGATTGTAAAGATTAGAAATTGAGAAATAATATTTTGTTAAAAAAATTTAATAATAAAATGAAGAGCAGAGAAGCTAGAGATATTAGAGCACATTGAATTGAAAAGTAATCAAATAAAAAATTAAGAAAGGAGAAATTGAATGCTGTATAATATTTTCATTCTTATTAATATTTAAAACCTGTAGTCATATATTTTATAATGTCGAGAAGCGAGAAGCGTATACGTTCAACTATTACGTGTTTGGGATGCGAGTAGATCAAATTATAGTAAATTACATTTAAATATTTAGCAAGAGTGGTGATGGTGACGTTAGAAATTTAATCAGCTGATACTCCAAGGATAACTACATTATTTGTTTATATTTAAGACGTGTACGTGTTAATATGACATCTTAAAAGTAATGAAAGAAATTTGTTTTATTTTAATTACAATTGATAATAAATGTTTCTATGACATATAAACGAACAACTGTTTTGAGGCTGACTATATATAAGTGACATTTTATATAAACCTATAAAAACAGAAGCGGAAATCACGTGACGGTAAAAGTGTGAGAAAACTTCGCGCCAGCAGTGAGTGTAGGAGTGCTTATGTTTACCCAAAAATGCGGAAAAGGAAGAGCCGGCAGAGAAAACCACGTGACGGTAAAGTGGGAGGTAGCTCAGGCCTAGCTTGCTGCTGGTACCAACTTGTCTCCCACTTTTACCGTCACGTGGTTTCCTCTTCCGGTCACTTCCTTTTCCGCATTTTAAGTAAACATAAGCGGTCCGTATGTTTACTCTAAAAAACGGAAAAGGAAGTGCCGGAAAAGGAAACCATGTGACGGTAAAAGTGGGAGATAGCTGAGGCCTAGCTTGCTGCTGGTACCAACATTTCTCCCACTTTTAACATCACGTGGTTTCCTTTTCCAGCACTTTCTTTTCCGGTTTTTAGCTTTACATAAGCGGTGAGTGATTTCGCTTACATCCGTTTCCTTTTCGACGTACTGCGCATACGTAGAACGTTGATACGGAAGCGGGTGTTAGTAAAATATTTTAAAGTCAGCCTCTAAGCAGTTGTTCGTTTATCAGTCAGTTGAAAAAAATACATCAGTGTGATATATGGTTTACCATTAGACTAACTGTACGGAGAAAATTAAAAACATAATTTATGCTGCATTGATGTCATTTTCGGATAAATGATGCTAAATCTAAATAAGAACTTAACATAAATAACTGTCACGTAATGTACAGCATAATATTTATGGTTATTTATATAATTATTATGCTATATATAGCATAAATTATTCTGTATACTGAACAAATTGTGGTGAAAATGAAGTAGCATAATTATTACGTATTTACTTTTGTCTATGTGACCTTTATTGACCTAGGCAGTTCATATTAACAATTATTGTAGTTTGATCTTGTCAAAATAAGTTAAAATTAAATTAATATTATAAAGAACAGTAATAATATAGCATACAATGAATTACACAACTAACTTGTAAGTACATATGTAATAAATAAATATATATTATAATGGAGTTTGTGAAACTGTGCTATCATCATAATATTCTAAAGTTGTATGGGTGGTGGTATGGGTGTCATTTATTTTTGAGCTATTATAAAAAAAGGAGCCTCATTTTATGTAGATTTTTTTTTTAATTTTGTAAAAGTTATAGCAAAGTGCCATACATGTTAGCACTTACCAAATATGGACTTCTTAAAAAATAATTTAAAAAACTGTTTACTTCATTATTGAGCCTACATACAATATTTACAATATGACATGTACAAGTCATAAGTAAAATGCAGATATAAAGGAATGACATGCTGTAGCCTGGCTGTAGCACCCTTTGGCACCATACACAGTGGGCTGGGTTTATAGGGTGGTTTCATTCATGTTAAAGTCAACGTCATAACTCATAAGTGAGTATTAACATTGGCCGGTATAGGAAAATGGCACATTTTGCCAGTTTTAAAATACTTCGCAATTTATTTGAGAGCTTTGATGCTGTTAACAGGTTGAATTATATAGTATACCTTAAATATGCAAGAAAAATTATAATGACCAAAAAATAGCTGATTATTCAAAGAGAGTAGCCAAAAACTACGTTTGTCCTAAGCTGAGCAATGTTATTCATTGCTCAAGAAGAGCATCGAAAAGCACTCAGAATGACGTCATGCGTACACACCCCATAGGCACGACCAGTGTTGAATTATTACGATTGCTATATTAAAGTATGGTGGTTTTATAGGACCCGCAGAATTAGATCTTTTTATTATGTATGGCATAATATGCCTTTTGGATGATTACAAATAATAATAGATAATAAATAAGAGAGAAAAATATGCTTTTAATAAATAATTTAAGTATAAAATTGCAAATGCTGTGTTTTACTTTTCCGCTTCCTTATATACTGTAGTATAAAACAAAAGTAATTAAAATTAATTTTCAATTGTTATATTTATATTGAAACACAATTCAAAAGTACGTGGATATTTATTTTAATATTTAAAACAAAAAAAATTATTTTACTGCAACAAAAAAAAAAAAAGTAGAAATCAATACTTTTATTTTCACCATAATTGCTTTCATTTTCAAATCAAGATCCTAATTTTTGAGAAAATAATATTTAAGTATTACAATTTATTAAAATTCGTATATCCTTTATATATATTTTTTCTATTATTATTATTAATTTTATATCTTTTATTTAATTTTATCATATTAAATACTTAATATAAGTGGTTAAATATTTTAATTCGCCTCGATAAACATTATTTTGTAAGTACTTTACAACATATAAGTAGAGTACTCTAGAAGGAGAGTACTCTACATATGTTGTTGTAAAGCTTTCATAATAGCATTGAGTAATTAAAATGAATTAAAACATCATCTAAATAAAAATTAAAAAAAAAATATTAATTATAAATTAATAGCAATATTTGATCAAAAATAAAATAATTACAAGTAAATAGGTATAAAATGGAGCAGTTATTTTTAAATCCGTGTTAATGTTTCATTATAAACTCGGAGATTAGTGATTACTAAAGGAAACCCATTAACTCTGGCTAATCGTTTATATTACTTAATGCATATTCACTAATAAATTGATAATTGCGTCTTGATAATCACTAAATTAACTACCTATATAATCTAAATATTAGAATTTTCAATTTACAATTATTACTTTATTATACATATGATAAAATAAAAAGTATAATAATGCTATTATAAATACTCTTATAATATTGATTGCATATTATATTCAATAAAATGTAAAGAATTCAGACTTAATACAATTTAAGTACCAAAATAATATATAACGACTACAAGACTGCAAAATATTGATATTGATGATCTGTGAAAATTGTTTTTAATTAAGATTGAGGTATTATATAAAAATAAAGATTTTGCATATTATTTTCAATGGGAATTTTTTTTTAATTAATTAATGCTGTTGTGATGTACAGCTCTGGACAAAAGTTCCCGAACTATTTGTATAGGCAACCCTCAAGCACACTATGTTATTGTTATGAGAAAACGTAGCGGGAACTATTGGCTAGAGCTGTACGCTGTACAGTCATTTTACTTAAAAATGAATTTCCATTGATAGAAATTCATACATATATTTTTTTTTTAGTAAAATGACCGTACACCGTGATACCTATTCTATTATTTCCATTATTACAGTATATTATAGCAAATCGCTCATGTTGCGTCGAAAGAGCGTACTCATATTTGGCTACTTTCGATGATGCGCGCGCTACCGCCACAAGTGCAAATACGCTCTTTGTGGTACAGGATAAAAATGCAAGTACACCCTTTCGGACGCAACAAAGGCAAAATATTTAATTATGTTGCATATTATAATGAATAAAAGTTGCTGAAAATGAGCTTGCAAAATAATACGCTTTTATTTTTGACCGTGTATTAAGAAATAATATATTAGATTAAAAATTCGACTGTTTTAGAAGTCCGTGGTCAAACAAAGTTTTTAAGTGAACTAATGTACAAAATACTAGTTAAGAGACTATAATTAATAATCTTAAACTCAAAAGTTAAAAAAATCAAAATCAAAATTAGATGTAAATTTTTATTAAATAATATCTTTAACTAGAAGTTTATTAGTGATAAGTGCTAATCCTTTATACATTATAACTTTATTTTCTATAGTTTCTATCTAAATTCCTCAGAGATATAAGTTTCTATACTTTTTTTTCCCCACGAAAGAAAGCTTTTTGAAAACTATCTATAATTCATCTTAATCAATCACTTTTTAAGTGTACGATGATCGATTTTTTTTAATATAAAAATATTTGCTCTGGATATACAGAGACACACTTCGTTTTTTTATTTATTATTTTTTTGTTTCACTTACTTCTTGTGTCATTCAAATCAAAACTACTTTACTTAAAAATAGGCAAAAAAAATATCTTAACATATTCACAATATTATAATATTATAATACTTTCAGGGCTGCATAAAGTCCTAAAAAAATACACAAATCAATGTAAAAATTGAACTCTTAAAAAAAAAAAAAAAGTAATAAATTACGTGTTTTCGGATGTATTTCTTTGAAATTGAATAACCTCATGTTTTGATATTCTATTATTTATTATTATAGTATTAGTAAACCCTCTTTCTCCTCTTGAGGTAAAATAGATTAAATATTTTATAGTATAATGATAATATTTTACACAATAAAAAGTTTATATAACTCTATTAATAGTTTTAAAAGTAATATAATACGTTTTTAGAATTTATACAGGAAATATTGAGTATATTTGCATTTTAAAGAAGTAATATTTTATGGGTATATATATATATATATATATATATATATATATATATATATATATATATATATATATATATATATATATATATATATATATATATGTTTTCGTTATGGTTTTTAATATTCTTTGGTAAAGACCAAGGCTTATACAGGGTAAAGACAGTATATAAATTCTACGTAAAATGTATATTAAACAAAAATCCAATATATTTTGAAATATGTACACATGAAAATATAAACAATCTCTACCCATTTTTCAAAAACCTTTTTATATTTTCGTGCTACAGGTTCTGGGTCTTAACGACAAAATAATGCTTTTCGTACACCCTTCAGAGCAAGGGAAAAATTCTAATGCTTTTTATATGAAACAGGTTTTTTGTGCATGATTTTAAGTAAGGTATCCGAACATTAGTGACAGCCATAAAACTAAGCTTAGGGTAACAACAAATTTCTATCCAAGTTTTCATAAAGAATATTATATATATATATATATATATATATATATATATATATCGACGTGGCTGCGGCCAAAGGGCGAATCTGCATTTGGCCAGTTTGCAGCAAAAGGCGAATTTGCTTTTGGCCAGTTTGCAGCAAAGGGCGAATCTGCATTTTGTATAGTTTTACAGGAGACAAAAAAAAGTGTTTTAAAAATCAGAGCAAAGTGAGAGAATATTTGTGATGAGTTAGTTTTGTCGATATTTTTTATTTGATCAATTTCGTAATATTAATTTATATGGATATATCGTTTAGTCTACAAATTTCTCGAAAATAGTAAAATTGTAAGGCACTGCGCATGCGCGTTCCTAAATCGTTTATTCATGCCAGGTTATACCTGGCATGACTTTTATTATTTCTTTTTTTTTTAATTTTTATTATTTAAATTTTATTTTGATGTTTTACGGGACGAGAAAATAAAACCATTTTAATATAAAGTAGGTTTTATGATATTGTTACAAAAAAAAGCAGATTTTTTAAGTTTTGAAGTGTAGGAGATACAAACAGCTGTTTTTGAAAAAAGAATAGCCAACAAAAACAGCAAAAATATACTAAAAACAATTTTATTTTATTTAAATAAAATGGCAAATTTTTCTAACATTTTTAATATATAGTTACATTTTTCTATATTATGATTTAAAAATGACAGAAATTACAATATAATAGCAAAATGCAGGATAAATTAAAATTCTAAATTTAGTTGGCATACTAGGAGGTTGGCAAGCCTGCCGATGCAGATTCGCCTTTTGCCCCGCTCTTTGGCCAACACGTTTTTCCATTAAATTGCTCGCAATTATAATTAAAAATAAATAAAAATAATTATCAGAAAGCCTTAAAATTTTCAGAGAACATATAAAACTTTAGCCTTTATCCAAAAGTACAATAAAACCATTTTGGCCAAATTTGCAGATTCGCCCTTTGTGCGAGTGGCCAAATTTGCAGATTCGCCCTTTGTGGGGCGACCTTGAAATGCAGATTCGCCCTTTGGCCGCAGCCACGTCGATATATATATATATATATATATATATATATATATATATATATATATATATATATATATATATATATATATATATATATATATATATATATATATATATATATATATATGTGTGTGTGTGTGTGTGTGTATCAATTAATTTGAATTTTCAATTGGGAGTTGGAACCGTACCCATTTCTTTATGAAGCGCTATTAAGAACAGTTTGCTTAGAACTGCTTCTTAAATGTGGTTTCTAAGAATAAAGTTATCGGTTTAAAAAAAAAATAAAAAAAATTCTGTCTAAAATACGTAAAAGTATGTTTAGTAATTCTCATTTCAATTTCTCCGAAATCGGTACAGCAGTTTGTTTTCAAAATTCGCAAAAAAAAAAAAAAAAAAAAAAAAAAAAAAAAACGTGTTTCCTCCATAAGTGTAATATTATATTAGAGGACCCTTAGCTTTCCCCGCGCGCTAAACCAATAAGCTCCAATGGAGAACTGCTCCCGAGAACCAGTTCTTAATATCTGTTTGTTCAGGAACCATTTGCTTTTGTTTCCGGTTGTTCCGGTCTCTGATTTTAATAAAGATTATATTATACAAGACTTGTGTTACTTTTCGTATATTTTTAAGTATAACTTTCTTGATATATTTTTACGTAAATTGGTACTAACGCCTATGCTAAATAAATACACAAAAAAAAAAGTTTACTTCATACTTTCAAAAAATATTAGTAAAAAAAAAAGTAGTAATTATTATTATATTCTTACTATCAAATCGGTTGAAAATTTTCATTTACATTTATAAAAATCAATTTCCTTCTTTGATATTAAGGAAACTTTTAGTTATCAATTATCAAAAAATGTCGCAGAATTATTTTGTTAATAGCATAAAACTGCAATGTAAATATTTTATCGTATAAATTGAATCTATATATTAGAGCATAACTTTAAAAAAATATTCATCTTCTATACTGTGGTAGTTTACAAAGTTTCTTATTAAAAGAAGCTTTCTACATTTTTTTTCTTTTTGCAAAAATGTTCTAAATTTTATTTTAATATTATACGTAAAGAACTTAAATGTTAGTTATGTTTACAAAATATTATACTTCAGTTAGATGACGCTGTTTTACCTGCAAAGACAGGCAGAAAGAGAGAGAGAGAGAGAGAGAGAGAGAGAGAGAGAGAGAGAGAGAGAGAGAGAGAGAGAGAGAGAGAGAGAGAGAGAGAGAGAGAGAGAGAGAATGTTATCAAGACTAGAAAACAGCGAGGCTTGTGCTGCAAATTTTAACATAGAAATCGATAAGAAGAGAGGCAACCAAGCAAGCCAAAGCAAGCAAGGGCGCAAGACTGAACTTGATACTTGTGCAAAATATCAAACTGTATATCAGACTCTTGTACTAACACCTGTCTGATATATCAGCTGTTTTAACCTTTTATAATAGCCATATTGATGCTTTTTGTCATTAAAATATGATTTTATTTAGCATGGATTTTATAATACAGAATTATGGATTTATTCTGTATTTTATTTAACATATAAAATGCTAAAATTTTAATATATATATTTTCTGAATAGAGTTTATTGGTTAAAAAAAAAAAAAAAAAAAAAAAAAAAAAAAAGGCTAAATCAATTTCTGTGACTTAAAACACGTTAAAGTATGCCTAGTATTTCTCATATAAATATCTCCGGAATCGGTGGAGTGGTATTCTCAAAAATTGAAGAAGAAAAACAACAACAAAAAACGTGTTTTTCCCCATAAACGTAGTGTTAAGTTAGGGCACCCTTAGCTTCCCGCGCGTTTCCCCGTGCGCTAAACCAATAAGCTCCATTCATTGATACTATAACTCGAGTTGATAAAAAATTCATACAGCGTATATAATAAAATTAGTATTGTTCGTACACTCCATTTTCTTGTATACCAAAAAAAAAATGCGCATTGTATTTGAATAACCAAAGATGATCGTCATTTTAGGAGCAGAAAACAGAGTTTACGAACAGCATTATTGAGAATAAAAATTAAAATAGTATTGAATACAACTCTATTATTAGAAACTTCATACAGTACAAAAACGTTTGTGATGTATCATACCATTTATAGAATACGCACTGTAAAGGATCATACAATTTCTCTATAGCAAACATACCCTGTTTTGTCTAGTTATTTTATCTTTTACCTCACTATAAATATATCTCATATTTTAGATTACTCTAGGCTATAAGCTATAATGGTTTGCTTGATTATAATGGTGTATCCGTATGACGTCATATTTAGTGCGCTTCGATGTAATACTGGAGTAACGAATAACATTGAATATTGCTCAGCATAATGACAAACTTCGTTTTTGGCTATTTTCTTTAAAAAAAAATCATTTAAGGCGTAGAACAACTTGAATAAAAAACATGAATAATATCCTAACATACCTGAATATCAACGTTGATTTGGCCTGAGTCATTGATTTCTATAATTTAGTTTCCATTCACAAAATCACAGCTGCGGGTTTGTGACGTCAAAGCTCACTAGTCCAAGCTGTGACGTCACAAAACCGCAGCTGCCATTTTAGGAATGTAAAATAAATTAGAAATAAATGACTCCGGTCAAATCAACGTTGATATTTAGGATATTAGGCATGTTTTTTTGTTCAAGGTGTTCTACGCCTTTTAGTTTATTGTCATATTATTACTTTTCTCAAATATATACTTGAGATACTAATTGAACCTATTTACAGCATCAATGCTTTAAAAAATATTGCTTAGTATCTTTAAACAGGTAAAATGAGTCATTTTCCTATGCGGACCATGTTATTGAATGATCCAACATGGCATTGACTTTATCATGAATTCATACACCCTATTCCTTACATAATAGGGCTACATAATAATATGATAGATTTAGTGTAGAGGATTGTTATTTTACATATAATATTGTACTTACTTAGTAGTGTACACAGCGATTTCAATTGGATGTTATTATTATTATATTTAATTGTTATTTATCAAAACATTTTTCATCACCATTCTAAAAACTTTAGGATCTTTGATCTTTGAATATATTCATTGTCTATATCTATATTTTATATTTATAATTATGTATTATTTACTGCTCTACTGTTTTTATTATTCAGCTTCAATTTTGTAAAAAAATAAATAAAAAATAAAATAAAATAAAAAAATAATAAAAAAAAGTTAAAACGATACTTATTTAAAAACAAGTTAAGGGAGTAGTAAGTTGATTAAAAATGATAAAAAGCAACAAAGAAATCACGACAATGATAAATAGTTGGGCATGGCAATAAAAAGCAATCTCTTGTAAATGTGCATTTTTATACTAAACTAAACTATTTAGAATTAAAAAAACAAAAATTGAATTAAAACTGGTGTTAGCAAACAATTAGAATTATTATATTTGTTGCTGTTAATACTCGCTGTGAAAATTTTGGTTTAAATAAAAGATTTTATAAATGTTCCAATATTAAATCAATTTTCAATCCCTCTTTTAAATAATATTTTATAAAAATTTCAACATCAAATCTCTCTTTCTCTCTCTCTCTCTCTCTCTCTCATATTGCATATATTTATATAACTTGAATTATAATAAAAATAGTGGAAAATTATTTTGAAAGCAATGAAATTATATTATATAAATGAGGTATGAATACGGTTTTAATGAAACAACGTATCTCTCTCTCTCTCTCTCTCTCTCTCTCTCTCTCTCTCTCTCTCTCTCTCTCTCTCTCTCTCTCTCTCTCTCTCTCTCTCTCTCTCTCTCTCTCTCTCTCGTGCTCGCTGTTTGATATTTTCATTGTTAAAGGTCACAGTTTCTCCCACCTAGTGAAAATATCAACGCTTGCTCTTAGCTAGAAATTTAAAATTCATTCATGTGGAAAAAATATCATTTCCAATATTGAAAAAACAAAAAAAAAAATTGCAAAATATATCTAAAAAAAATATGTGTTATCAAATATAATTATACTTCAATAACAATTTCTTATTACATATTTTCTTGTCTCATTTTTCTACTGAGGTATACGTAAAAAGTATTTATATAAAACTTGACATAAATTATTGATTAGAAAATTTAAAATACATTTCCTGATATTTTATACTTGTAAATTATTTAAGTAAGGATTATCACTTAAGGAACTTATTACTTATTGATGAGGAATTTTAGTCAATCACAAGCTACGCGGGGAAAGGAAACAACCGCTAATTTCCTATCTTCCAATATTACGGGATATTGTTTTCACCGTTTTAAAGAAGATTACTTAAATACATAGAAAATATGAAACAACATGTTGTTTTTAATCATTAAACACAAAATGGTATTTACAAAACTGATGATAATTTTTACCAGAATGTAAATGTGGTCCCACAAGAGAGCGTAAAAAAACTGTAAAGTATGCAATTTACGTGAATCTTTCTGTTTATGACGTCAGAAACAGTAAAAAAAAAACTAGCATGAAAATGTTGTGCGGGTTGCATAAATTGAAATTTTTGATCACTGCTATACGGTGCTACAATTGAGTTTTGAGACCAATTAATGTTATTTATGTAAGTCCCATCAAGTGTTTTGTGATGTAAATGCTTATTTTTCATGTTTTTAATATGCGTCAGGAAAATCAGAGTGAAAGATAAGAAATTTGTTATTATTGAAAAGCATTATTTAAAAGAAATAATCCATCATTTTATATTAATAATAAAAATAGTATTCATAACTATAACAAACATAATTCTAAGTAAGTTTCGGTCCCAAAACATGAATCAAAATTATATTAAGGGAGGAGCCCACATTACATAATATATATGATAGTCTAAGTCTATATACCATCAATACCATCAGAAATTTAAATAATGATACATTATTTAAAAACCTATTGAAAAAATAAATACGTACACTTTCTCCGAATACTTTGATCTTAACTTGAAAATTGATGTACAGCTCTGGCCAAAAGTTTTAGAAAGGGGCAGCGGCAGCCGCTGCGTTTTCTCATAAAAATAGCATAAAGTGGTTGCGGGTTGTCTATGCAAATCATTCTGAAACTTTTGGCCAGAGCTGTACGTATATGTTTATCATACCCTCAAATAGAACATTTTACTGGCTAAATTGTGACATTCTGCATACAGCATTGTTAATTTAGCCAAGACGTTTGTAATTGAACTTTAATTAATGTAACTATAAATGTACCTTGTCTATTAAATTATGTTTATTGTAAATAATGACAAGACCAACGCTTGTTGTAATAAACTTAATGTTACAATGAACTGCCTGGATCAATAAAATTTCTTATTTCTTCTTCTTCTTATTATTAATTATGTCATACTATCAGGAACAATTTCTTCTTCTTCTTTTTTTCATCGATGATGCTCATTTACATTTTCACTATATTGCTGATATTGCCATATCGATTTATTTCATTATAATTTGCATATAATATTTCACTATAATATATATATATATATATATATATATATATATATATATATATATATATATATATATATATATATATATATTATATTGTTTGAATATACTCTCATAATAATTTTCTCAATATTCATAATATTCTTGAAAAACAAAAATATTATTAAGTTTTCCTTATTACGTTGACAAGGAAAATTCACATGAGTGAAATGATAAAGTTGTCCCTAATATCTTTTGATCCCCCTTTTGTTTATTACATATTAGAATTTGTTCAAGTATAAATTTTGTGTTAATGTCTCTTTGTGTTCACCATTTCCTTTTCTATATAAATATAATATATATATATATATATATATATATATATATATATATATATATATATATATATATATATATATATATATATATATATATATATATATATATAAATATCATCCCACCGGAATTCTGCTTTTATATTTAATCATTTTCTATTTTCATTTACAGG
This sequence comes from Ecdyonurus torrentis, assembly GCA_949318235.1. NCBI lineage: Eukaryota > Metazoa > Arthropoda > Insecta > Ephemeroptera > Heptageniidae > Ecdyonurus > Ecdyonurus torrentis. The sequence continues at coordinate 11,246,916 of OX439136.1, forward strand.
TGAGTAAACATCAATATCTGTCAACAATTGAAATGTTTGCTTCTTGTGGTGAGTACTTTTTAATTTCGTACTTAAAAATAGCTCATTTGAACATTAAATTGTGAGTTATCCTTGTAAACAAGAACAAGTATACGAAAAAGTAAGAAGTCTCAACTATAAATTTCTATTCGTCATTTACATTGCAAAAAAACTTCTTTTCTTATATAGACTTTTTATTTTCCTTGATAAAACTCATGCTGGAAAATTTTAAATGAGAAATTCTAGTCACACTTTTAAATACATATTTTAAAGCGAATAAAAATTTCATGAACAAACTCGCCTATGTGACGTGCTGCAAACAAATTTTTTTGAAATATTTTTTGACATTATAGCACTCATTATAGGTCACGCATGTTTTATTGATATAAATTAACAATTTTTTACAGCATTTAACTAAAAATAAGCTTCGTAAAATTGATAAAATAAAATAAATTTAAGTCTTACATCATATACTATCGTATGATAACATAATGGTTAAATATAAACAATAATGCAAATATTGCAATTATTGCTAAAAAAAAAAAAAAAAAAAAAAAAGTGGCCACTATAAACAATTTCTTCTCAATTAGACGAGAGGAATTTACAGGCATCTCGGTTGTATTTAATGTTAAGTGCATTTTATGAATGTCGCAATGAATTATATTTTATTCCCAGTATTTTATGAAAACAATACAAATAAACAGAAGGTGAAAGGGAATGGAAATATTATTTCTTCATTTAATGCGTTAAATTTATTGTTACAAAAAAAAAAAAAAAAAATAAAAATAAAAAATCAAAACAGCTGTCAAGGCTCTCAGAATCTTATTACTTTTTTAATTGAATTTTATTTATTCATGATTTAAATAACTTTTTTAACGTAATGCTTTATATATATATATATATATATATATATATATATATATATATATATATATATATATATATATATATATATAATATGTATATATATATATATATATATATATATATGTATATTAAACTAACTTCAAGTGTTAACCTACAGAGTTAAATGAAAATAAAAAGTTTACATTTTTAATCAATAACATATTATTTCCAGTACTTTTAGTACAATTAAAAGAGTATCAATTTGCAATCACTTTAACATTATGTAAAAATTCATTATAACTATTTTTAAACTAGAAATGATAAAAGATCAAACCTCTGCTATTGAAGTCTTTATCAACTCAAATACCCATATTATTACTGTTATTTAGTTTGCGATAAGTACAGTGTATTTATATTTTGTATAAATAGACGGAAAAAAAAATACTTCTAAAGTATATACAGTACACGAAACTTGTTGATTGCAATAGCTACTTATTAACCTGGATATATTACAATATCGGTGTTATATCATCTAATCTAGTTAAGACACTCTTATATTGTAGTATGTTTTACTAGCATAAGCTACTGTAGTAAATTTATCAGCAATAACTCTTCTATAGTCAGTCTTATTGGGTCCGATTATCGTTTGTGCGATAACGATAATATCATTATTTGATTATCGATGCGTTATAGATTAACAGTTTTATAAAATTTATCGTTATAGATTAACAAAAATTGACGATATTATCTCCGCATCGATAACGAAACTTTTTTGCTCCAAAACTAAGAAAAAATACAAACAAATGGAAGAAAAATGCACACACAAAATACAAATAATTACACAAATAATATAATAATGTATCTTCATTTAAGTTGCAAACAAAAACAAAAATCTGAATGAGGTGTATAATTATTGTATAATACTTATATAGTACAGTCATGATCATAAAGCAAGATTTGAAATATTTTATTTCAATGAAAAATTTTTACTATGATTTATATATAGTTATCGTTATCGAATAGTAGTATCGTTATCATTGTTGACGTTTTAACAGTAACGAGATCGTTATAGTAAATGAGGGTAGAACATAGTATCGTTATAGAAATATTGGGTATCGAACCAAGGACTGCTTCTAGTCTAATGTTTACCTATTACAGTATGCAGAATTTATAAACCTACCTTAAAGTTTTTTTTCCTTGAATAAACATGTTATATAATTTAAGATTTTGAGGTAACACAGGATGAAGAAAAAAGAAAACACGTCGGTTGCCATACTTATATACCGAAGTTTTAGATTATTAAATCAATATTCAATTTTCTTAAAAAGGAATACTGTTCTCTTAGAACTTGTATAATTAACTGAAAGATGTATAATAAATTTATACAATGGTTGGTAAAAAAAATAAAAAATAAAAAATATATATCTGTTAAAGGAATAGACCAGAGAAAAACATAAGCATTTATATCACAAAACACTTGATGGGATTTACACAAATAACATTAGTTTGTCTCTCAATCAAACAGTAGCCCCGTAGCAGTGATCAGAAATGTCAATTTATGCAACCCGCACAACATTTTCATACTAATTTTTGCATGTTTCTGACGTCATAAACATGAATTTTTACGCAAATTGCATACTTTACAGTTTTTTCACGCTCTCTTGTGGGGCTACATTAACATTCTCGTAAAGATTGTCATCAGTTTTGAAGATCCCATTTCGTGTTTATTCATTAAAAAGCACATGTTGTTTTATGTGGTCTATGGCTTTAAGAGAATGTCATTTTTTTTAAAGGTACAAAAATAATTAAATATCAATAAGTTACTTCTGTTTTTGACTTTTTTTAAACAAAATATCATGATTAAATTAAATTATAATACAATGGGGAAATTTAATAAACTCAATTAAAAACAAAAGGAGAAAATTTCAATGTTTATAAAATAATAACTACTATATTATATATATATATATATATATATATATATATATATATATATATATATATATATATATATATATATATATATATATATATATATATATATATACTGTATAACAAATGTGTATATTATATTATTGATTGATTGAAAATGTAACCAATATACAAATAAAATTACATCAATATTAATATCATATTTCATGGTTATAGGCCTCTCTCTTTTGTGGTAGATTTGTTAACTCTCTCTCTCTCTCTCTCTCTCTCTCTCTCTCTCTCTCTCTCTCTCTCTCTCTCTCTCTCTCCACTTCACATCCACTAACCACATAATATGAAGATCAAAGCAAAAATGTACACATCTCTCATCTCAATAACAGATTGATACACAATAAAAAATTCATCAGATTATACCATAATAACATAATGAACAAACAAACAGTGGGTTTAAATTTATATACATAAGTTTGTATTTATATAACATTGAAATGTATTGAAGCATCATTGTAATGGATATTATATCTTTCAATTTGAATTGTTTTTATCACACGGGAGATTAAATTAAAATATAGTGATGGTACTGATGGCTAGAGAGTGGAAAAATAGGCTCTTTTTTCATCAAAATAATCTTCAAATTTTAAAAATAGTCTAAAAATAGTATTTTAAATAGTCAAAAAGTAGTCTTTGAAACTTATTTAGCTCAATAGTGATTTTATTAGCATATTTTATTAGTTTACCTTGTCTGAAGTTATCTGTTTTCTAAGGGGTTTCGTAAAAAAAAAAAAAAAAAAAAAAAAAAAAAAAAAATGGAGCGTACACCGCTAAATTTTAAATTATGATTTTTGTGAAGTTTTAGTCCCGTAAGAGCACATGCTAATTTAATTATTATTTTCTCTCTTATCTAATGGTCACGGGTTGTGAAAATTTTATCAAATTAGTAATACATTAATTGTATTGTAATGATGTAATTAGATGTTACTATAATCTTTCAAATGGCATCATGAAGTTTCGAATTTTTCTTTTTAGATTTTGAGATACAAGGTATCTATACAACCATTAAGGAAAACTGGAGACTTCAATGAACACGTTCTCACTTTTTTTTTTCTTTTCACGTATAAATAACAATAAATTGCTTCAAAATGTTTGTATTAATACTAATAAAAAACTTAACAATCTATTTGTTACGGATTTTTTTCCCAAGGTGCATTGTAATATTTATAATTACCTGAAACTTTTGTGCAACAAAATAATTGACCTTCAACTCAGGTGCTGATTGGCTTATACACTCATTTTGAATTTCGCGGTGGCCCAAATTGTCGGAGCGTTTCCTTATCTTAATGCTGTTCGTAAATCCTGTTCTCTTGCACCAAAAAATGCGCATTCCATTTGATTAACCATAGCTGATCGTCATTTAGGGGCAAAGAACATGGTATACGAACAGTATTCTTGTCTTGATAATAATGACCGCTTATCTTTACTCAAAATGCTGGAATAGGAAACCACGTGATGGAAAGGTCGGAAAATCTCGCGTCAGCAGCAAGCTTGGTCTGAGCTCCTCCCACTTTTAACATCACCTAGTTGCCTTTTCCGCTTTTTAGGTTTACATAAAATGAGTGCGTCTGTTTACTCTAAAAAACGGAAAGGAAGTGCCGGAAAAGGAAACCATGTGACGGTAAAAGTGGGAGAAAAGTTGGTGCCAGCAGCAAGCTAGGCCTGAGCTACCTCCCACTTTTACCGTCACGTGGTTTCCTTTTCCGGCACTTCCTTTTTCGCATTTTGAGTAAACAGAAGCACACAATCACACAATGTCATGATAAGTCCTATTCCGATTTAAAAGTATACTTAAAATATAAAATGAGCTTTTCCCAGTGGTAAATCTTATACATGCCCTTGCCTAGAACGAACCCTACATACACGAGTAGCTAAGTGTTCAAGTTCAATCTACTTATATTGAATTGATGAATGTTCAATCAATCATAACAACATGAAATTTTTATATTTCGTATATCCTTTATTAAAATTAATAATGCATATATTATTGATTATTATTTAAAAGCAAATGATAAACCATTGATCAACTCTATTATAATGGAGATGTTTTTTTTTTTTTTTTAAGCTATCTTGTGTAAGTAATTAAATGCATTATTTGTGTGAACGGGGAAACGAAACAGAGAGAGAGAGAGAGAGAGAGAGAGAGAGAGAGAGAGAGAGAGAGAGAGAGAGAGAGAGAACTCACCAAACACTCTCTATAATTAACAAGAGTTTTCAGTTTTGTATATTACATAAGATTCTGAGAAAGTAGATGAGTATTTTTGATTTCATTGAAATGATTATTAAATGGAAACCCCACTTCATCATTTTAATTTAATCTTGGTTCATTAATTTCTTATTATACCTTTTAAGAGTATCTTAAAGAAGGTTTATAATTATTATTATAAATTTTAATGCAAAATTCTAATTTAATAGAGTGGTCAAAATTTTGTTAATTACACTTGACACTTGTGGCCCTTAAATACTAGGAAATAATTCATAACCTTAATATTTATAATTACAACTTGGGATTTGTAAATATAATATATTATTATGTCAATAATCCTGTATAGTAATTAAAAACAAATATAATTAATAATACTTTAAAATAATTAAATATAAACTTGACTTTTTATGGAGATATGTTTTTCCAGTCCACTGATAAAATTGGAAATATCATTATATGTTAATCATCATAAATTTATTAACATTATTTGTATTATTATCTGCTAATTTTTGGAAGGAATTCAAAATATTTTTGAAATTATCAGTCTCTAAATTGACTGAAACGGTTTCCCTTAGCCTCTGAGTTTTCATTTTTTTTTCCCTGCAAAGGCGTTGTTTTATGTTGACTATGTACTCTCGAATTCCAATATGCATAACTGTTATTTTCAAAAACAAAAGCTATATTTAAAAAAAAAAAAAAAAAAAAAAACAGAGAGAAAGAGAGAGAGAGAGAGATTAGCCAAGAAAAAAGTGTCTCCTTAAATCGTAAAATATTTTAAACTTTTATTTAAAATAATAATACACCACACAATTCTTTTTATGCAAATGTTGAATAATTTTAATCAACTGCTTTCCAATTAAATTTAAAATTTCATGTAAAACTTACTTAAATAATTAAATAAAACAGATTCAGAGATGAAAAGAAGAGGGGAAATAATCACTTAATAGAATTTTTAAAAAAGGTAACCAGTTTGCGTTATAGTTAGTCATTAGTTTCTGAAAAAAAATAAAATACAAATCTATAGCAAATAATAATAAATTAAATCAAAGTCCATTCACACTCAACCACAATTATTTAATTTAGCAATAATTACATTTCATTTGTCTAATGATACAATTCTATTACTTTAACTTTAACATTCATCTGGATATAACTAACCTCAGACAATTCTTTTAATTTATAAATAAAAACTTGGCACGTTACCAAAATGATGATACATATTAATGAGATTTGCCAGCTCTTTCTTTATTAAAATATATGCGTAGCAAAATAATTTTCTTAAACTCATGGGTATATCCTTTAAATTTAATATTAAATTATATTTTTAATATTAAAAAATATAATTTTTACTGAAAAAAATTTCTGTGCAAATACGAGTTATTAAACGCATTAGTATTTGGTGTTGCAATATCAAATTTTACTGACAATAAAAAAACAACTAGTATATTTATTAAATTGATTTCCTATAGTATAGATCTTAAAATAAAAACATACAAACATTGTCAATGGAATCATGAAAATGTACTATGATCATTAATCAATGATCATCCTATGAAGGTTATCGGTTTAATAAATTCCTAAAACAATTTCTATGGCTTAAACTAGAAAACACGTTAAAATATACCTAGTATTTCTCATTTAGAGTTCTCCGAAATCAGTGGAGTAGTTTTCTCAAAAAAACGCAAAAAAATGTGTTTTTCTCCATAAGCGTAATGTTAATTTAGGGGAACCTTATAGCTTTCCCCGCGTCTCCCCGCGCGCTAAACCGATAAGCTCTATATGATAGAATTACTATGTTGACAAGTGGCAGTGCTGGAAAAAAAGTGTACATAAAAAAAATATATTGAGCTCTTTCATAAATGCATTTTTAACGTTATGCTAAAAAATTCATTAACTTTTTTTTCTTTGTTTTGAATCATCATCATCATCATCATGTTTTTTTTTTTTTTTTTTTTTTTAAGTGTTTATTCATTATGTATGATATTCAAAATTACATATATTTAAATTATTGTTATTATACTTTTGACTTCAGTAAAAATTTACTTTTTTTTAAGGTTGTTTTACAAATTTTACATATGGTTGTCGCTTTCAAATACTATCCAATTATTTTAAATAATTGATGACATGAGATGAGTTTAAAAATTTAATTTAAAAAATGGTACTGTCTGTATGAGTGTAAGAACGCTCTTTAAATGATAAATGAAAATTTTTGAAGTACTGAATTTAAGGGAGTAGGGGACCGACGTCGACCATTAGACTCAAACGCTTCTTTTCAAAAAAAGCTGACATTTTGCACAATGATACTTCAACTTAAGGCAATTTCAAATATATAAAAATTTTGGGGTGTCCCGTGCAAATGTTATATGATTTTTTGAGATTTTAAGCCCTTAAGGCCCAATGTTAATTCCAATTTTTTCCCCCTTTTTTTCGGGACGGTCAAACATCATAAAATTTTTATCCCAGTTAGGTGTGACCCTTAGCTATACACAATGACACCAAATTTAGACCCAAAAAACTTCTAGTTTTTTAGATATAAGGTCGGTACCCTTCTCCCTTAAGTTATTTTTTCTCTCTTTCTTTTAAGTGCGTGCATACCAAAAATGTATATATTATGGTATGTTTTATAAGAAGGCAAAGCTTACACGGAAGTTTTAAATATTATATATATATATATATATATATATATATATATATATATATATATATATATATATATATATATATATATATATATATATATGTGGCGGTCCTACAGGGGGGATTGAGGGGCGGATATCCCCGGGCCCACTAGGTTTGGGGGGCCCGGGACGGGGCCTACATACAAAAAATTCTAATAAGAGCTAAAAAAAATAGAAAGAAAAAAAAAGGAACTTAAGGGACGGGAAGAAGAGAGAGAGAGAGAGAGAGAGAGAGAGAGAGAGAGAGAGAGAGAGAGAAGTTTAAGAACCAATTTAATGATTTTCATTAGTAAAATTATTCCTAGCAAACAAATTATCCAAACAAATTTATAATGTAAAAAAAAAAAAACTAAAGCATAATATATAAATCTACAGATAAAATACAATATCTCTTTAATTTACTAGTAATAAATACTTCAGTATTTTCTTATATTTTTAAACAAGGGCCTCCCTGGTTTAAAAGGTAAAATAAACTATACTTATACTATATAGAACTAGAATTATAATAAAGACTTAAAAATTTTCAGGGTGTTATTTTATTGCATTTTCATTCTAAAAGAGGGCAATGTCCTAAGTTGATAGATATGGACATTTCTAAGCTTTGAGCTCATTGAGTATTAATTCTTTTTAAAATTCTTAAACTGACGTTACGGTAACTTGTCCTATACCCGCATGCATAGAGGTATTGCGTGTTGACATTTTTTGATTTTTTTGATTTTTTTTTTTGCTTATTAAACTTAAAATTTACAATTCTGCAAATAAATCGATTCAGGACAATGTCTTCTTTTTGAATTTGAAATAAAATTTTACCCTGAAAACTTTTTTAGTCTTCCTCATTGGCCTGGCGTAGGTAAAAAATTGTTCAATGATAAATAAACACTAATATAGCTCGATCTACCTAAATTTTAACATTTGTATTCGTCAAATTGACCTTGTCCTCTGCTCCTTAAATGATGATGACGATCAACTTTGGCTATTCAAATAGAATATTTGCATTTTTTTTTTTTTTTGGCAAGAGACCAGGGTTTACGAACAACACTTTTGTTTCGGAATTTTAAAAATAATTCTAACAAAAAAAAAAAAAAAAACTAAAATTTAGCTTTTTGAGAATATGAAGGAAACATTTTTTGCATGCGCTTAATCTCGCCTAAATCTGCAAAGTAATTAAAAATAATTCAATTTGCATTATGAATTTTTGTACACTTTTTTTTTTTTTTTTTAATATTTAATTCTGAATTAAAGTTTAGTTGTTTAAAAAAAAAGGAAAAAAAAAATTAAAATAAAAAGATTTTTTTTTTCTTAAAGCTATCTGCACTGACAAGTATACTGAATTTATGCACGGAATTGCCTGTAAATAGTCACGTGGTAAAAAAATCGCGCCTGCGGCGGGCTATTGGCGCTTCGCGCATCTATTAAGGGGGCCCTGTCAGATTTCTGTCCCCGGGCCCAAAATTCGTAGGACCGCCACTATATATATATATATATATATATATATATAATATTTCAGCCATCTTTCAAGCGCTTGATTCATATTTTGATGTACACAATTTTTGGCATTTTTCCAAATATATTAACCTCTATGTTATCAAACACTTTTACTTATAAACTCTTAAAAGCATAAAAAATCTTAATGCATCAGAATTTTCATTTTTTTTTTTCATCCCCAATCAGATTATAAGGGAAGTAGAGTGCCCACTCAGCAAGGGTCAAAAACTGTCCACTTGAATTTTTTAAAAATGTCTTCATAAGATTCATGTGTGTGTATGTGTAGAGAGATTACAGATTACAGATGTCTCACCCTTAGAATGTTGAGTTTAGAAAAGTAATGGGTTAACATAAGAATATAGTCTATAGAGTATGGTTCAGAAATAGGAAGTTTTTAAGACAAAATCGACGAGTTTTGACTTTATTTTTTGTCAAAAGGTTTTAAATTTTTGGAAAACATGAATTGATGCACTGATATATATATATATATATATATATATATATATATATATATATATATATATATATATATATATATATATATATATATATATATATATATATATATTAAATACATGTGTTGTGTTTTGTGTGTTTTAATATTGTATAAGCTGTTATTTTGTATTGAGAAATATATAATACACATTTCTAAAAGTTAAAACGTAAAAAATATATATCATTTTACTATATCTCTCTCTTTCACACACACACTCACACTCACTCTTTCTCTGTATAATACTTTTATTTATTAATAATGCAGTTAGTTTGCGAAGAAAATTGCATCAATTTTTAAACAATTTATAATAATGATAAAATTCAATTACAAAATATCTGCAGCACAATATAATGCAGTATAATAATAGTAATATATTTTCTGCGCATTTATGTACAAATGCAATAAAAACATTATCATGTGATGGTCGTATGTAGATACGGAAGATTACTTTTAATGGTCAATTTAAAAAAAAAAAAAGGAATAACAGATATTACGTTTTAGCGAAATAGCAAATTTTTCTGGATTTTGTTGTTATATACTAAAGTGCAGTCAAATCATATTTTCTCTTTCTCTCGCCACTTTTCCTTCAATTTCTTTTTATTTCAATAATAATATAAAGCCATTGCGCAAAAATATTTGAATTACAAATTTTCTTCTGTGATTAAATGTTCGTTACACTAGATACATGAAAAAACAACCTTACATCAACTTGCATTACCCCAAGACTATAAAAGGATAAAATAGAGAAAGCATTTTCTATATTTAAGCCAACTTTTAAATACATTACTTTTTGAAAATCCACGATATAGCAATATATATAATCGATGCCTCCGCGTCAAAAGTGAACATCTACACTTTCCAGATTTCCGACAAAACGACTATCTATACACTTTCCGAACAGCGCTGAAACTCGACTATCGGCCATAAGCTTAACATTGCGGAAAGTGTACATAGTCGTTTTGTCGGAATTCTGGAAAGTGTAGATGCTCGCTATTGACGCCGGAGGCATCTATATATATATATATATATATATATATATATATATATATATATATATATATATATATATATATATATATATATATATATATATATATATATATATATATATATATATATATATATATATATATATATATATATATATATATATATATATATATATATATATATATATATATATATATATAATTATTTTACATTTTATCTTGTGTTATAATTAAAAATCAAAGCGAGTAAATTTTCTCAACTGCGAGAAAAGCAGCAAGTCTCTATATCTTTTACAGCCTCTAAATAAAAACAATCAGTAAACAAAAGAATATAAATTTATTATTATATTGGTTTGTGTTTGTATTACAAATGTAGTGTGACCTATAATTACAACACTGTGAGTTCTATTTGAAATTATATCTTCATTTTTACAGTCGTTTTCAATGCAAATGTCCGCAACCTGATGTAATTACAATTACATGTATTACGTTACAAATTACTACATACTACTTGCAAATGCAATTTTATTGCAAAATAATACTGATACATAATATATAGGGTGTATGCGCATGGCGTCCGACTGAATGCGCTACGACGCCATAGTGGAACATTAAATAACATTGCTGAGCATAGGTCAATTTTTTTTTTTTTTTAAATATTATAGTTCATTTATTTTTTTTACTACCATTTTTCTTTCATATATTTGAAAACCTAATTCAACCTATGGGCAACATTAATGCTTTCAAAAATAAAATCACTTCCTCATGGTTTTTAGTGGTCATATTTGGCGTCGACTTTATATAAATACAACCTATCATACTGTATATACATGATATTGGAATCAAAATTTTCAAGCTGTTACAAAAATTTCTTAAACATTATGACTTTGTAATAAAGTTGTTATGATCGCGTCAAATTTACAAATATTCAAAAGTATTAGGACCATATATAGTCGCTGTATAAGTTACAAAAATTCTTTCAATTCATACGATTGGTTACGTTTTATCATTGGACACACGCTTTCATGTGCCTTGAGATATGAGTCAAAATTTTCATGAATGAAATACAAATCACGACATTGAATGTCATTGATAATTTGCCCACTCGAGGCTCCTACTCCCTCGAGATGTAAACCGTCTCGTCTTTCTGGGTGAAACGGTAACGCGAATATGTATAGGAAAGGAATGCAAGAGACGTCCACGTCCAAGATCCACACATAACTCGCCCCGACCAGCCATACTATCCTGCGGTGTAGCACTTATCTCTATGCCCACTTTTGCGCTCTGCACGTGAAGATGAAATTAATAATAATAAAAAAAAAGACAATGTAATCGTAGTAGGATAGCCACAAATTAAAGGAAAACGAAGACCATAGATTTACACAGGACATATAGAAAAGACAAAAAGTCACGACAAAATGGGAACTATTACAAGTACCAACGCGATTTCATCTGACACTGAGTCCCAGTATATGAGTTCAAATTGTTCTTTGATCATAATATGTTAATAGTAAGTATCAGCTTTCACAACTAAAACAAGCTACACTAATATCAATTGTAAATACAAAACCTTTCTGATTGGTTTGATCTCACGTGATCTCAAGTGTCAGCGCAGAGTTGACTTTATAGACCTCTCTTGGATTTTAAAATTTTTGTTTTATTTGCTTTATTCTTGCAACACTACATTTCAAACTCTTATATTGTAGATGAAATAAGTATTTAAAAAAATGATTTTCTTTTCTTTTATCTACAGTACGAAACTATCTTATTGTGGCCACATTTATTATTATTATTTAATAAATATCACTAAGGTATTATTTTATCATATTAAAAGCAAAATGCCTTTTTCTCCTCTTAGTATTTTTTTTTTTCGTTAAAGAAAAGCACTTTAAAATCACAAGAAAGTACTTTCATCTTTTTTTTTTTTTTTTTCAACAGGATGCAAAGTGTTGAATTTCCTCTCTTTTTGAAACTTTTGAATTACAAGTACGGAATGTATGCTTTAGAGTTAAGTGTGCCAAATCTTCAGATAGAGAACGAGGAAGAGAGAGAGAGAGAGAGAGAGAGAGAGAGAGAGAGAGCAGTATACTTAATCCATCCCATTCTGTTTGTACATATATAAAGTTTTCTGTTAATAATATCAAACTTTCAAGTGCATTTTCCTCTTAACAGAATGAAGTTTAGAATCCTCAAGTTATCACTTTATAATATTTTGAAGATACTTTAGTTTGCATATTCAAGTACTGTACGTCTTTATATTATCATTTCTTATTCCCTTTTCCAAAAAAATGAACAACATAATTATGTTCTAATTAATGGTTTTATGGTGAAGGATGGACTCCCATACTCATATACAACTTTCTGTTTTCATTATATAGTGATACCGCGTAAATATGTTATTCAGAAACATATATATATATATATATATATATATATATATATATATATATATATATATATATATATATATATATATATATATATATATATATATATATATATATATATATATATATATATATATATTGAAAATTTTGGTACTCTCTATATTATTATTTCTATAGTTGTAAACTCATAAAAGTGTGTCTAGTATCCCTTTATCCCTTATTTCCAGCCTTCGAGTAAGTTCTTTCAAAATTGGTTAAAAACTATGCTCCGCAATGCTAAATGATAGAAAATTTAAAAATTATAGGAGACTCTAAGCTTTTTGCGCACTCCTCATCAATAATCTAGATGCATTAAAAAAAAAAAAAGATAACTTTTAGAACTTCCAGTAAAAGCATTTTACGAACATATAAATTTTTAATTTTCATTCTATTGCCTAACATACAATAATGCATTCACAAAGAGACTTGAATAAATGTAAAGAAACACAATATTATGTTATGTTTTCTTGTTACAACAAAATGTGGATTGCAGTGAATAACCATAGTTGATGGTCATTTTAGTAACAGAAAAGAGGGTTAACGTAGCACGTGACCGACTTGGACGGAAATTGCTAAACTATATTTTCACAATAATATTTTGTGCATTATTTATTTCCAACAAATACACAATAATTTTCAAATAAAATCGAGTAAATTAAAAAAAAAAGAAAAAAAAATGTTTCGAAAAAGTTTTAAAATTTTTAATTTTAAAAAAGTTTCTAATTTGACTAAAATTTGCCGCTTATAAAGAATTTCCACATTTACATGTTATCCTTAAAGTGGAATAACTTAAATATTTGATCGTATTTTCACATGCTTGACGTAACTGAACTTTTAAGTAACATTTCTTCTTTATTTTGTGTTAATATTATAATTCGCGACCGTCTAGTTTGCGAGATATCAGTCGGTCACCTACCCCCTTAATATAAACTTATGGTAGTCCCCTCCCCCCTCTCCCTCCTCCCCCTCCCTATTATAGTTTTATTTTCAAATCACAGTTACTACACAAAATGTGAATTATACATTAAGTTATTATAAAATAATAAGATTTAATTTTAATCTCTGTTCTATGATAATTGTATTAAGGAAAACCCTCAGAATTATTTTACATAAATAAATCCTTAATATTATGTATTTATAATAATTCTGAATCTGTGGTTTCAAAACAGGATGTATATAATATATTTTAATGTGAGCAGGCTATATTTTAATCAGACTATTAAATATTCATTACAAATTAAATATTTATAAATCACGTGTTACTAAACGTACGACTTACACACGTATGACGGAGAAACATAAACTTTCAAATATTATGCTTCGGAATAACATACAGTGAAAAATAAATTTATCTTTTATTTGTACTTTTTATTTTTTTATTTTAAGCTCTTGCAACATTCACTCTAAAAATGGTGCATTACTTTAGTTACGAATACTAACTTTATATATACATTTTCAAGTTATTATGAGTAGCTAAAATTATGCATTTTAGCAAATTATTAAAAATACGAGTAGCTTACAATTTAAGTAGTTTACAGTTTTTTTAAAATATATTTTAAGCTAAAATACCTATTCTTAATAATTTACTAGAATGCATTATTTTAGCTTCTCATAATAACTTAAAAGTTATAATCTCAAATAAATTAGTATTTTTAACTAAAGTAATGCACCATTTTTTTTTTTTTTTTTTTTTTTTTTTAGTTTTTGTGATATTTAAATCCCTTTTTCGTATAATTATACAACTTTATTACTACTTTTTTCCTAATTAACAGACTTAGGCAGTAACGTTGTTACTACATTTACTACGTAATTTACTACGTAATTTCACTACATTTTGTGAAAAAAAAAAAAAAAAAAAAAAAAAAAAACTAACGTTACGTAACATCATTACTTTTTGGTAGCAGTAACGAGTAACACGTTACTTTTTCATGTAATTTTTTTCCATGTAACGACACTGAAAATATTTCGAGCACTGAAAATAATAATAATAATAAGCTTCCAAAATATATTAGTACATAAATATGCTTTCGTCATTATATGGTTATGCAAAAATTACTGTTATGATTTTGATTTAAATCTTTTGATTTATAATTTATTGGAAAAACAACATCAATATTTTAAACATTAAACATTAAAAAAAAAACAAAAAAAAAAAACTATTTATTAAAAAAATATTTGACGTAAATAAAATACAGTAACGCTAAAAGTAACTTCACTACTTTTAAAAGTATATTATAGTGAATAACATAGTGTTATTACTTGTCAAAAACTGTAACGAGTAACGTAGTATCTATTACTTTTTCGTGACGTAGTGAGTAACTTAATGAAGTTATAAAAATCAGTAACGTGACCAAGTCTGCAATTTAGCCTTAATTAAAGTTGTCTGGTTTAAAAAATATATTTTTAATATTTTAAGTTCATATTGTTTAGAAAATCAAGACTTTTACACTTTTTTATTTTTTTATTTTTTTTTATGACTAATGCATTAATTTATGTCTGATTGAAAAAATAACTAAATGAGCTGCTAATTTTTTTTATCAGAACAACTATAACGTTTTTTTTTTTTTTTTTTTTTTTTTTTTTTTTTTTTTTTTTTGTAATAAAAAGTTATGTATGACCTTTTTGATGCTGTTTTAATGAATTATTATTATAAGTACATAAATGCATATTCTGAAATATATTCATATTTCATTAATTTAATCAAGATTTTTTTTTTTTTTGAACAATTTGAATTATAATTATTTTTCAAGTTACGATGAGAAAATTACTTATCAGTACTTAACTTACAGAATGATCTTAGATCAATATGATTTGCTAAAGAATCTTGTTTTAAAATTACATTTAAACAGGTAAACTTCTTTTTAAAACTCTGTAAAAATCCATTTTATTATTAAAATATTAAGATCTATCAAGATACATAATACATTAGTTTGTTATCTTGGGACCTAGGAATGATATAATAAACTGGAAAAAATAATAACGCGTTGTTTTATAATACAATTAGAACTAAATATTAATTTAAACTATTAACAAACAAATAAACACAAAAAAAAAAAAAAAAAAAAAAAAAACGGAAGAGCTTTTAATTGCTGCATTAAAATATTAATTTCAAAATAAATTGATTTCAATTTTTTTTTCTTTGCTTGCCATATTGTGTTATTGTGCTATACACCAATCCCAGTCCCAGTCAAGACATAGTCTTATCGACAGGTAAGGACCTTCCAATTAATATGGAAAAGCACACACGGGCCGGCCACGGCCTATTTACACAGCCCGGTATTCGCCATGACAGCCTAGAGAAACCGTGGAAACATCTAGGTCGGTGCAATCACATCAATCATGCAACTCCCGAATACTGTGCGTCGTCATGTAATGCATGTAAACATCCATCGTGCAACGTGTAGTGCTCTCACACTTCACGTACGCACCCAGCAGTGGCTCGAACCTATACTCGGTGAGGAGTACAGAGTTGCGAGTCAGCTGCCTTCACCACTCGGCCATATCAACTCGGTCATATGTGTTATTTATTCACTATTCTTAAAATTAGTGTGTGTTTATTTTATTTTTGTTATGCTAATTTTTCATACATTTTCAACTTACGATTTTGTAAAAATATTGTGCTGTATTTACAAATTAAAAGGATTCAAACTTAGTTATTTTGTGAGCTATATATAACTTAGAAAATCGAAATATATTTTTAATTTTAATTATGGAAATCTAAACATCACATTTGAAAAACAAAAAAGTATAAATTTATCACAATATGAAAATCTGAAAAATGAAATTTATTTAATACAAAGAATTATGATTTAAAATAATAATAAAAAAAAAGCATCAGGACTAATGCTTCCAAATATAAATAAAAGCAGTGCTATATCATATTTAAAATTTTCCCCTTTTTTTCTTTATGATATGGTTAAAATATTATGATGGTTATAGTTACTCTTATGTGTTATAGATTTTATAAATTATTTTTACCCCTCTTTTTTACTGTATTTCATAATTTACATTAAATATTTTATTCAAAATTCTAGCTATTTTGTATACCATGTTGATTTTACTTTTATAAATATTTAGTTTATTAAAAGCATAATTTATTTAAAGTATGGACATGGGTCATGCTGACACAAAATATATACCTGCTACGTATATATGTTTAATAATATTCATATCAAAATTTTAATGTAAATAATAACAAATAACGTATATTATACTACAGTATATTTGTATGTACAGTAGAAATTTATACTTATGCCTAAATGTAAAATTATTTCAAATTGTAAATAAGGAATATTTGCAAAAAGCTTCATTTTATTATATTAATTAAAAAAAAAAAAGTTGGAAAACAGACTTAAAGAGAGTATAAAGAGAGTAACAGTATAAAGAGAGATTTTTTGTGACTACTGAAATCAATAATATACCAAAAATTTGATTTAAATACATCAAATACGTCACAAATATGATTAACTTAATTAATTTTAAATCACAGTGTAAGACCCTTTTCACATCCTTGCACTTTGTCGCCATGTTTGTGGTGCCTAATGTATTTTCCAGCATAGGAGAAACATCATTTCTCCTAATTTTTCCCATATTTTTTTTTTTTAACTCAACGAATTTTTCTCATATTCTTCGAGCTTATTAGGAGCTAGAAATAAGGCTTTGATAGAGGTTTGAAGCTTCTTTTGCTATTAAGAAAATAAACATGACGTTTTTCCTATAATATGCTAGCCTATGTATTCCTGACCAAGAAAATGGTGGCTCTTAAATATGAGTGCAACCGGTCTATACACCATATAAATATTATACATGATATTGTCCACCTAATAACAAAATACTGTATATTATCTTAATTGTTGGTATATAATCTCATGTTGTACGTACATTGTGTAAGATTACGTAATTTATGATATTTATTTTCTCCATGTTTACATTCTGTAATAATAAAATAAATTAATAGAATCTTTATTGAGTAATAAGCAAACGGTGCATTTAGAAATATCACTCAATCTTGGGTTTGATTATCGTATATTTATGATAACGATATCTGATTATCGTTGCGTTATAGATTAATAATTTTATAAAATTTATCGTTACAGATTAACAAAAATTGACAATATTATCATCTCATCGATAACAATACTTTTTGCTCCAAAAATAATAAAAAATACAAAAAAAAAATTATAATAATAAAATAAAAAAAAGAAAAAAGTACAAAAAATTACGAAAAATTGCAGAAAAAAAAACAATACACCATGATTTCTGTGTTATCTCTGTTATCTGCGTTATCAAAAAACTATATTGTTATCGTGGGCGGTACTTTAAAAATAGCGATATCGCATTACAATGTAAGGCTAGATTATACTGTATAATCATTTTTAAAATTTTGGGTATAAATCCCATGAAGACTGCATCGCTTAACTATAATAATGTACAACATGAAAAAAAAATCATTAACTAATATGGATACATACAAATATGACTATTGAAATAAAAGCAAACATGTAATTATTGATATGAGAGAATTTGAGAAGAAAATAAAAAATATGTTGAAATATATCCCTACCTCTTTAGTGCTAAACTTTGATATATTTGTGTGCATTTTGGCCCATTTTTAAGTCACATGAACTTTTGAGAAATTAGTTGAACTTTATAGATTTGGATTATAATAAAACTAAAAGAAAAAAAAAATAAAATTTTTTGCAAAAAGAAGTAAAAATAAAATAATGATAAACTTTTTAAAGAAAAGAAAAATAAAGATAACAATTAAAAAAAAAACTCGCAAAACATTCATATTTTTTTCTTTTTCTGTACAGTATCTTTTATTTACTGATTAACTTTTTACGTACTTTGAAGGGAATATTTTTTTCTGATAATCGAAATGGATATTTTCAGTTTCATTATTTGTATTAGAATCAATACACTGGTGTCTTCTTGCTTTTCAATTCAATTGAAAATATTCTCTCTCTCTCTCTCTCTCTCTCTCTCTCTCTCTCTCTCTCTCTCTCTCTCTCTCTCTCTCTCTCTCTCTCTCTTTTCGCTCTGTTGAAACTATTATTGTTGCTGAAATTATTATTATTATTATCATCATCATTAACATAATGATAATATGAACATCAAATCCGTCATTTAGTTTTGATGAAAAGTAACACCCACCTACTCTCTCTCTCTCTCTCTCTCTCTCTCTCTCTCTCTCTCTCTCTCTCTCTCTCTCTCTCTCTCTCTCTCTCTCTCTCTCTCTCTCTCTCTCTCTCTCTCTCTCTCTCTCTCTCTCTCTCTTCGCATCGTTCGCTTTAGCCCCTGTACATTGAAAGCACCAAAAGAGGGGAAAGTATAAAACTTCCCCTGAATTCCCTTCTATATAAGAGAGAGTAAATTCGATGTTAGTCAGTATTTCAGAGAACGTACAACGTTATACACCTCTCCATTTGTGCTTAAAACTTAAACAATACATGTGACAAAGTAGTTCTTAATTAAAAGAAACAAGGTGTCAGTTATTTTTATAAATTAACAATAAAACAAACATAGTGCCAAATTTAAAATTATATATCTAAAGTGTTCAAATATGTGAATAATTCACGTTCAATTTACATACAAACAAGTTTGTTATTTTTTTTTTTTAATTGTGTCAATTGTTTAATAAAAAGTGTTATATAAAAATGGGCTGAATTATATGTTTAGATTATGTATTAATATATTTTATCAATGGCCTAATATATTTAGAATATAATATAAAAAAATGTACTGGAAAAGTGTGAAAAAATGATTACCCTGGATGGGAAATGTTCAATAGTGCTAGTGCTAAAAATAGATTGATACCCTTTTTATGTATATTATCTCTTCAAAGAAAATATTGAAGGTCAATATTTTTTATTATTATTTATAAAGCCTAATATTTATTAAACATAATAATAGTAATAATTTATTAGAAGTGGGGGGTGTTTTTAGCTGTTGCAAAGTGCCCCGTGCACTAGAAACTGATGACGAAAAAAGTGAAAATCAGAATATAACTGATAATTTTACAATTATTGAAGAAACAGAAAGTTTTAATAAGAAAACTATAACAGTAGTTAATTTTGACGAAGATAATATAACAACAGTAACAATTGATCAAAGCACAATTTTATCTGTATCCCCTTCCAATAATCCTAATACAAATTTAAGTTCAACATCTACCAATTCTTCTACTATTCAATCCCATAATTGTTGTTGTTTTAATTGCTGTAAAAAATCTATAAGAAATTTATTGTGCTGTTGTATATTGAAAAAATCTAATAAAGACGAAAAAATTATTAAAAATAAATTTAGTATATGTTGTACTAAAAATAAAAATAAAAAATCACCACCTAAAACACCTGAAGAAAAATTTGAAGAAGAATTAATTGATCAAGAATTATTACCACAACCATTGACTAGTATTCCTGAAGATATTCAAGAAGAAGATTGGAAAAATGATGATAGTTATTGTGAATCACAAAGACCATCTATAGAATTTCATTTACCTGCAAATCGTAGATCAACAAATTTACGTCGATGTAGGGAAAATTCACCAAGATTTTATACATCACGTGGTTCAACAGATTCAACATCAAGTAATGTACATATTGTACCAAATATTTTAGGTTCTAGTTCTAGTTCATCAAGTTCAGGTAGTGGTGGTAGTGTATTTTCAAAATCATCCCGCCAAAATAAACAAATCAACGTGTCTTTTGCACAACACGTTATTTCAAATTCAACAGGATCAGGTGGAACAGGTTCAGTACAAAGACCTGTATTAATTAATCAAAATAGTGTAAGTTCAGCATTACCACCAACATCAACAGGATCAACAATGCAAGCTGAGCAGGGATCTATCGGAGATTTACAGAAATATCATAATAGATATTTACGGAATAGACGACATACTTTGGCTAACGTTCGGTAAGTAAAATAATATGAAATATCTTATAAAAAAAATGACATTATTTTATAATTTATAGGAAATGGAACAATATAAAAGTTTGTTTTTTAATAGATTTATTGATGGGTTTTGCAGCTGACTGAATTAATTTTGATAATTTTATTTTAATTCCAGCATTTTTTTTCAATATACTGTACTATATTATAATTTTACTATTTCCGTGTTTAGTGACTCTCTTTCTCTCTCGCTCTACATTTTTTCAGTCTATTTGATATCATTTTAGCACCTATATTTCCGCTATTCAACATAATATGGTTTAAAATATGTGTATATATATATATATTATTATTATTATTATTAGAAAACCTTGATATCTTAGAGACTATACGCACATAAAATAATTAAAAAGAATCATGCTGAAATGAAAGGATTTTATAACTTTGATTTAATTGGCTATCGTCTATTATAGCTTTGATTTTTGGTGGGCTATAGTCAATTCTTTTTTTACTTATTGTTTGCTACGCTTTAATAGATTTATTCATCTTATTAAATATTTTATTTTAAAAAATCTCAATCAATTTGTAAGGGTTTCCCAATATGTAATAGTTTGTTGCCTGAATTAACCAATTAAAAACGCACTGGAAAACAGTGGGGAACCCATAATTTCCTATCTTTTAGCATTGCTGGACTATCCTTTAAGTTATTCTTAAAAAAAAAATAATAATAATAATACTTCACAAATACTGGAAATTTTGTAATGATGCTTAAACATTTTGACGTATTTAAATGTAAAATTGATTAAAATGTTTCAAGAGTTAAGAAGCAACTGAATCATAAAAATAAGTATTTACAAATTCCAATTTTAATCTGTCTTGCTTATAGTAAACAGCATTCACATTTACGGTTAAAAAAAACTTAAACATTGACATAAAATGTGTAGTGTATGGTTCAATCAAGTATCGTATTGTATGGCAACAGCGCTGTGAAAAGTTTCCTTAATTTACTTTTTTTGTTGTTGAAGCGCCAGGAAAGGGTATTGATTTTTAAAACTCAGCTGTGCACAACTGTTACTTCAAACTTTAGGTCAGCGCAGACAAAAATTTACTTTCTCCCCTCAAAATATCTAAAATTTTAAATATTATGTAATATTTATTACAGTTTAACCAGAATATTATATTTTTTTATATATTTAATTTTATATTAAGGTGACCAACTGATATCTCGTAAATAGACGGTCACGAATTATAATATTAACACAAAATAAAGAACAAATGTTACTTAAAAGTTTAGTTACGCCAAACATGTGAAAACACAATCAAATATTTAAGTTATTCCACTTTAAATATAACATTTAAATGTAGAAAATCAAATTTTAGCGGCAATTTTAAGTCGAATTAGAAACTTTTTTAAAATTAAAAATATATAAAACTGATTTCGGGACTTTTTTTTTTTAAATTAACTCAATTTTATTTAAAAATTATGTTTGTTTTGTTGGAAATAAATAAATAAATAAATAAATAAATAAATAAATAAATAAATAAATAAATAAATAAATAAATAAATAAATAAATATATAAATAAATAAATAAATAAATAGTAATAAAATGTTTTGGCAATTTGGATAAGAAGAAAAGGCGGTGTCAAATGTTTTATTAAACAATTAAACTGCTTAAATTTATTAGAAGAAATAATGAACTTTCAATACCAATTATAAATGTGGAGAAACAAACAGTGAAAAGAAAACAACAACAACAATAAATTGAAACTTGATATCAACAAATTCTAATTCTATAGCTCACATTCATAACAATGAAGCTTTTTTTTTTTATCCTTAAAATCTTAATTAAAAAATTACACAAATTAAATACCACAAAGCCTAATGTTATTAAGTCTCATAAATTTTAATATAATATACATATAGCTTAATTAATTATAGTACTTAAACAGTGTTATGAATTTATTCATTTTGTAAAATTACTATATAGTGATATAAATTTGTTGTTATAAATTATTTTAGCTCTTCAACATAAAACATTAAATGAAGATTCTGCTTTCCGCAGGTATCAACTCATGAACTAGAGATACGTGAAGTATTTATTTTATATATTTAATATATACGTTGGAATTTTATTAAAAATGATCAAGGATCTTTAAAAGCAATAATGCACAGTATAGTACATTTATACTGTATTGTCCTTTTAACAGTAAGATATTTTCAATAAGTAAATAAATAAAAAAAATAAACACAAAAATCTTAAAAATTTTCAATATCTTTCTATGGATTCCAATTATAAAATAACACAAATAGTTTTACACATTGCCGTCTTATATTTACCAATACAGTTTTATAGAAATATGATTTGGTTTCATACTTTTTAATGGGGTTTATCAAGGTCCATATAATAAAGAGGTTGAGCGCAGCAAAAAACTCGCGCAGTTGATTTTATTTTGTGATGGATGTACTTGATTCTAAACCAATACGATGCCGTTCAGCAGCGTTCACCAGTTACGTCACTGATAAGGTGAATAAAAATACACCCGGTGATATGATGTCTTTGATGAATTCGATGCGCGACCTTGGCCAAAACTTTTCCCGGAGCATCTAACCTCGTATATATGGACCTTGGGGGTTTATCGCCACTCAATCAAAGTTAAAAACTTCCTTAATGTCATTATGCTTTAGAAATATGGTACAATTTTATTATTGTTAAAGAAATCTACTGCACCGAGGCGAAAAGTTTTTAAATAAGGGATGCTATAGAATGCTTGCATTCATATAAAAGTTAGACGCCATATGTTAGCACTACCATGGGCCAATAAGGGAAAATTGCACATTTGGCAGGTACAAATACTTAGCGTTATATTTTTTGAGAAATAGTAACCAAAAGTTAACTAATGATACAAAGAAAATATCCAAAAACAACGTTTGTCCTTTGCTGAGCAATGTTATTCTTTGCTTCAGCATGGCGTGGAAGCGAATTCAGTATGACGTTATGCACATACATACATCCTTATATAGACATACCTTTTCGTGCTTTAAAGGCGTAGAACACCTTGAAAAAAAAACCTTTTTTAATATCCTAAAATACCTAAATGTTAACGTTCATTTGGACGGAGTTATTTATTTATAATTTAATTTCCATTCACGAAATGGCACCTGCGGGTTTACGACGTCACAGCTCACCTGTTTCCGAGTGCGTGAACTAGTGAGCTGTGACGTCATAAGCCCGCAGGTGCCATTTCGTTAGTGAAAAATAAATTAGAAATCAATGTCTTCGTACAAATCAACGTTAATGTTTAGGCATGTTTGGGTATTGAAAATGTTTTTTTGTTCAAAGTACTGTTCTACGCCGTTAAGTTATAATAATATTTTGAAAGAATTTTTGCATTACTAGTAACATTCACGCCAACCCTATATACAGTTTTTATTATTTAATTATTTTACCCTCCGCAGACACTTTAAGGCAATAGATTTTTAATTATATTCTCTTACATTTGATATCATCGTAAAAGAAAATTCGTGCTGATTATAACATTGCAGTTTTCCCTTTAAATTCACAAAACAGAGAAAACAAAGCACCTATTTTTAAAATTATGTTTAGTAAAATTGAGATAGAAAAAAGTTTCCTCTTCAGTCCCAGTAAACAATACAGTAGACATCAGATAATTCAATAAAAAATAGACAGAAAAAAAAAAGAAGATAAAAATACCACAATTGAACCAGAAAACGTCCCCTGAATTTAAGTGATTTTTAAAGCTATTTTGAGCATTCTAGAGTGGGTATAGGGGGTCTGCAAAAGTAAGAAAACGTTTTCGACTAAATAGCATATTTTTGTCATTTTGAGAGCCGTACAAAAACGTGGTTAAATTTTACGACATTGAAATAATTTTTTAAAAAAGTTGGTAACTGGAGAAGATAAAATTTCAAGATCTTTATAAAAATATATATAATAAAAAACAGTATGCTATCTGTATAGAACCTAATTCTAAAATCAACAGGCACTTGTTAAAAATTATGTTTATAGTGTATAAAAATAATATATTATCTTATTATACTTTGTAGCTTTTAAACATTTCTTGGCATTGCATTCGAAGCAGCAAGGGGTGAATTTGGTCACATACACACACAATATGAGAGAAAGACTAAAAAGACAACCCCTAACTCGCAACAGAAAATTAATAATCAATATCACTATAGCAGTAAAAGACAAACTTATACTTAGCTTTCATTGTTTCGTTTAATTAATTTTTATTTCATTTTTTCTGTTTTATTATATGAAATAAAACTTTTTTTTCTATCATAAAATACTAATAATAACTAAAGAGACTGCTAAAGTAATTTCTTATTAAGGTTATTATAACATTGGGGTTTAGGTATGAAATAAAAAAGCTTATTATATCTTGAAAAAAAAAATAGAACATAACAACTTAATTTAGTATACTGAAAATAATATACAACTTGGTAATTTAACTTTTTATGCTTTTTGGAATTTAAAAAATTAGGTCCTAATATAAAAGTAATATATATATAATATATAATATTTTTACAGAGCTTAAATTATTTTTTTATTAATTTAGGTGACTTTATGACTCTTTTTTTCGAGCACTGAAAATATTTTTAGTGATTTCTTAAAGTTGCAACGAGATGCGATAAAAATCATCTGCGAGTATTTGTAATGGTAATTTTTATCATTTTAAAATAATATAGCCTGACCAAAAATATTCATTTTAAAATGTGGTGTAATTTTTTTGAAATATCAATTTAAATGACACACAAAATAAGCACTATCATAAAACGCATTTTTTTCCCAATTTTAAAATTATTTATAGATTTGAAAGAAAATAATAGGACAAACCAGAAAGACCTGTTAAAGTGAAGTGTTCAGTAAAAATCGTGCAATCAAGAGGTATAATAAATATATTGGATAGCTTTCGGCACTAAACTCCAAGAGAAACCGGGGTGTGTCTGTACCTTAATCTGTCCGTACAAACAAAGACAGCAACTATAATTGGACCTAATTGGGACATTGTATTACATCCTAACTTTAAAAAAATGATAACAACTTGGATTAATTTCATGTAAATTAGGCGTACGAGAGACTTTTTTCCCCCCAAGAAAACTATTTCATGGAGGCAGGCAATAGAAATTATTAATATAAACACACTTTCACGTATGTTAAGTTAAAATGAAAAAAATTCAAATTTTGTCTATGAAAACGCTACACTCCCAACGTTTAGGTACACTAAAAATAATAATAATAAAAGGGATTTACGTTTCTGTCTCATAAAAGCCACGTGCAGCTCATTTATCGTAGTCTAAAAATAATAATAATAATAAAAAGTAAATGCAAAATTTGTATTAGTACCATATGCATCCAAATACGATTGAAAATAGTGGTAGAAAAGTGCGAAAATGCGCGATTGAAAAAACTATCACGTATACCATTCGTATACGAATAGATATATTAGAATACATATTATCCAATTTAATACAACCTTATTAGAAATAATGTTACAAAATGTGAAATTATGTACGAATTTCCATGAAGAAAATTTTGAAGGTACCATATAAACTATAATAAAAATCAGTGATAATACAATACAAGACTAGCAAAATAAACTGAATTAAACTTTTTCTATGAACAGTTTTTTTTTTCTTTTTATATTTCGTGCTAGCAAATCATAACTATAATAAAAAAATTATTGTATGAAGAAAAAAAAAAATTCAGTTTATCTTGTATATCAAAAAATATAAAACTTACTTTATATACACTGTAATAAAAGTTATCATAACAACAATTTACAAGAACGATAAATTATAAGAAAAATTTTATATAACAGTAGCTGCAGTAGCAGCAGTAAAATTAGTCTAATTTGAAAATCATACCACGTAAAATTAATGACGTACTCATGAAAAGAATATTTAAGTATGCTCGTCTCATTTCGCATGTAAAATTTTATATTGATTTATTTATTTATTATTTTTTTTTACGTAGAAAAAAATAAAGATTATGCAAGACTGTAAAAATTATGAACTCCATGTTTATATAGAAATTATTCCTACATTTACTTTGTTGATGAGCTTAATTTTTTGATGACTTTAATTAATAATTATTTTTGTATCACCAATTTATTTTTATTTAAAATTTAACTTTAATATATGGTAAATTAATTTAACAGATTTTTCTTTTGCCTACCTACTGTAGATATTTTTCCTAGCTTTTTATTTGAAAAACACACACACACACACACACACACACACACACACACACACACACACACACACACACACACACACACACACACACACACACACACACACACACACACACACACACACACACACACACACACACATAAAAACAAATGTACCAGTACTTGGATTAGCATATTGATACTAAAATACACACAGAATATATTTTATTGTAAATAACATTTATTTCTAGTATTTAATTATACCATGAAAACTCATTAATTGTAAGTAATGTTTAAATAATTTATGTTTTAATGAATAATATTACATGAAATAACAAATAACATAACATGCAATAATACAAAAATAAATGTTTTAAAAATATAAAACTGTATAGGGTGTATACATTTATGTTAAAGTTGACGCCATGTTGGATCACTTAATAACATGGGCGGCATAGGAAAATAACTCATTTTGCAAATTTAAAAACACAGTGCAATATTTTTGAGAGCATTGATGCTGTAAATATGTGTAATTAGCATCTCAAGTATGTGAGAAAATTAACAATAAAAAAAATTGATAGATTTTTTCAAAGAAAATTGCCTAAAACGAAATTTGTTCTATGCTCAGCAATGTTGTTCATTACTTCAATATGGCCTCCAAGCGCAATAAATATGACATCATCCGCTTACACCCTATAAGTAAATAGAAATAATTTAAAAGAATTATAATCGTCACAATTTTAATCTTTAATCTTTTATAGAAGTTCATTTTAATGTTCTAAAAATTTGGCGTATATAACAAAATCTACTAAATGCATTGAATGTAAGAAAAATTAGGATATTCCTTTTCACTTAATTTTTTTTATCTTAATTTTTAATATTTTTCGAAGCAAATGAAGTATTTTTAATAGTCTTTAAATAATAATGATTACTAAATAATGAGATATAAAGCGTAGCTATATTAATTTATATTTAATAACAAAGTATAAAAACCATTAAAATTATAGAAAAACAAAATACATATTTTTGCACAAACTTTAAAATAAAATTTTTTATACAAACTAGATGAATTATAATAAAATAATATCTAAAGTACCATTTATATAACATGGCTTTTATTATTGCCTGACTTTCTAACATGAACTTATATGTATATTTACGAGTGAATATTTGCAATAAAAAAACAAAATAACTGAAACCATGGGACTGCACTTTTACTTCAAATTGTTTCCTACAATGAATATTATATATTATTATTATTAAGTATATAATGTAATATGGTTATACGCAATCTAGTTTTGCCCTTTTCAACGTCATTTTAACCACGCCCAATTTGTTTTTATTATCTGTTTAGTATATGTTTAAATGCATACATTAGTGACGCAATCTTTTCCCTAGTTTTTTTTCTATTCTCTATGTCTATTCTCTAAGTCTATTCTCTCTCTCTCTCTCTCTCTCTCTCTTTCTCTCATCTTATCTTCTATTTTCTCTGTCTTATTTTATTTTTATACGGCAGAGATTTGCATCTTTAAAACTTTTTTTCACGATATTTTTTTCTTAACATTATTGTTTAAAAACTTTTCTCAATCCATATAGCAGGAAGAAAAAAAAAAAAAAAAAAAAAAAAGAGTATTCATGGAAACTTTTTTTTTTTTTTTTTTTTTTTTGCAGACAAACACATGTAAGGAAATCAATTTTATTGTTTTTACATTGATATAAACTGTAATACGTACAAAATGCTAACTTGAACATTTTTCGTATTTATTGACCTTCAATGAATACATTTTCTGCCTTTTTATATATTTAATATAAATTTACCATAAATACAAATTATGTAATTTTTGTTTTAACGTGTTTTTTTTTTTATTTGTTTGAAATATTTTTAAATTTTAGTTTAATAATTATAATTTTTATTGGGTGAAATCAGGTTACAAACCCCTCAATTTAACCCAACTATTTTACAGTACAGTCAGTTACAATTTTTAAGTCAATTACACATTAGTTTTTGCATTATTTGTAAAGGAATGCTAATTAATAATTTTTAATTTTCATAATAATAGTTTAATGCTATAAGTTTAAGTTTGAGCAGCATTATCACAATTTTTAATTCGTGAGTTAAAATACGATTTAAGAGAACTAATTAATCAAGATTTAGAACGTGTATGCCAAAAATGAAACTAGATAAAATTGTATCAGCCTGATAAAAATTTAAGAATAAGGCTCCATAATAAGGACAAAATCATTGAAACTATTTTGATTATTTTGAGTTTAAAAACTTTATATTTAAAAATTTTTTAATTGTTTTTCTGGTAGACTTAAATTCCAACTTTCATAAATAATTCATGCAGAAAACTAACTAAATTCTTAAAAGTTTTAAGATAGTTTTTGAAGTTTTTTGTACTTTCTTTAATTATAACATTTAAAACAAAATAATAATAAACCCCTAGGCTAAAACTTATATTTATATAAAAGTACAACAATATTTTCTCATAAAAATCTTAATAACTCAAAGTAATATGTTTTCAATAACATGCCATTAAAAACAAACTTGAGTTTTTTTTCTTCTTGTAAACAATTTTATAATATAAAAAACTAAAACTTAATTTTGTCAATGGAATTTTATAATCAATAAATTTTACTCGAAAATGCGTGCGATTCTTTCATACATTTCTATTTATAGAAAATTCCGAATAGCAATAAAGAATGACCCCTTGTGGTTGTTGTTGAATCAATACATTTCTGTATAAGGCAGAACGAAAGAGAGAGAGAGAGAGAGAAAGGTCGATTTGTAATCAAGTCTAATCCGTTTATTCAGCTTAAGGATTTAAGCTCTATGTTCCTCAAAAGCAAGCATGTTTTTACTTCTTTTTCTCTGTGAAGTTTTTTTTTTTTTTTTTTTTTTTTTTATAAAAAATTCTTTGTAAGTCCCCTAGCGTCCAATTAAATTGTAAAGAAACACTATAAAGTCAATATAATAATTTTTTTTAATAGTAAGTCCAATTAATTGAAAAATATAATGTAACATAATATGTTGCTTATTAAAAAGCGATAATTACAGTATGTTCTTATAATATAGGCTATCATAATATATGATGAAAAATCTGTGCCTTTAGCTTATTTAATTACTTTAAAAAAAGTTTAATTTTCACTTAAAAATATCTTTCTATTTTACCTCAATTTTAATCATTTATTTAATTGTCTATAGCGTTTTGCATGATATAAAAATTTAAATCAATTAATTTTTTTAATTAATAATATCGTTGGCTCGTGGTATATAATATATACATTCGTCTTTATTTCTTTCTTTATTCAGCTATAGTTACTAGATTGCCTCATCAGTCCCATCAGATTCTAACGCACTGACTAAATATTTTAATAAAATATTTATAAGGTATAAAAATAATTTTTTTTTAAAGCAAAAGCTTTTTTTAATTCTGCTTCTTTTCCTCCTCCTCCTCCTCCTCCTCCTCCTCCTCCTCCTCCTCCTCCTCCTCCTCCTCCTCCTCCTCCTCCTCCTCCTCCTCCTCCTCCTCCTCCTCCTCCTCCTCCTCCTCCTCCTCCTCCTCCTCCTCCTCCTCCTCCTCCTCCTCCTCCTCCTCCTCCTCCTCCTCCTCCTCCTCCTCCTCCTCTCTTCTTCTTTAATTGTTATTATTTTTATTAAGTTGTCTCAGCCTTCACATAGATTAATAAGGCCAGCTTTCTTGCAAACGTGCAGAAATAGCCAGATCTACAATCCAAGCAATATAGCAATATCAGGCTGAGGTCTCCGTTTCTAACTTAAGTCTTATTACTTGTGCCATTTTAGAACTTTAACTTTGTTGGGCTTATTCTGATATGTAGTATAAAATCTTATATATTTTTTTTCTCAGTTATACGATAATATAACAACGGTAAAAAAAAATTCAGAATAAGTGATCAGTGTGATCAGCAAACAAGAGAGAAAAATATATTATAATTCACACGAGATATAATATAATAATAAAATTTAGGGGGGAAATTATGCCTTACAAATTTAATGTAAAATTGTTATAGATCTAAGAACCTGATTGTCTGACGTATATCTAGTTTGCCACCATACCTCTGTTCTCAGCTTAACCAAAAGAAACTTACAAAATATTTAGTATTTTTCTAGCCCTATAATTTTTTTGATAATTTTTAGCCTAACAATTTAATCTTAAAAATGTTGATAAAAATTTAACCTCTAACATAAATGTGGCCATCCAACAAGTTCATTATATACATACTTAAATATTGTAAATTAGCAATTATTATTATTACAAAATATCTTCATTTTAAATTTATTATTAGAAAGCGTATCTTTGTTATAAAAATTTCAATGATAAAGATCCGCCGGAATGAATTTAATTAAATTTTTTCTGTCAATAAAATGTCAGCAGTTTCGTTATTAATTTGTTTTTTTCTTCTTGTCTCTTGCGTTGTTTTGCATTTTTGTATAACTTTTTTCATTAAAATTATTATTGACAAAAATACGTTATATTCTCATTTCTCATATACATACATACATATATATATAATATTAATATATATATATTATAATATTATATATATATATATAATATATGAATTATTGTATAATTTTTGTTCTATAAATTCTTTGGTTTGAGTTGTTACGTATATATTATTATAAGAAATGAAGAAGATGAAGAAAAAAAATAATAAACAAACCAATAAAATGTTAAAAGCCATATGTTCCAAAACTGTAAGATCAATATAAATATACTTGGTTTTAAAAAGTCGAGGCACCTTACATTTGTTTTGTTTTTGCAGCTGAGCCACTGATTAAAACAACATTTTTATGGCTGTATATAATTGAAAAACAATATTAACTTTTATAAATGTTCAAGCGTTACGTTTTTGAAAATAAAAGCAACTGTATTAGTTTGTTAAAATACCTATTCATTGTCTATCTACACACACACACACACACACACACACACACACACACACACACACACACACACACACACACACACACACACACACACACACACACACACACACACACACACACACACACACACACACACACACACACACACACACACACACACGTTCAATCAAATTATATACAGAGTATTTGTATAATTATGCTTATTTGCTGTTGTAAACGTGTACTTTTTTTTTTTTTTTTTTTTTTTTTTTGTGCTTTACCACACGAACCCACAAGTTATTCAATCATTGGAATGGTACTTAGGCATAGGTAGAAGGAAAAGTCAAACAGGGGGTTTCAGACCAAAATACCTAGTATGGTACCTGGACAGACCGTGTACAGTGGAAAAAGGATTCAAAATGAGATAAAAATTAGGGTACTAGCATTTGGAAGGTATGCAGCTGTGGCCTAAAATAAAAGGAATTGCCCCGGTATTCCCCTGAATTGAAGACGGGAAACCACAGAAAACCTATTAGGCAGCGGACGAGAGATTTCCAACTTTAATAAAATAGCTGCATGCACTTAAAAAAATTCAAAGCTTTGAGACTCCTCTCGCCTCCCGAATGACAAACTGCCTAGTATAACTGCAGCTAATTACACTGACAAGTGAGAGACATGTGAAGCGTCCTTATCCAACAGTCACCGTACAGACCCTGCTGTGAGCAAGTTTCAAACCCATGATTCTCTCAATGTATACACACCGCCATCACTATATATGCTGTCATATGTCGGTAAATTGTAAAATTGAATTGTTAACTGACTATATCAAATAAATAGTAAAAAGAGGTAATAATAACAAATTGTGAGTATTTGGAATATGACAAGTAAACAAAGACTATCTCCCTATATATATATATATATATATATATATATATATATATATATATATATATATATATATATATATATATATATATATATATTAATGTTAAAATCGTTTATAATATTATTAATGAGTTTTTTTAAGTATACATTTTTTAAGTCATGTTTATACATGAAAAATATTAGAAATATTATGTACTAATTACAGTATATTGTCTGTAGATATAATATAAATATACTTAAAGGCGTAGAACACATTGAACAAAAAACGACTAATATGCTAATATAATATACCTGCATGGAAATCAATGTCAGAGTCCGCAAGCACCATTTTGTGAATGGAAAATAAATGAGAAATCAATAACTCCGGCAAAATCAACATTGATATTTAGGTGTATTGGGATATTAGTCATTTTTTAAATTTTGTTTAGGTGTTTTACGCCTTTAATGGATAAAATAGTAGAGATCTTCTGTCGTTTCTGCACGTCATATTTTTCATTTGCACTTCACCGCGCAGGTAACAAGTATTAAAACTGACATTGCAGAAGTAATCTGTAAAGGAGAGAGAGAGAGAAGTTTCATTTTTTAACTGAAAAGTTTTGAATAAAATAATTAAGAAAATAAAAATGTTTTAAACATGTCTAAAAAAAAAAAAAAAAAAAAAAAAAACAATAAACCTCAGGTGGTTTAATTTTCCAACTCGTATAATATTATTACTTTAGACTTTTGTGACGCACGCGCGACCAAATTGAGTAATTTGTTTCAATATAGAAGTTTAACTGTCTTTAACAGTGGTAGCAACTATATACCACGTGACTTCTGAGTAGACTGGCTGGCTGGATGTTTTATATGCGAATAAATTGAAGTCTAGTTGGAATACATCAATTTTAATATTGTAAAGTCCTTTTTATATATATTGTAGTTTTATATTGTACTGCATATTATAGTACTGTACAGTACAGTATATTATGTGTGAATCTTTATTTAGTTGTTTTGAAACTCCATAATTTTATAAAAGTCTGTCAGATGTTTAAAGCAAATTATATCGGACAGATGACAAATGATTTTTGGCTGTTAGGTTTATTTTACATCTCATGGAAGTTAGAAAGAAAATGTTAAAAGTCTGCATCTTTTTTGTGTAAACATTTTTTTTAAACTTTGTAATTAAATAGGGTGTGTGAGCATGGCGTCATAATAAATGCGCTTCAATACCTTAATTGAGCAACGAATAACATTGCTTTATATAGGACAAACGTTTTTTTTTTTTTTTTCCTGTTTTCTTTGAAAAATATTTTATTATTATTAAATTGTTCTCGCATACTTGAAAACCTAATTCAAATTGTTAACAGCATCAAAGCTGTCAAAAAAATTGCTATGTATTTATTTTTAAACTGGCATAATATGTCATTTTTCCATTCCGGCCCATGGTATTTAGTGTTCACTTATGGCGTTGACTTTAACATCAATGTAACCACCCTATATAAAATGAAATAATTTAAGGCTTAATTTAATGAAGAGTTGTAATTAGAAGCCTGTATATATTAAGATTTAAAAGTTAACCTTTGTGAATCAAATCATTGATACAGACCATGGACGATATACTGAAATCAACCATTATGATTTCAGAGGTACTATGATGAACTCTGAATATTTAGATCTTATTAAAGTTCAGTCATGAACTAAGTCAGTGGCAGTTATAATG
This sequence comes from Ecdyonurus torrentis, assembly GCA_949318235.1. Classification (NCBI taxonomy): domain Eukaryota; kingdom Metazoa; phylum Arthropoda; class Insecta; order Ephemeroptera; family Heptageniidae; genus Ecdyonurus; species Ecdyonurus torrentis. Next base: position 11,281,610 of record OX439136.1, read on the forward strand.
TTTATTTATAATAAAAAATATATATTTTAATTTCTGAAATACTTTAAAATATTTTAATGTGAATATAAATTATACAAAAGAGAAATAATTAAAAATATATAAATTTTAAATATTATTTATATTTAAATAGGTTTACATTTAAAAAAAATTACATTAAAACTAAATTAAATAAAATCTCTTTACAACTAAAACATTAACATGTAATTTTTGTTTGTTTTTTTTTCTTGTTGCCGCGTGCCGCTTGCTATATGTACGCTTTATCTGATTGTAAGAAAATATCATTAACACGCTAGTTTGGCATTAGCTTTGCTTGCTGACAATTTAATTGAGTTTTACATGAAAGCCGTACATCTAAGCTTAAAATTTAATTAAGTACAATATAATTTTGGTTTTAGTATAATATACAAGTTTCTAATTTTATTTTTAGATAGCTAAAAAGAAGAAGTTTTCAGTGAAACAACATTTTATTTGAAATAATAATATAATATGAAGCTAAGAATGGCATTATTCTTATACAAATTAAATTAATGGCAGAGAATAGAATAATAATAAACGTTCAACGTTTTAATTTGTAATGGAGGATATTTGTGATATAAAGAATTATTAAAACTTTCTATTAGCTTACGTTAAAGTGTGGTTATTCAAACATTTCTGGCAACGGTGCAAAATTTTTCTAAAAAAAAAAAATGGTCCCAACATATTTTAATATAGAAAATTTCAGTACTTTAAGCTTCTCCGGGAATCCAATAGGATGGTTTCATTTATATAAAAGTCAACACTATACTGTATGTGAGCACTAAATAACATGGATTGATGTGGGAAAATAACTCATTTTGCCAGTTTAAAAATATTTAGCAATATTTTGGAGAGCATTAATGCTGTTAATAGATTGATTTGGGTTTTTAAGCATGAGAATATATATATATACATATATATATATATATATATATATATATAATATATATATATATATATATATATATATATATATATATATATATATATATATAATATTATACATGTATATCTTATTAAGAGCAATGTTATCTATTGCTCCAGTATGGCGTCGAAGCGCATTTCCATGCCTTTCATGCTTATTCTGTATGTACAGTTTCATCAGGCGCGGCTGGGAATCATTACTTTAAAAAAACTTATTTAAGCTTGTTCTGTAAAGTATAGTGAATATCATTTACAGTGATTGGCTGACCAACAAAATAAGACACATTCATTGGTTGATCTTGGTTTTTGAGCCGATAAAAGTGAGTCGCATTGAGAATAAACCTTTTTTTTTTTTTTATGAAATTTCGTTCATTCTTATCATGTTCAAAGTTTTAAACGTAGAAATAACAATGATTAGTCATATAATAAACGTAGTAAACAGATAATGACGTCATGATCAGATTTTTTTAACAAAGGAAAATTTTCGAAGCTGGCTCAAGAGTTGTGTGTAGTTTATAGAACGAGCTTTTGTAAATAAATAACGGGTATATTTTTGTCTAGTAGCTCATTTTCACCACAATTATAATCTATATTTCAAAATAACTATGTTACAAAGCAAAAAATATTATGTGGTACAACATATTTATTCATGTAAGTTCTAATTTAGCATAATTTATGCATTCTTTCCGTGTACCTTGAACTAACATTTACAGAACTTTAAAGTAAGCAAAATCATATCATATTACAATTCCAACTTATTACCTTGAAGCTATGAACGATGACAAAAACGTAAAATGTATATATAAATTTTCTAATTTATTTTTAATAATAACAAAATATTGAAATAAACTAATATGTTGAAACATTATCTTATTTCAACAATAAATTATAGTTTACTTATAATAATGTAAAAATAACAGACATAAATCAACTATATATTCTATACAATGTTCAGTTCATTTAGAATGAAAATACACAAATGAAAAGTCCTTTTTATTTTAAACAAACAATCCATTCAACAAAAAAAAAAATGGTTTGTTTTACATTTCATTATTAACTTGTTATTTTCATTATTTGAAAACTAACAATGAAATTTCAGTACAGTATGTACGTATATAGTTACTTTATTGGAAATTATAAAAGATTTTTTTATGATTTTTTATTTTGGTAAAAGAGTTAAAAACAACAACAATAAAAATGTTGAAAATTACAGGATATATTTTTTTTTTTTTCAGATGTTAAAAAAATAGTGAAATGGTTATTTGTAAATTGTACAAAAATAACAACAAAAGTGATATAAAGAATTCAAATAAATAAGATTCATATTTCCATATAAAAAAGGAATTTTTACTGGCAATTTTTATTGTTTCAAATATAATATTTAAATAATGGATAAAAAAAGTTGTATATTTTTTATGTGTCTCAATTTCCTACTCAATCCTAATGCTGGAATGTAAAGATTCACTTTACTATTTTAATTGAAAATGTTAATAAATATTTCTTGAAAGAAAATAATTTTCTTAAAGAGAAAGAACACCTTGAACAAAAAAAAAAAAAAAAAAACTAAAAAATTCTTGCCTAATACTCTATATAATATATAACATATCTAAATATGAACTTTGATTTGGCCGGAGTTATTGATTTCTAATTTATTTTCTATTCACAAAATGGCAGATGCGGGTTTATGAAGACACAGCTCGTTTTCCGTGCGCGTGGACCAGTGAGCTGTGAAGTCATAAACCCGAATATGCTACTTTGTGAATATAAAATAAATTAGAAATCAACGAGTCCGGCAAAATCAACGTTGATATTTAGGTATGTTAGGATATAAGGCAAGTCTTTTGTTCAAGGTGTTCTACACTAGATATCAAATCTAAAACTGCAGAGAATTATAATATAAAATGATACAGACACAATTTTCTAGTTGCTAAAATATATTCACAAAATAATAATAATTATACATTTACAATAAATATAATAATAACAAAAAAACTAAAAAAAATAAAAAATAAATAAAGGTACTATTGAAACTGGAAATTTAAATTGGAGCACCTTAATGGTCCGTTCACAATGACGCGTAAATTCACGTAACTTTCACGTAAGAATCCAAATAACATTAATTATCGTAACTTCACGTAAGAGTTACGTGAATTTATGCGTCGTTATAAATAAACGACTAAATGGTCGTTTAGTGACCATTAAATAAAAAATTGACTCTTTCCTATATTATATAGATTGTAATTTTTTTGTTATTTTTTTTTTATATCCTCCAACATTTTCATATAACAAATGAGTAGAAACCGGATTTTTTTTTTTTTTTTTTTTTTTTTTTTAATATCTATATGATTATTTCCGCAAAAAAATGGTGCAAAAATGTTGAAAAAATGGTGAAAATGTTGAAAAATCTAAAATGGTATAATTTTTTTTTATACTTCAGTAATATATAAAACTAATAAATATACAACGTTTAAGACGTTTTAATAATTTCCTACAAAAATTATAATAATTTACCATAGAAACACATATTATAGGGTTTAAAATAAAATATACGATATTTCGTACTATATCTTAATAATTACTCAGTTTTACTAATATTTTTAACTTTATTTTTATTTTTTTATATATTATTTAAAATAATATATCTCACATGCAAATTTTGATCAATTAAAGTTTTAATGTTATTTAATATTTAAAGGTATAACACTTCTAATAGCTACCCAAAAAATAATACCAATTTTTCACAACTCATCAGTCAGATAAGGGAGATTTTTTTTTTGTTTTTTTTTTCATTTTGAGTATTATGGGCTATACTTTTGTTTTTCATATTTTGTGGTTCTTTTTTAATTTTACGTATATATTTTATAATAAATAATTTCTGTTTTTGATAGGTTTTAATAAATGAAGTTTTTTATTTATTCATTATTATTATTATTGTTTTTTTTTGGCAAAAATCTAAAAAAAAAAATAAAAATTGTTAAAAACCTTAAAAATGGTGAAAATGGTGACAAACCAAAAAGTGTTGGTGAATGGTGAAAACAAATGGGTCTAAAATGACTTTATTTTACGTAATTTGCGCTCATTTTTGATTGAAAGGGACCTAAATGATGACAGAAAAAAAGTGGTAGAACCAAAAAATCCAGTCTCTACAAATGAGACAATTTGCTTATTTCTGGCAACAATGGTTATTTTAAATTACGTATTATAATTTATAAGTTTTGCTTTTTCATTAATAAGTCTTCATTAAGAAAAAAAATATATATACTATAAATAGATTAAAAGAGTTTGTTTAACAAAAGTTACTGGTTGAAAATGTTTTAAAGAGAAAGTATGACATATATATATAATTGTAATAGGTAAATAAGTAAATAAATGTACAATGTATCACGTATATATGCGTATGGTGATTCCAATGTTTTCTCTCTATATGTTCCAAATAAGGTTTCTTAAATGTAATTAATGATAGTAATTTTAATCTCGTTTGTTGTGCTATATAGAAAAGAATATTAAAGATAATTAAGGTTTATTAGTATGCAACATATCATGCAGTAGTGAATCCGTATATTATTTTAAGTCTGTCAAGTAATTGAAAGTATAAGTGTATTTCACAACGCATTATAGTTACTGTATTATTATATTTATTATAGTTATATTATTTAAAGGAATAGACTAGAGAAAAACATAAGCATTTATATCACAAAACACATGATGGGATTTATATAAATAGCTTTAGTTTGTCTCAAAACCCGTAGCCCCGTAGCAGAAATTTCGATTTATGCAACCTGCACCACATTTTCATACTAATTTTTGCATCTTTCTGACGTCATAAGCATGAATTTTCACGCAATTTGCATACTTTACAGTTTTTTCACGCTTTTTCGTGGGGCTACACTAACATTCTGGTAAAAATTGTCATCAGCTTTGAAGATCCCATTTTGTGTTTATTCATTTAAAAGCACACGTTGTTTTATGTGGTCTATGCCTTTAAGATTTTTAAAATGGAAAAAACTTTTCTGTAACGCTATAATAGTTGGGTGAATTGGCTATACTTGCGATGATAAAAATTATTTAAAATAAATTTAAACAGTTCTACACACAAAATTTTATACACATTTCTTAAATGGAAAAATCATTATGTGATAAATACTAAAAAAAAAATATATAACAAAAAAAAAAAAAAAAAAACGAAAAAAAAAAAAAGTTTATTGCAAGTGGTACATTAAACCAAGAGTTGATTATGTAAACTTTTTTTATCAAAAAAAGTAAGAAGTTCAGGAGAAAATAAACTTTATTTTTTTATACTAGCATTTTGTTATAACTTTTTTTTAAGACTTTGTAAAATATTGACAACAACATAAACATAAGTTCTAACTGCTACATTATAGAGTGTGTGCATAAAATAGAGTGTATGAGCTTCGTCGCCATACTGGAGCAATGAATAACATTGCACAGCATAGGAAAAATATCAATTTTGGCTATTTTGTTCGGAAAATTGCGTAATTTTTGGTTGTTATTATTTTTCTCCCATACTTGTAAACACAATTCAACCTGTTGACAGCATTAGTGGCATTAAAATTATTGCTAACAAATATTTTAAATCTGATAAAATATTTCAATTTCTCATACCATTCTATGTTGTTCACTGCTTACATATGGCGCCAATTTTCATAATAATTCAACCACTTTTTTTACAATATATTATTATAGGCTAATTATGATTTAAAAAATATATATATATATTTTAAAATGAAACTAGTATACAAACATAAAAGTTGAGCAAATACTTATTCAGTAAAATGCAGTTAACCGATAGTTTTTATTATCGATAAAGGAATTTGTTGCTAGTCACACCTTGCAATAAATTCAATGTGCAATAATACTGATTCTCCATTATTTATGAAAAAATAATCATTTATATATATATATAATATATATATATATATATATATATATATATACATATATATATATATATATATATATATATATATATATATATATATATATATATATATATATATATATATATATATATATATATATATATATATATATATATATATATATATATATATATATATATATATATATATATATATATATAGCAAATATTGCCATTAAAACAGGCCATAACAATATACTGTAATATAATTCCACAACACAATTTAATATATTTGCTATAGCAAATTATTAATTTAAAATGTTCAAATTAACAATTTTTTTAATGTGCGTTACCTATACATGCTATATATAACCAATCACATGCGGAGTGAGAAAGCTACCTTAAAAAGTCCTCAAATTTTCTATACTTTAAAAATTCTAGACTTTTTTTTTCCAGTGTTATTAAAGAAAACAAACGAACAAAATCAGAAAAAATAAAAACAACATGATACAAAATATTAAACTTTTATTTTGCTATACTAATAGACAATTATTAATAACTTTTCATCACCCGTTAACGTTACAAATATTAGTGATTTATTTCAAGATATTTTTATAATTAATATTTTATTGATAAATTATGTTTCCATTAATTGGTGCATTACTTTAGTTACGAATACTAACTTATTTAAGATAATCACTTTTAAGTTATTATGAGTAGCTAAAATAATGCATTTAAGAAAGTTATTAAAAATAGCCAATTTAAGTTGTTTTAAATGTTTTTTTTTTTAAAGCTATTGATAATAATTTGCTAAAATGCATTATTTAAGCTACTCATAATAACTAAAAAGTGTATGATATCTTAAATAAGTTTTAGTATTCCTGCATATAAAGAAATGCACCAATTTTTAGAGTGATATATGCTGCTAATGAAAGTTAAACAAAGCAAGTAATTTTCTCTATTCAGCATTTTTAACACAATGAAAATACAAAGGTGTCACAGGTTGCATGATTAAGGTCAATTACAATGACCTTGTCTCTCTATAGTGGTGTGTTATATGAAAGAGAATTTTAAATTAGACATGTGTATTATTGTTGATATTTTATATATCAACAATTTTCTATATGAAATAGTAAACACTAATGCAAGAATCACGTGACCATCAATCAAATATACAAAATTGTGACTTTTTTATGCAGAATATTTTAATATTATGTTAGCATAGAAACACAAAATTGACCACCCTATGCATATAAATTTACTCATTTCTGTAAGATTACCATCAGTGTTAATGCTACTTTTTTTTTATTTATATGTAGGATAAAAGTATATTTGAATTGTTACTGATTTTTTATATTTATAAAGAAATTATTCAAAAATATTTAAAATTATAATAAAGCAATGTATAGATTATCGGTGATGCATGCGAGAAACGCTTATACGGCCCCCTAATTTCCAATCATGTATTATTATTATTATTTTTTTTAAACGTGACCGACTTGGACCAGAAATCACTAAAAGAAGAAATATATATAAATTATATATATATATATATATATATATATATATATATATATATATATATATATATATATATATATATATATATATATATATATATATATATATATATTATATATATATATATATATATATATATATATATATATATATATATATATATATATATATATATATATATTTATATATATATATATATATATATATAGATATATATATATATATATATATATATTTATATATATATATATATATAGATATATATATATATATAGATATATATATATATATATATATATATATATATATATATATATATATATATATATATATATATATATATATATATATATATATATATATATATATATATATATATATATATATATATATATATATATATATATATTTATATATATATATATATATATATATAGATATATATATATATATATATATATATTTATATATATATATATATATAGATATATATATATATATAGATATATATATATATATATATATATATATATATATATATATATATATATATATATATATATATATATATATATATATATATATATATATTTATATATATATATATATATATATATAGATATATATATATATATATATATATATTTATATATATATATATATATAGATATATATATATATATAGATATATATATATATATATATATATATATATATATATATATATATATATATATATATATATATATATATATATATATATATATATATATATATATTATTATTACCAACAAAACAAACACTATAATTTTCTAATAAAATCAAATAAATTTAAAATATATATTTTTTGTTCTGAAAAAAAGTGTTAATAATAATAATAACAAAAAAAGTTTCTAATTTGTCTTAAATTTGCCGCTTTAAATTTGAATTTCCACATTTACATGTTATCTGTTAAGTGGAATAACTTAAATATTTGATCGTGTTTTCACTTGTTTGACGTATTACTAAATTTTAAGTGCCATTTCTTCTTTACTTTGTGTTTATATTAAAATTCACGACCGTCTAGTTTGCGAGATATCAGTCCATCACCTACCCCCTTAAATTTCCCAAAACGATGCTGTTATGACAAGTGAGGACGAAAATATTTAAATGAGGGGTATTAGACACAATTTTACGTGTTTTCACCCACTAAAAGCTAATATTTTTTCATCACACCGATATCCGTTGTAGAAAAAGTGAGATATAAATGGTCTTTCATTTTTAAAAGTTTTACATGTGGTTTATTGTTTCATTTTAATATATTTCAATACTTTAGAATTACATTTATATTATTGATTTAAATCTATAAAATACTGTAAAATGTATTTATCTATTATGTTATTAATATATCTCACTATATAATAGAGTGTTTTTGATAACAATTTTGATGAAAGCATAATTAGAGTATTGCGTTTTATTCTAATAGAGTAAAGCTTCAATTAAATTTATTGCTTTAAAATGATATATTATGCATGATTCTTCACTCACTCTAATGTCCCTGAAATAATTACTATATTATTATAAGTTCATACATTAATTATTAATTAAAGGGGTAGTCAACAATGGCTTCTTTAATAGTGATCATCGTGTTATTAAAGCCCTTGTCAACTTAATTTTTTATCATTTAGAATATGTACTACGAGCGTAGATTGATAATTGCCATACCTTAATATCCATGAATTAGACACCACCACGTTGATTTTGTATTTATTTTCGTTTATTTTCCTTTTTTGCGGTTATATCACGTATCTGACGTCACAATGTACCGATGGGGCCATGATAGGGGTAAAGAACTTGAGGGAGGGGCTTAAATTTGTCACGTGACCAGAGCGGTGACTGTGATTGGCGGCGGTACATTGTGATGCCAGATACGTGATATAACCGCAAAAAGGAAAATAATCGAAAATAAATACAAAATCAACGTGATGGTGTCTAATTCATGGATATTAAGGTATGGTTAATTATCAGTCTAGTATTCTAAATGATAAAAAAGTAAGTTGACACGGGCTTTAAACCTCAAGAAAACGTGATCTCCAAATTTTAATTATTAAAGCGCTGAGTTAGACCAAAAGCCGTTTAGCGACCCCGAACAGCTACAAATTGCTTTTACGCTAGTTTGACGCAATTAAGTGAAAATTACTATTTATTTTTGCTCTCGCTACTTGACGTTGTATTTTACGTATGTAAAATGTTTTTATACGACTACAGATATGTAGTTAAATCATTTATACAACGATAAGAGTAACTCCAGCTCGCGCCAAGCTAGCGTGAGAGCAAGTTGTAGCTGTGACGTAGGTTCAGGGTTTCTAAACGGCTTTTGCTCTCAGCCCCAGCCCATTAGCATTTAGATCGCGTTTTTGGAAGGTTTAATAACACGACGATCGCTATGAAAAAATGCCTTTGTTGACTACTCCTTTAAGGAGAGTATTTATAAAACTAGACGTAGTAATGAAATGAAATAACATAGAGAATTTAGTACACGCTTCAATTGAAATGATCTTCTTATTGAAGGTTAATGATAGAGCTGGACTGCACTAACGTAAGAGTATATTGAATCTACAGCAGTTTTCAGGAAAGAGTATTTTAATGAAATTAATCGGTGGAGCATGCGAACTATTTTATCACCTGGTAGTTCACCTATTGGTAATCAATGAAGTGAAAAAGTAACATTTTTATATAAAAGTTTTTTTTTTTTCTTTTTCTTTTTTTTTTTTTGTAAAGCTTAGTATTTTATAGCTATAACCTCTTCATTCCCAGTATACAATACAGTGTAATCAGATAATTCAATAAAAATATAGAAAAGAGACAAAGAAACACATGACTAA